>BLBF01000021.1:26432535-26613064 GCA_015471245.1 Laticauda colubrina | reverse complement strand
TATATATATATATATATATATACACACACACACACACACACACCCCATATGCATTCACTGATTCATGCAATCTTTTGGTTTTTTTAATTCTTATCTCTCTCTTTTTGATAATCTTATCAACTCCTACATCTTTCTCTATATATACATCTATATATATCTATAACTTTCTATCTCAGAACATCTCTTCTTATATTTGTTTTGCAATCCAAATTTCATTTGGTCTGTGACAAAAACCTCTAAATGTGCTGGACAGTTGCTGGAGACTTTGTTTTACATTTCAGTCCATGTTCATTCAAGACCATTCTTTCTTTCCCCTATATAATCAGGCAATCCATGTTATATGGAATATTTTTTTATCAAATATGAATCACATTCTAGATTGAAATCCATGTACCTATTTATCAGATCAAATTGCAATAGCAGTTGTGGTACAACACTCCAGGACTGTAGTTTATGCTAATTATAATTTGCCAAATTTAGAAGGAGTTACAAATTTTACCTTCTTGTCTTTTGCACACTGATTTCAGTGGCAGTTCTGAATCTCCTTGTTTGTTCCTCGCAACAAGCTTTTTAGCACAGGCCAGGGTTCAATACCAAGGAGTACCACAGAAACCAGGAAGCAGGTAGGGAGAGCATGGCTGCTCCCATGAATATCATCCCTTCGCGAAGTTTTATCTTGTGGTGGTGCAGCAAATAAGCACAAATTCTTCTGTTCCTGTCCAATTAGCGAAAGTGTACATTAGAGCAGAGGAGAACAATGAAGAAAAAAAGAATCCCAATGTGTTTTAATTTTTTTTAATGTCTAAATCCATGGAACAAAACTGGTCCTTCCTATTTCTGTCCTAACTTCTCTGTTAGGCATAATTCATACTCTTAGATGCGATAGCAGGAGATCTGCTTGCATAAAAGTTGGATTTGTATTTAATGCAAGAGAGACATGGGTAAAAGGAGGATTTTTAACTGTGTTCAGTGTCAGTTGGAATCTGACCATCTGGAGGTTATGAAAGTCTGAAAAGAAACGTATGCGTGTCTAAATAAAAATCATGCTAAGAAGTTGCTGCATTATTTTGTAGTAAATCAGGTTCATGAGAATGTACTAGCTGTATCAAACAAATCTTTAAAAAATCATGTGGGCCAGAGAGTCTGAGAGGAGCCAAATGGCAAGTCCACAAGCATTGTTTTGCATACTCTTGATTTAAACCAACCTCTTACAATGGTTTCATGGAATAAATAGGAAGTTTTTGACCAGGATATGAAGGAATAAGGTGAAGCCAGTCTGATGGATCTTTAGTGTCATGGAACTCTGTGCTGAGGGGATGAATACTGAAAAGGATTTTTCTTGATGCTGTTAGCCTGATTTTTTTTAAGCTTTGCTACTTGGCATAAGGTTTTAGAAGTGGACTTGAATATATGAGAAAATTTACATGTAGATATTATGCATTGTGGTGACAAAATTTTGGTGACATCCATCTCTGTTATATGAATGTTTTGTGACAAGCCCTAATGGCTGCATTTTTTGAGATACTAATTGTTACTGATATTGCCAAGAATCAAGTTGGGAAGGGGAACTATCTAATCCAGAATTATTAATGGAAACCACAATAATATGATGGCTAAAGTATGATTTTTTTAAAAAAATAAACAGACCCTAAAATAAGAAATACCGTGTTTCTCATATAATAAGGCTGGGTCTTATTTTTTTTTTGAGCCCCGAAAAAATGGCTAGGACGTCTTTTCGGGGGTGACTTAATTCCCCCCCCCTTGCATCTTCAGACGGGCGGGCGGCGACAACTTGGATGTTGACCTCGGCGTTGGTGGGGCACTTCGTATCAGGGTCAACGCAGGCAGCACCATATCCGGGTGTGCAACAAAAGTACTTCCTAACGGCAAGCCCCTCCCCCACCATTCCCCCCATTTTGCATGTTTAAATATAGGCCTTAATTTGGGGGAGGGGCTTAATTTCATTTCATTCCTATAAAACATGCTGGGGCTTCCTATTGGGGGAAGCTGTATTGTTGGAGAAACAGGGTAGATATTCTGGTACATTCTGGATTTTAAATTGCTCTTGTATCTCAGTAAATAATAAACTGCAAGACTGGAGACTGAGACATATTTTAATTCATCCATAATAGCTAGAGCCTCTTTCCTCAGAAAACACTCAAACACACCTTTCTCCTTTTATTTTGCCCAGAACAGTAGCCCTGTGGGTTGGTTTGGGCTGAGAGAAAGTGGCTTTCATGGCTAAGCTTTCATGGCTAAGGTGGGACATGGGACGTGAACTCACGGTCTCTCGCTTTCTAGGCTAGTGATATATATAATCTAGTTGTTATATCAGTTGTTTTAAACTGATGACTAGTTGAGAAGGGAAATAGCAGTCTTTTGCTTTAGCCCATAAAATGAATTGTTTGTAGCTCTCTTAGTATCATGATCGGTGACAGACACACACAGTTTAGAATAGACAGACTCTAATTCAGTTTATGGGCAACATAATCCTATTTATTAAAAGTACTGTAGTAGTATAGTGTAGTATATTGTGAGACATATGTCTCAGTACAAATTATCGTGTAATAATTTTATTACATTTCATACATTGTATGCACATTAGTTCCCCCCCCCCAAAGTGAACACATTACTAATTTTAGCTATTGATTCTTATCAATATTTATTGAGTTGATTTCCAAAAAGACTGATGAACGGACCCCCAAAATTATATTGTATCTATTAATATACTGTAATTTTGAGGTCCATTCTCCAAACTGTTTAGAAATCAAATCAAAATCACTTCTATTTCGAAATAATGATTGATTCCCCAATAAATTTAAGAATTTTCTTCTTATTTCCCATTTTTATTCTTTTGAAGAACTGTGAGTCTTGCTTTGGGCTCCAGCAGGCCTCTGTGATCATGTTATGATTTGCAAATCTTAATTTGCAGCAGTGATATCAGTGGATATGAACTCTTTCTCTGATAAGCTCATAAAAAATCATCTTTCTATTTTGATGCTTTATTATTATCCCATTCCACCACCACCACCCCACCCTTACTGTCTGTGTTTGTGTGCCTTGATCTTCTCCTCTCCCCTTCTGTCTGGCTGAGTAGGCAAGGAGATCCCTGGAGACCCTTTCCCTCCGCTAATTGGATCGGAGCTTTTTCCCAACCTGTCACTGACTCAACCAAACACAACACTTCCTATAAGAATCAATTCAGCTTGTTAAATTAAGGGGGTTGAGGAGGCTAGCTGAATGTTTGGCCTTCTCCATGACACGCTTGATCTGTAAGGAAGTGAAAAGAGGTTGGCATAGGAAATGTCTTTCTACACCCACAATAAAACCCTCAGGTTATAAACCATTCTCTGAGAGGGCATTGTGATCTGCAAACATTCATAAGCAATAGTGTTTATTTTCCTGCTGTGAAAAATTTGCCTGCTTTCAAGCATGGTCACTGATGCTAAGGATACCATTTCAGCACTTTTTCCTCCCCAGTCCACTGACAGTCCTGGCTTCACAGTACACAACCAGCCAGCCATCTGCAACTCTGATGGCTCTATTCATAGTCCCTAGAAATGTCAGGCAACTTTTCTTATAGGGCATTGAATGAAAATGCAGCACTTAATGCAAGGTTTACATTAAGTTTACACTTTACATTAAGTGCGCTGTCTCATTGTGCTGATTGACTAGTGAAATAAAGGAAAGGATAGATTGTGGTTTTATAACAAAGCACACATGCTTTGCATGCAAAATATCCTGTATTCAGATCTTGGCAGCACCTAGATATGTCTTAATATCTGGAAGAGTTACTGATAGCCAATGTAGATAATACTGAGTTGAATTAATCCATTGACTTCATTAAAAATATTTTTAGCATAATTGTCCCATTATTTGGTAATCTGGAGTGTGTGTGTGTGTGTGCGTGTGTGCACATGCGTAACAGTAATAAGTGTGAATAATGTTTCAAGTATAAAATATTTTGAACCTGAAGTGGGTGGGCTAACTGAACACTGCATAAACACTGTTCCAATCTCACCAGGAGTTGTATCAGTTTGAAACAGACACCCCAAATATAAAATGTGTTTGCTCTAAACTTAGGGTATTTGCAGTTGTACTTTCTATGGGGATGGAACAGCCTGTTTTAAACATTTCTTACGTATAAATATAGATTTGTAGAGCTGAATATGTTTATAAAGGAGAGTCACCTGTATATCTTCTCCAAATGTCCATGCATGCATCCATTCCAGCTAAAAACATGCCCATATACAGTATTATATCTGTACTATTATTTTATTTTCAATTTACATTTTTTTTGTTCTGTGCTATAATATAACATTGCAAAGCTTCAATATTGTATCATATGTTATAAAACATAACTATCACCTACAGATAGTCCTCGACTTATAACAGTCCATTTAGTGACCGTTCATAGTTACAACAGCACTGGAAAAAGTGATGTCCATTTACAACCTTTACAGCCTCCCCATGGTCATGTGATCAAAATTCAGACGCTAGGCAACTGATTCATACTAATGACGGGTGCAGTGTCCTGGAGACATGTGATCACCTTTTGTGATCTTCTGACAAGCAAAGTCAGTGGGGAAGCCAGGTTCATTTAACAACCAGGTTACTAACTTAACAATTGCAGTGACAACTGTGGCAAGAAATATCGTAAAATGGGGCACTCAATTAACAAATGTCTCACTTAAAAACAGAAATTTTGGGTTCAGTTATGGTCGTAAGACAAGGGCTACCTGTGTTTTCCTGTACTCTCTGCATTAAGGTGAACTCTAGAAAGCAACTGGCATTTCAGAGAGCAAAGAAAGCTCTGAATTGAACTGGCTACTAAAGAAGTGTTCTCTCCTCTCATTTCACAATATATTGCAAAAAAACCTCTATTCCAATTGTTTTAGTCTTCAGGTAATTTTTGATGGGAACACAAGTTTGCTTAGTTCAATAGCATTTCTCTTAGAAGTACTGAATGCCAAATCAAGAGATAAGGCTTTTCCAAGCAATGAGAAGTCTGAGGTAATCTCCACAGGTCACTATTTGCCAACTTGATCTCCTCTTCCAGATGCCCCAGGCTTCATTACTAACTATCTGACTCCTCATAACCAAATGAGAATTATTGAAGTTCAAATTTCTAGAGAGTATCAGGTTGGGAAATCTCTTATGAGGGATGGTTTTCCTTAGAACTGTGACTGCGATGTTTTCCTTTTTTTAAAAAACTGACAAATCTGTATTAAGAACAGATGGGAGAAGCACACAGGCAGTAAAAGTCTAGTTTCCTCATATCTCAAATTTGCTACTTTCAAAATCTCTTACTAATGAAAAAAGGAAAATGAAACAAACCAACAAAATAAGCAAAATTAACCTTACTGTCAACAAAAACACACATTAGTTTCACACTGGGAGTTGATCATGACACAACCAACCATTAGTCAATCATCACTTGCTTGCCATCAGCATCTAGACTACACAAAGGGTAGAGAAGGTGATTTTTCCATTCTCAGTGAACATTCAGACTCCGTACTTTATCCGATGAGGTTCCTGCAACTGTCCTGCTTTCAAATGCAGATTTTTACTCATTCTGCTTTTCTGTAGAAATACGGTTTTCACACTGCCTTGCTTTGAATTCTCTAATGGTGCAGAGGAACACAACTGTCTCATTCACTGAATATGACATGCTGACATCCAGATGGCTTTCTCCATCACTTGTACCTGATCATCTCACATATGGGTTCTGTCTTGTGCCCTTGTGCTTTTTGCTTAAAGTGTGCTCATTTGGCTGATCGTGTGGTTTATGCATTTTTCTTCCTTTCAGTCTTGCTCTTACAAACTACATGCTTATATTTTTCTTGAGACACAGGAATGGTGGAATGATCACTAATAAGCGCTTCTCTTTTTTTCTTTTGTTGCTTTCTTGCTGACCCAGTTGACCGGACAAACTGTGAGTCTTTCACGAAATGGGTGATAGTGATGATAATAAAGATTGGGCTGGGATGAGAGAGAAGAAGCCAGACAGTGATTGCTTTGCTGATCTGAATAGCACATTGCTATACTTTTATACTCTGTCTGCAGTGTGAAGCTATCACATTATTCTTGGGTAGGGTGAGGTCTTCAAAATATGGGACCAGTGGTCCCTTATGTGCTGGATTTTTGGATTGCTCATTTTCCATCCCACTTTTCTGTTTCTTAGTACAACAACCACCTGAATTCACAATACAACCAGACAAGGAGATTGTTTTATATCCCACTGATGAGATTATCCTGAAATGGGAGGCTACTGGAAATCCTTCGGTGACGTGAGTGTGGACAAACTTCAATATTGTTCCCCTTATCTCAATTCCATTCCAGATGGAAATCATTTAGTGGGAATATTCTCCTTATGATCCTAGGATAGTTCTGTCCAAATCTCTGAGAACTAAAGACCAAATCATATCTTTTCTTGCTTTTATTTGTTGAAAAATAGAAAAAAAATCTGTGTTGTGGAAAGGCAAGGAAGAATTGGTCTGAGGAAATAGATTTAACTATTTTTTCTCTGGCTGTCTGATTTCTCTGGTTAAAATTGTTCGTTTTTTCCCAAGGTAGGTATTGGAGTGTAATATCAGCAGCTTTATTTTGGATGGGGGGGAGGGGTAGTTGGGTTGGGGCTACAGTTTGAATAAAAACAGTTAACTACCATTCCCTAGTGCTATGGCCATAATTTAATTTAACATCGCCTTCCCTCCTCTCCCCCCTTTCAGCCACGAAGAAAAAGGCATCAGAAAATCTAATCATTTATTTCCCTAGTCAATGTAGTTTGGCCTGGAGACACTCTTTTTTTATTAATGGAGGCCCTCTACATGCTGATACTGGGAAATGTTATTGTTAGAGAAACATCCCCAATTTGGTATTTGTTGATGCTAGGAAAGGTGGAAGAAAAGAGAAGAGGTTGACCAGCAGCAAGGTGGATGAACTCAGCTGCAGTGGCAATGACTGCACTGTTGGATGACCTGAAGAACTAAGTCAGGGACAGATTGTCTTGGGGGGGGGGGAATCTATGTGGTCACTAAGAGTCAGCACTGACTTGAGGGCACATAATCAATCAATCAATCAGTCAATTGAGGAAGTTTGCTTGAGAGAAAGTGATTGACCTAAAATTCTCCAGTGACTTTCTGTGACTGAGATGGACTAGGTAATCACAGATTCTTTATAATTTTCTCCATGTTTAAGAGTATGTGAATGTGTAGTGCCAACTTCACTCATCCAACTCCTATAGAATTGGGCTAAGAATACTGACTTCCTTGGAAAGTCGTTATAGAGATAATATATAGAGAAAGAATATTGAGAACAACAAAAAAGGCATCTAATTACCTGGTGCACTTTTTTTCTACCTTCAACTCAATATTGAGTTCTTCTCACCATTGCCTGGAATAGGCCTTGCAGTTTTCTTGACAAGGTTTTCTTCAGGAGTGGTTTGCCCTTGCACCCCTTTCAAGGGCTGAGAGAAAGTGACTGGTTGGAGGCCACCCAGCTGAACTAAAGCCCATGTCACACTGCACCAATGGATGCAAAGAGGATGTAAAATGGAGAGAAACGCTTGCCATCCATTGGAAAGCGCGATGCATCCATTGTATACTCACTGCGTCTGTGATTCATACTCTCTATCCATCCAGCATCCGTCTACTGTGATTTCATTCGCTCAAAAAGTTTTGAGCTGCACACAACTTTTTGAGCGGATGAAGTATCCAATGCGTCCATTATACATCCGCTACGCATACGGGGAACATCCGTTATACGTCCGTCGTCATCCGTTACGCATCCGCTATATACGCTAGGCATCCACTGCGCATCCATGCAACTCAAATCCACTCCGGTGGAAAACGGACACAGGGAGGAAGTGAAACGGATGCAGAACGGACACACAGCGTTAGTAGCACGGACGTAGAAAGGATGAAAGCGGATGCAGCTATGCATCCGCGTCATCCGCTACGCATCTGCTCTGCATCTGCTCTGCATCAGCTACGCATCCGCTCTTTCCGCTACGCAGCCGCTTTGCTATGCTCCCCCGGAAGCCCTGCGGACGTGCCATTCGCTTCCATCCGCTTTCATCCACTAGGCTTCCGTTGAGCATCCGTTTTACATCCGCGCTACGTCCTCCCCCTGTCCGTTCTTTTCCGTTCTCTTTATGCAAATTTTTGCCCCTTTTGAGAGCGGATAAGAACGGATGGAGCCACCCCCGGATTTTTGGCCATCCGCTGTGTCCTTTTACATACATTTTGCATCCGTCAGTTGATGTGTCCTAGCCTTAAGGCATGACTAGAACTCATGGTTTCATGGTTTCTAGCCTGCTGCCTTAACCACTAGACCAAACTGGGTTTTTAAAGATACTATACAGTAATAATAATACAAGACATGATAATTCTACTAGGAGCAAATCTGTATGAATACTACTTTTTCCAGCTATAGCCTTCCTCTGTTGTAAGTCCCAATTTTGATTTAGAACAAAACAATCTAAAAATAGTACTCATCTCCTATATATACAGCCCTGAGACTGCTGATTTTAGGAATGGATTTCCAGTATTGATACTGGACTTTTCACAGTGCACAATGCTCCTAAATTCTGCTCTGTTTTTAATATCTCCATTATTCCCTCCTATGCTGGAAATGTCCCTGACCTTACTTAGACCTCTGCTTCTCTTCTAATTGATTTCTCTCTCCTTACCTCAGTTCTTGTGTGTATCAGAAGAATGATTGTTTTGCCTGTTTTTAAATCCCCCAACCGTACATTTCCACCGCCACTTCTCCAGTCACACCCACCTTAATCAGTGCAGACTGAAAACCAAGGTTATTTATAGATATAGAGCAACCTGCCAGTCAGAGGTTATTAAAAAATGGCACAGGAACTCAGTAGGAAGATTGCATCCCCCTTTCCTTCTCCTTCCCTTTTCCCTTTGTCATGTGTTTTCCTTTTGGCAGGTACCGCTGGACCAAGGATGGGGAACAGTTTGATCCAGAAGAGGTGCGAGGGATAAAACAGTTGGAAAATTCAGGGACTCTGATCATCCATGCAAACAATGGGAATGTGCCAACTAGGTTCAATGGGCTGTATCGGTGTTATGCCAGCAACATATTGGGCACAGCCTTGAGTTCTGAGAGCCGCATCATTGTTGAGAGTGAGTACCTCTCTGCCTCCCCCAAGGTGTCTTTCCTGCTTCCCCCTCCCTCTTTTTTAAGTGTGCCCACCAATTCTCTGCCTTCCTCCAGCTCTGCATCATTTGTACACACCCATTTGCACACACACTCTCACACAAATGTTTCTCATTCTGGCTTTGCTGATGAAGCTTATTTTAGGACCCACAATGATGCAGCTTAATGGGTCTACACAAAAATATACCACCACCACCCCTTCCAGTTTTTTGAGAAATAAATTTCTCCCTCCCTCTTGCCATAAATGTCTATGCCTGGGTCTTTCCCCCCTTTTACCTGCCTGGACTCCCCGGAGTGCAGCCGGTTACTCTTGTTCCCATGGATACAGTTGTCATGGTAGCATCATGTCATGTGATGTAATTGCCAGCCCCTCCTTCTCCTGCCTTTTTTCTCTCCTGCTCAGCCTTGCTTTCTGCACGTCTGTCAAGGAAGAAGGGAAGATTTAAAAGCTGGAAGGATACAGGAAAGGAGACATTCACTGATACCAGAAAGGATGTATTTTTCAGTACTAATAGGGATGATTTAAGAACATTGTCTCTGCTCCAAAATTGCAGTGATCCTTTATTCTTCATCTTCGCTGAACTTCTCAAAATAAATCTGCCTGCTATTAATAATAACAATGAGATTGCTGTTGCTATTGAGGGTGACGTATTAATAAAAATTTCAGAAATCAAACATGAGTCAAGAAGTCCTTGGTTCAAGTCGCACCTCATCAAGAGTGTATAAATGACTGCTATAAATGAGACAACAGATGGATTGGTAAACTGCCTCGGCTTTAGTTGGCTGAGTATGGCAAAGCATCTCCGCTCACTGAGTAATGATCAAAAACCTGTTAAAATACATTTTCCCTAGGCACAGTGAATAACTGGATACATTATGAGCCTAGCTCAGAGGACTATGTAGCCAATTCCTCTCCATGTACTGTAATTCCCTTTAAACCCATCCCCATTCACTAACTGCTTCATTGCCTTCCAGATGCCCCACAGTGGCCAAAGGAGGAGGTGGCACCCATCACAGCAGAAGAAGGGACCCACACAGTCTTACCCTGTAACCCACCCACCAGTGCCGATCCACCTAAAATCTACTGGCTCAACAGCAGTGAGTATTAGAAGCTGTCTTTTCCAAAGACTGTCAATTTGACTGTGGCACAACTGTGGACTGATTACTTTTCTCAAAGAACTAGAAGAGTTGGCAGTAAGCCATGTGGTTTGGACAAACGGCAAGAGGTTCCCAACAAAAGTGAAGCGATCTGGAAGTGTTTGATGGATGGGGATGGTAAATGGGTAGGTGAAGGGTAGGTGAAGATGGAAGAATGGCAATATTGGCACACATGTTTTGCGAATATGTGGCCCCAGGTAATCCTTTAATCATGTCATTCAAGGAAGATGTTGAACTCATATAGATAATATGATTAAAGATTAAATCTGGTTAAAGATAATCTGATTAAAGATACAGAATCAGATAAATGCACTGTGTGTGGTGTTTTGCTTTGCACTGGCTGCTGGATCATTTCAGAATATATTACATGCCAACCTGTGTAATAGTCCCAGAACATACAGTATGGGGAAGCAAGAGAGAGTAAAAGCTTTCTATAAACTTTTAGGAGACATGTTCTTGGAAAGTGAAAGCTTGACTGGAAAGGATGTGGGTTCAATCCTCCACTCTCAGGGATTAATTTACACTCTGGTTACTCCTAAGCCTTTGGAACTTGTTCTGGAAGTCAACATCCACTTTTGAAACAGGAAAGAATAGAGTTCCTCTGCTGTGACCACCTCCTCCAAAATCTCCACATGAAGATGATCATTATGACTTAGAAGGAACAGAATAACTTTGCTTTCTTTCCTCTCATGGATGCTTGGGCCAAGAAGCAAAGTGGTTTGCCATTTGGTTGTCTTATGATAATTCTTTCTGCTTTGCTGTGTCTCATTTGCTTCTTCTTCCCATCTCTTTTTCTACAGAGATTGAGCACATTACCCAAGATGAACGAGTCACTGTAGGCCAGGATGGAAACCTCTACTTTGCCAATGTACAGATGAAGGATAGTCAACCTGACTATATCTGCAACGCCCATTTTCAAGGTCCCCGACTCATTATCCAGAAAGAACCCATTGAACTAAAAGTCATCCCAAGTAAGTCTTAGGAACCCTATGTTGAGGTGCTCCATGTGTTGAAGTGAGGAAGTAACTGGCTATTGCAGGAAGATATCAACCACATTTTTTAATCCTCATCTTCTGCCCACCCAGCTTAATTTATGATCCTAACATTTGAGTTGTGAAGTTCTTGTAGAAAATCTTTCAGAAAATCTGAAATCTTTATTAGACTCTATCCATGGATTTTGTTGTCAGTTATCAGTCATTTGCTTCAAATTTAATCTTACAGTTTTCCCCAACCCGTTGCCCTCCACGTGTGTTGGATTTCCATGGGAGTTAAAGTCTAAGCATTTAATGGACAACACATTGAGCAATGCTGCAGCACTTGGTTCCCAATACCATTCTTTGATGTTTCTCACTTGGTATCTTATGACCAGTATTCAGGGGTGGGTTTCTACTGGTTCTGTCCGGCTCTGTAGAACCGGTAGCTGTGAAAAGCAGCAGACATAGAACCGGTTCTATGTCTGCTGATGTTTTTGCTCACCCACCCACCCAGGCTGTTACCTTATCTTTATTTCCTGATTTTTCAACTTCAGCTGCCATGCGAGGCACAGCTGTGGTTGAAAAAGCAGGAAAAAAGTGCCTTTTCAAATGCTGCTTCCCTGCACCCAGCGTTGCTCAGCTATCCAAGTAGCAAGCTGATGATGATTTACAGGCACACACATAGCTGCAAGGAAACACATCATAAATAACTGGTAATTAACCCTGTCGGATCCCACTCCTGCCAGTACTGCATAGTGTTGCTGTCTGTTGAATCATAAAACTGGAAGCGCTCATCTAGGCTGTTGATTCACTAATCAGTGCTGGCACCCAAATGAAAATACCCCATTTTGCCAGAGTTGCCCAACTTCTGAGTGAACACATCCACAAAGGAAAATTCTTCTGACAAATAATTTCATTAGGAATGTTTATATAACATTGAACCCAAATCTGATTTCCTGTAATTGAAAGATTGTTATTCTGCCTTTCAATTCTATTCTGTATTCTGTGTCCTGCATTACCTTCCTCAAGGACACAAGTCAAAATGCATCCAATCAATGTAGAATAAGGTAGAATGTTTCTTTTTTCTTTTTTTTAACTTGGAAAACTGCCTTTAATATTTGGCAGCAAAAGTCTATTGCTCCCTTAGGGAGCTGAGAGATAAGTGAATCAAAGAAGTGGAGGCAGGTTTTGTGACATAACCAGTGATGAAATTATGAAAATTGAGAGGTAAGTTCATGCAAAGTTTAAAACTCTAAGGAGAGCTTTGTAGCAGTGAATTATAGAAGAATATTATATATTATTTATTATCATTACATAATGCTCAGGAACTCAGTGATTTACCAATGATTTACCAGAGATAGCAAGAAATTACACCAAAGATAGAGACTTAGAGAAGTGATGTGTAGAACTCTTTTGCATGTTCCCAGCAACTGACTAAGATAAGAAGCTGATGAATAAAACTGGGGACACTAAATTCAAGTCTTCCTGATCACAGATCTCATTGAAGGAAGTTTCAGCTGGTCTCTTATCTCTCTGTCTAGTATATCACATCAAGCTGCTGTGAAAGTTAAAGAAGAAGAAATATCCAAGGGAATTGCTAAAGCTGCCCAGAGTTGCTTTTCAGAGTGAAATAGGCAGCATATTATGGTAATGGTAATGGATGAATAAATGCAGGCAGGCAAGTAGGTGAGGGCATAACCTTATTTAGAAGCTTAGAAAGTTGAGGAAGCTTTATGAAGGAGTGTGTGTGTCAAACTACCTGTAAATTAGTGGAGCCAATGACACACTCTTTACCCTCAGAATATGAATATGAAGTCAGTCAAACGCCAAACGTTCTGCAACTCTGTTGGCCGAGGCCATCTTTACTGGTTTCTGCTGCTTTATGGTCCTCTGATATCCAGTAATTCTTTTCTTCTCTCTCTTCCACAGCCAACACTTTCTCATACCAGAAACCAATTCTAATTGTGCCAGAGACCACACGCAAGAGCTATGTAGCCTTGTTAGGAAAGCCTTTGATACTAGAATGCATTGCTGCAGGACTGTAAGTATTTGTAGATATCTGCCAGCAAAAATAAAATATATTTTGCAATGCAATCCTCTATCTTTCCAATGCCACGAGCCCAGAGAAACTTCCTTGCATAGGGAGCTTAAGTGTGCAAATGGACAAACATGAACATTAGCCAAAGAACTGCTAGCACAGATTTGAAAGATACTTTGCTAAACCCATAAACTGATGAAATATAGGTAGTCCTCAATTTGCAAACACAATTGAGCCCAAAATTTGTTCACTGAATTTTGTCCCATTCTATGATCTTTCTTGCCACAATTGTTAAGTGAATCACTGCAGTTAAGTCAGTAACCTGGTGAAGTGAATCTGGCTTTCCCATTGACTGAATGGGGAATTGGTATAAGAATGGGAGGGCTGGGTATACCTCTTGGGTATGATAACAAAAATGGCCAATGAGATAAGAGTACATCTTGATTTTGGTAGCTATTTCTAATGCTATCCCTAATGTTATCCTCATTCTCTTATGGACAGGCTGGTAGATTGGAGAGGCTTATATCTGTATGTGTGTTTGAAAGGGGATGGACATGTTTTAAGGGGTTGTGACTTCTGATTTCCAATTATTGGGGGAAATATAGCTTGGGATTTCATTCTTGCTCCTTTCTGATTTGGAGAGGCAGTGGAAATCTCTAATCCACAGTCATTCCCCCCCCCTTTTTTTTTTCTTTCACTGCGTAGAAATTACCCCATCATTTGAGTGGCCTTGGAAGTATTTATTTAAAACATTTCTATAGCTGCCTGTCTTAATGCCAACTCTGGGTGGCTCCCAATCAAGTAGGATAGAAGCAGAGATTTAAAAACCAAAGTATATCAGCAGTAATTAGAAAAACATTTTGTTCATCTGCTACTCTAGAGACACTCAGCTCCTCCTGCCATTCAGCTGCTGGTTTGATAATGAGAAGGAAAACATCAGCAGAGAAGTGGAATGATGCCCTTTGATTACATGCTTAGTAATGGTTTAATTAACTATGCTGTTAGGTAGCAACAAACAAACAATAACGAGTGGACTGAGGAAGCAAAACAGCCCGGTGTCTTGCTGAGGCAGTTGGCAAGCCAATCCCTGCTCTGCTATGAAGCTCACATTTCTCTAGGCCAAACTACTTCACAGGTTTCTTATGAACATACAATGAATATGGTAGGAACTGTGTGTCTGGTGAACTGATCGTCTGAGAATCATCTACTTCTCCATCATGACACCAAATGCATTTAAATCAATGAGATAATTTAATATATGGCCCAAGTCAGCTTTCACTCATCTAGCATTTTCCAGATGCACTGGACCACAACTCTTATCATCCCCAGACAATGAACCAATCTAGATAATGAACTTTAGAATCCAAGAAATCCAAAGAGTGCTAAGTTGGGAGGAAAAGGACTTAACTGATTTGACTGATATCACTAGTATTACTATCTTGATCCAGATGCATCTGGTGAGTTCTAAATAAAAAAAATATTTCAAAGGTAATAAAGGAAATTCCTTTATAAATAAATAAATACACATATAAATACGTTCTTTTAAAAAAGGAAAAAATATTCACAAATCTCACAAAATGCAAGTAACACTCTCTGCTTTACATACAGGAGAAAGATGTCTCTTCTGATATGGTGAATTTGGCAATTCTAGAAAACATAGAAATGTTTTTTATATGATCTTGTTTAAAACAGAATTTCAAATAAAGTTCTTTTTAACTGATCAACATAATTTTAAGCAGTGACCTAGATCAGTAACATTCCACTGAGTTAGAAATCAATTTTATACACATTTTTTGTCTTCTTCCTTTTCTCTGCAGCCCTACACCATCGGTGGAATGGATCCACCTGAACAGACTGAACCCTTCACCTGGGGTGACTTTTGAGAACTACAATAAAACCCTTTGCATCCCAAGTGTGACGGAGGATGATGATGGAGATTATCAGTGTATTGCTCGTAATGAGCATGGCAGCATCTACCACACCTATACCGTTAATGTTGAGGGTATTTCTATCCACAATTTTAATCCAGTAGGGCCAATAGGATAAAAATGGGAAAGATTTCGAGTAGTCAGACTGGCAAGTATCAAGATTTCTCTTTTGAGAAAAGATTATGGTGAGATTAGTAGATGTTACAACATAATGTCATTTCAAATTCCTTTCTCCTATAGCCTATCATTTGATGTGACATTATTAGGTTGTGTTTCTCTCACCAGATGATATTCAGTTGTGTGCAGAATTTCAAGTGAAATGGAGGCACAGCATAATTATGTTGTATATTATGATTTAGGATGTTAGAAAGAAGAGTGAAAAAAAAAACAGGGAGGCAACAGCCATTTTTTAATACTTTGGGGAAGAGAGAGAGAAGGGAAAGGAATTGCATTAATGGGAAAATATTGAATAAGGCAGCTTACTTTGAAAGATGGAAGTTTAAAAAAAATGTAATTTTCCAATTATATATATATATTAATTTTAGTGGCAAAGCAACAAGATAAGAGCTGAGGAATCCAACCCACAGATCTTAGCAGCTCAGTGCTCTATATATGTCATGGTGTAAAACCAAAGATAACTGAAATATTGAGTGTGAATAAAAATCTTGATCTTAAGCTTAAACAGGCATGCTAGCTATAACCCAGCCCCAAGTTAGTACTCTATTGCATTCATTGGAGCAAATTTAAGCAGACACATTGTATTTTCTTTTAACCTAATTAAAATTAAAATTTCCAAATTTCACTTGGGTTGTTCTCCTGATTAAATAAAGACAACAATTCTTACTATTCACTTATTATCCTGATATTTCATGCTTTTAGGTCTTAAGCTTAAGCCCAGTGATTGCCAGCAAGAAACACTTTTTTTGCATTCGAAGGACTATGCACATCGCAGCTTAGGAAATCTTTACACAATATTTTATTGCAGCACACAATTTCCCCAACAGTAGCTTATAGCTCTGGGTCAACTCCACCTTTCCAGATTTTGCAAAGTAATTTTGCCATGCAAATATATATAATATTCAATCCTTTGAATTCAGTCATTTCATACTCCGTCCAAATGTTAAAATGACAATTATTTGAAATAGATGAAATTTCCTAGTTGAAGAGAAAAGCAGGTTCTTCCCTGCCTTGAAGAGTTTATAAAAGAAGTGCTGTGCCACTTTTGTCCTCCACGTATTTTATATGATGATCCCCTCCTCCAGACTCTCTAATTATTATGGTGATTCAAAACAAATAAAGCATCAACTTGCCTATACCTGATTGAAATATGAGAGGTAATAGGGAGTTTGAAGACAACTCATTATAAAGTGAGCATTTTGTTAGTCTGTATCAGGGTGTCAAACCTGCGGCCTCACATTACTGTCACATGATGTTTTGCAACAGTTTTTTTTTCCTTTTGTGGAGCTGGGATGGGCATAGCCTGTAAATCATGCATCCAATCCACGGACCTCCACTTTGACACCCTTGGTCTGTATGAAAAGAGATCTGGGAAGCTGACTTTACTCACTGTAATGAGCTAATTTTGTCTTAATGAATGCTATTTTCTTTTCTCAGCTGCTCCACAGTGGATAAAAATGCCCGTGAGCCAGATTTATGGTCCAGGGGAGAATGTCCGCCTGGATTGTGAAGTTGATGGAAAACCTAAGCCTAAAGTAGCATGGAGCATAAATGGGACTCCTCTAAAAGGTAAGTGAATGGGTGAGAAGAAAGGCAGAGAAAAAGCAGAAGGCTACAATATCACCTTAACTTTCCGGGCCTAAACTCTTGTCCATTTTTCAGATGTGATGCCAGATCCAAGAAGGAAGATTCAATCAGGAGCTTTAATCTTCAGCGAGGTGCAGCCCAATGACACCGCTGTTATCCAGTGCCAGGCTCACAATAAGCACGGCAGTATCCTGGCCAATGCATACATCCTTGTTGTCTGTAAGTTCATCTCTCCACTTTGAATGAAAATGGGGCTGCTCACAGCTCAGAGGACAGGCAAAAAACTAGCAAAGGCTATTCCATTGTTCTCACTTTAAAATTCCTCCATTAGCTCCTTCTCCTGCAACAAGATAGGAGTATGAATGAAGTCTGCACTTCAGTCACCTTTGCAGGGAATGGCATTCAGTATTCATAAATCATGTACACAGTCTGCTTCTCTTTTTGCTCAGTCCTGATGACAAAGGCTTTACAGTGACAAAGACCCTTTTTGCCTCCAAATCAATGGCATGATGTGGCAATGGAAATAGCACCCCACTGAGGAAGTGTGTCGTGGGTTTAGCAATGGCTCTTCCCAGAAGCCTTTAACTTAAGGACAGGAAGGAAGGAAATATATTAAAAAGTGAAGGTTTGTTTAACTTATCAGTCTCATGAGAAGAAGACATATTCTTACCTGCTTTCTGGCCCATGTGTCTACCATCATGGCATTAAAAAAAAACCAAAACTGAATATGCTGAGTACAGATACTTTTTTTCTGGCTGTTTTCCATTGACTTACAATGCCCTTCTTCTGGGGTGGTACATGTGTTGACAAGACTTAGGGCTAGGTAGGATTTCTTGAGGAGATAAGTATCTTGCCTTACACTTATTGGCCTTTTTATTTTACTCCAGGGTTGCCAGCGGAAATCCTGACCCCTGATGGCATAGAGTATGCTGTGGTGGAGAACCAAATAGTGATCCTACATTGCAAGACTTTTGGGGCACCCAGACCTAAAGTGCAGTGGTACGCTTTCTGTTTTGGGTCATTTTCAAAAAGCACAATGTGTTTTGATTTGTCCACAGCTGCTTTGACATTGTTTACATAGCTCCATTTATATATCAAAATTCTCTTAGTATCACTCAGTGATAGTATTTTTCATTTGTACTTGGAAGATCAAATGCCTCTGGATTTTATTAGCCTAGTTCTGTCATATAGCAAACCAGTGGGCCAAATGCCAGTGTCAATGAAGGAAGAGAATTGGGCCAGTGAAAATCACAATTATACTATTAGTATATTGAGAAATTGCAGAAGTTATATGAGGGAAAGAAAAATCAAACACACATATTCCATTGTTCTATTCTCTTTTGGGATAAGCAATATTAGGTAAAATATCGTAAAGCACTAAGAAATAGCACTTTAAGCAAAAGAAAGACAATTAAAGATGTTATATATGAAAAAATTACTAAGTGCTGGGTTGTGCTGCAAAACAAATGGCAGCAACTCTGAGTGCACTGAGATGTAGTAGAGAGATCTTTGTTTGTCATACCCATTTCTCGTTTTCCTTTTCCAGGTTTATGGAAGATATGAACCCTGCCCTAAAAGATGAACGAATCTTTATATTTACAAATGGATCCCTGAAACTTCAGGAAGTCCAACATGAAGATGCAGGAAACTTCACATGCTTGGCTGAGAATGATCAAAACAATGTCTCCATCATTGCCCGCCTAATTGTCAAAAGTGAGATCAGGTTTTCCAACCATTCATTAAATCAAAAAGAAATATGACAAAAAATAATTGACCACAAGAGATGTGATAGGAAGGAAGTAACCTGGAACAAAGTACTGTGTCTTTCAGCTAAATTCTCTAAAACTGTTTTCTTCCACAACATTCCACTTCATTAGTAGATATGGCAGGTTATGCCAGGGTTTTTACTGTTGGTCGTACTATAACATCGGAGGTATCTGTAAAATCGAATGAAATGAGCATTGTGTCATGATGTTCTATTCCTTACACACAAGCACACGACATACAATGTTGTGGTGCTCATTTCATCATCTGCCTCCTCCTTGCCCCCCTATCAATGCCCATGTGGTGAGGTTCTGCCAGGCCATCTGCCTGTGGCATCAAACTAAGCTTTTAATCTGGCAAGCCTTTCCAAGAGTTCATATCCCTCCTGGGATGAGGATGAGAGAAGTTGGTGTTTATTTATGCTTGCTAATAAATTCTTTATACTTAAAGATGTATTGTCTTTTCTGCAGTGTGGAGAATGGCTTAAAGATAATCTCTTAATGTGGAAAATGACCTGAAGACTTTTGTTTAAAATTAAGTAGATGGAAGTTTTACTTGGGAGCAAATGTACTGGATGCTTTAGAGAACCGTAATGCTATCAGATGTGAATGTTTTCACAATACACCTAACCATAGATCAGCAACTAACAACATTTTAGCTTACCAAATTGTGAATTCAGCCCACATGGACCCTTTATGGTTCAATGCATTGTGCAAACCCAAAATTAGCTCAGTTGAGTAAAGCACGATTAAGCTGTATGTGAACTTTAATAAAAGAGTAGCACTAACAGATTGGTTGAAAATGTTTTTTTCTGGATCCTTTCAAGGCATGTACTAGCCTCAAATGTTGTCTTGTTTGTGGTTCAGTCTGCATTAAGAAGACAGTCTCTGTGAAAAGTGTAGGACAAATTTTCAGTGGAAGGAATCATGTTTTACTTCCTTAAAGAGAAAATAAGGGACTGCTACTGTGATTTTCAAGCTGGAAAATGTCTTGGGCCAGTCATAGTTGTATTAGGATGCATTCAAGCCATGCTGAAGAATAATGAAAAAACACCAAGCCACATGGCATAAATGTATGAGAGGACAATAGATACCCACAGTAAGAGTTGATGGATGGAGAGGCTACAATACAATATTCCATTTCTATTCCAGGAGCAACACAGATTGAAGAGGGACCTATCAACATGGAAAAGAAGCAAGGTGAGAGTGTGACCTTCTACTGCAAGGTACTTTTTGATGAGAGTATTCCAAAACGTGGTATCCAATGGCGCCTAGATGGAGAAGATATTGAAGAATCAGATGACAATAACAAGTAAGTTCAAAGAGCGCAATCATGTTGAATAAAAACTTAGGGTTCAAAGGACATTTTCATTAACTTTACTCTGAATGTTGGTCTTTCCCTAGATATATCATTGGTGACATGTCCCTGAAAGTCACCAGTGTGGACTTCTCTGATCAAGGAACATACAGCTGCCTGGCCTGGACCACCCTTGACTCTGTAGAAAAAAGTGCCAATCTTTTGGTATATGGCAAGTATCAAAAAAAGGAAAGATTAGATCTGGTTTGTTTCTCTCTTGAGGTTAAACTTCAGACCAGGGAAATCTCAAAGAGATGCAGTGATATTCCTGCTGCATGAATAACAAATTGGGTGTCTGAGTGGTATTTTTTGAAAAAAAGCACTAGTTTTTTGCTGTGTATCTATTTTTGCAATTTGGCCCAGGTATATTTCTCGCAAAGCCATCTGTAGTACAGCACTTTTACAACAATAAAAACATAATTATTTTAGTGGGATATTAATTAATTTTAGTGGGATATTTGGGAGAAAATTAACTCTTAAAGCTGGATGATTCACTGAAATGTGGAGAATTCTAAATATTTATTTATTTATCAAATTCATTTGCTGCCCATCTTGGCAGTTCAAGTGACTTGTAAAATAAAATGTATAAATGTAAATGCTATAATTTACATACATATGGAATATAATTTATATTTCATTTACATATAAAAACATAGTGTATAAGACAAAGCAGACATTGGTGTTTTTTTATGAGGTTTATTTGTTTCTAATGTATTATATAAATACAGACTGAAATCCGATGAATAATAGCTTTGAATCATAAATGTACAGAAAACTGACAGATAAGTTCATAATTTTCAGAAATAAAGCTCTGTTTAAACAAGCTAGTTTTAATTATATTTAATCAATCAATAACTTTAAACTTAAAGGCTACAAATTTAATCAACTTTAGATGACGGATTATGCTGTCAGCATATAATTTGTAATAATTAATTTGTAATTCTGTCCCTGAAGGTAAAATAAAATTATTCAAATTTTCACATGGTGGGCAGGCTTGGAAAATCTGTTTGGGGAAAAAATCTTGGATTTTTCTTCTGTAGTGAGGACAGGCAGGTGAGCAGCTGTTTCATTACTGTCTTTTTTATCAGGCAAACCTGGCCCTGTGTCAAATCTGGAGGTGGAGAGGCAGCAGAATCATGAGGTAAAGCTGACATGGACACCTGGAGATAATCACAACAGAGAAATAAAAGGTAAGGAATTGTGCCAAGTGTTTCGCCATTAGGGAGAAATGACCTCTGATTAATCAGAACTTGTGGATTTTTCCCTTTGAAAAGGGCCTGCTGCTTTCATCAAAATGACAAAAGTAGCACTGTTGCACCACAACCTTGGCCCCTTTTGTAGCTGCGTGTGGGGTCACGACACAGGTACAGAAGGGGCAGAGCTGACATTACAGCACTGCTTTCATCCTTTGAACCCTCCCATGGCTGTCTCTGCTTGGGAGCCATTTGTGTCGAGGAAAGCAAGAGGTCGATCATAGTCATTCCTGGCTGGCTTCTATTGTTCCTTTAGAGCAGCACTTAGAAAATATTTGTGGCTAGAAAACACCATAGACAACCACTTTATATTTCTTTGTTTAGATTGCCACTGTCTAAACATTACATTGCCACTTTGCACAATTTAAAGCAATCCAATGAAAAAGACGGGATTGAAAGGATGCAGTTGTCTGTGATGTGTAAAATGACTACTCAGTGCTTCCTTGGAGATATCCCTGAATTTTGAAGCTAGATATAAAGCACACATTGGTGAAAACACCATCTTTACATTTCTCCGTTTCTGTATATGTATAGAAATGCAGAAACTATTCAGTCAATCAAGGTACTGAATTAATCCAAATGCCTGGATTTGCACATCACGCCAAACCAAAAATTAGCTTCATCTATGTACAGGTGCATTTTAGCTCAGCTTGTAGCATGACCCTAGGAAATCCGCAGGGGCTTAGTTGAAAGGTGATAGCAATTTTAATAAGTGCTTTTTTTTTTAGTCATTTGAACTTCTCCCTCACAGAATATAACGTGTTTTGTGAAGAAACCAAATTTGGACCAGAACAAATGGAATGGTTAGCCACTGTCCCAGGAAACCAGCCATGGGCTATTCTTCACCTCTCTCCATTCAGAAGTTATAACTTCTATGTGCAGGCCAGCAATGACCAGGGGAAAAGTGAATTAAGCAGCCGGTCTGCCAGTCATGCCACAGATCCCGCAGGTAAGAAAGTTCAAGATGCTGGAAGAAGGCTATAGGGATGGATCCTTGTTATGGGCAATGGTCCTTGTAAAAGTTAACACAACCATGCCATGCACCAAATAGCATTGCCCCACAAACATTGGCTCCTAATGCCTCTGGCACAGGCATTTTCAGTCTGGAAGACCCAGTGGATATTTGGTCTTGGTTGATTCAAAACATAAAGACATCCTGGTATAATTCTAGTCTCTTTGTTTTCCAGCACCTGACCGAAACCCAACTGATGTCAGAGGAGAAGGAAATGAAACCACTAATATGATTATCACCTGGACGGTAAAATATTGATTCTTTCATCTCAGTGATATTGGTCTCAGTCTCTTGTGCTCATCACCCACAGATTCAATGCCACTAGCATCATTTGTAGTGCAAGAAGTAGTACAACTATGTTGTAGTGCAAGAAGTGATTGTTAGAGTTGTTGAATTTTTACTGGAAAGAAATTCTGATAGGGTAATTTTTCAAGGTTGATGGATTTATTTTTCATGGAAAATTTTCTTCTAATGTATAAGGTCCTTGAGCATGTCTGTACAAATACAGTTCAATCCAGAACACAATCCATGGGTTTAATATTGTCAGGCACATAGGAGAATTAAACAGACCCCCAAAGGAAGTAACATATGGGTAGTTCACAAATTAAAACCTTTCATTTAATGACTAATCACAATTACAGTGGCACTGAAAAAAGTGACTAATGACTGGTCCTTGTACTTACGATGATCATAGCATCCTCACGACCAGGTAATCATAATTTGGCTGTTTGGCAATCAACATATATTTATGATGGTTGCAGTATTTCGGGATTATGTTACTGCCATTTGCAACCTTCCCAGTTTAGCTTCCAAGAACAGAATCAATGGAACAAACTGGATTCTTTTAACAACCACATGATTCACTTAAGAACTACAGTTATTCACTCAACAACTCTGGCCAAAAAAAAAAAGGCTTTAAAATTGGCTGTGACTCACTTAGGAATTGGTCCCAATTGTAGTTATACGTCATACATGATTAGAGATCTACATTTGGATTTTGCAAGCCTCTTTATCCTTGGAGTAGATTGTCCTGAAACTGTCCCATATGATGGGACTGAAGGATGGTCTCTTCAGGATGAGGTGTATCACTGCTGCCTTCAAAGCAATTAGCATTTTCCAAATCCAGCTGCGCACATCCAGTTCAAATTTTACCCAAATTTTGCAATGCTATGAAAACAATTGTGCCCTGATGGGTCTTTGGAATGTTTATCTCCATTCTTGAATCTTTTCAGTTCACACAGTTATCTAAACATGGCCACATTTTATGAGAAACTCCAGCTGTATTTGTTTATATCCCACCCCCAGAGATCAAGTGGATGAGTATGCAAGAGATTTTTAATAACATTTTCTTGATCGTGGCATTTCCTCCTGAGAAAGTGTGATTTGTTTCTACCTAATTCATTTAATAATTTAAATGGGAACCAAAGATCATTCTGTATCATCAAGCTCTTGATGCTATATGTTTATTACACCCACATTCCCTTTTGTGGTTTATTTATTTATTATTAAAAATGTACTTTGTCTTTAGGCATCTGTAAGCACTTAGGGAAGTTTACAGCAATAAAGAGTTGCTTTTGTGTAAATATGTTAAATTGCTATTACTTTGCTGGCTTCCTATGCCGTTCAAAATCATATGGGCTCCTTCATGGTGAATCTTCCTTTCTTTAACTTGTCATGTGTGCCAGTGGTCAATTTGCCACATGTGTGGGAGTGACAGAAAATGTGTGTATTGCAAGGTCTGCAAGTTATGTTTGTGTTGAAGCAGTGTATGCCCCCACACCCCAACTGTCCATTTAAGTCACTTAACTCTGTTTGGGCTTGCTGTGTTGTTTGTGTTTCAGCAAAAATAGGTGGCAGCATACCAGTGTGTTCCTCTTCCAGAATTGTCCCTGAATTGTCACTCTTGTCATAGTGATAGGTTATTTTGGCTGAATTCCCAGGAGGGAACTGATGCCAGATGCTTCATTTCAGGGAGGTTTCTACCAAATTCAGCTGCTATTCCTGCTACAGCTGGCTGGCACTGGTTGCTCCATATGGTTCATTTGTAGCGCCTAGAGGAAGATGCCATGTAAAATCCCACACATTTCAAAGATGCCAGTTGCTTTTTGTCTCCTGAATTAGAAATTTCTTTCTCTTCATGAAAAAGGGGAAGTTGGTTATGGAAATTGTCATATATTAACATACTTACCTGCAATTGGTCAGTCCGTGGCGGCGGGAAATTTGAAGAGCCGTCACTGGCCACAGCTGCAAGCAGCCTGACTGTAAAAGGGCTGCCACGGTTTCTTCAGCACTCAGTTCTAGAGAAAAGTAAAGATGACTGGTTACCATGCTGGTGTCCTGAGTCTTATTCCCATGATCTAACACTGGCAATGAAGGTGGGATCCTGAGACAAAGGGAACCAGCGAGCACGTGGTGACCAATGAACACCAGCAACTCATCGAGATGAAATGGCCGGAAACAACACACCACCCACACTGCTCGATCCAGCAACTGAAGACTTGGAATCGTACATTGACTGATTTCTCATGTTCCTCGAAGGGAGAAACCTCAATAACATTGAGGAACACAAGAAGAGAGACATCTTCCTCACACATTGCAAGTCCACCGTATTCAAAATGGCCAAAGCGTTAGCGGCACCCACTGATGTGAAAACGATGGCCTGGCCGGACATGGAGCAAATACTGAGGGCACACCAACCGTTTCCTGACTCATCAAACGACACAAATTTTATCGGCGTGACCAAAAAGAAGGTGAGAGCCTCAGCGATTCCATTGCAACTCTGAGGGACATCACCGGAGAGTGCAAATTCCTAAACATGGATGAGGCCATGAGAGATTGAGTGGTCCTGGGACTGAGAGATCTTACACTACAGGGGCGATTATTAACAAAACCCAAAATAACATTCAAAGAAGCAATAAAAGAGGCTACCGCAGCAGAAGCAGTGCAGAAATCGGCAGCCACCATACAGAAAATGAATAAAGCACCACTGGAAACCCCAAAAAACATCACCACAATCCACCACAAGGACATCGAGTCCACATCAGAAGACGAAGAGGAAGACAAAAGGATAAATCAACTCTGTTCAGTACATAGCAGAAGGGACCGGAACGGAAAAAGGAAGGAATTTCATTGTGCTGGCTGCAAGGGGAACCATCCTCGTTCTGAGTGCCATTTCCTAGATGCACTGAAAACATTGTGAACGGCGGGGACATATTGCTAGGGCATGCCAAGCAAGGAAAAACTATGGCCCTAGACAAATATGGAACACACACACATCCCATGAGAGGGAGAAACAAATGGGGCTGCTGGAACCAAGACAACCAAAACAGGCGAGGGAAAGAGGCAAGCAACGGAAGAGATGAAACACACCAGACAGTGACCATCAGACACTCAAACATGACAAACACCAAGAAAGTATATGTCCAGGTTACCATAGAAGGCCAACATTGCCGGATGGAAGTGGATTCAGGCTCATATTTATCAATGGTATCATGGGACACTATAAAAAGACTGATACCAAACATCATCTGGGAAGGACATGAAATACAAACATTGACGCTGAAAGACTACCAGGGGAACAAAATCTCTGTAGTCTGCACCGGGAAATTCAAGGTAACATTCAAAAAATACACAGAGTCCTCCCACTAACCATAGTTGACCGAAATCAACCAAACCTACTGGGACTTGAATGGTTTGCACCATTGGGAATCGAAGTCACAGGAATAAATAGCATCACCGAGACAGAGTGAGAAGAGGACCTGATGGAAGAATTCCTAGATGTGTTCAACAGAGAACTGGGCAAGTACCAGGGGTCCCCAATTTCCTTTAACCTAAACCCAACCATAACCCCTATAAGTTTAAAGGCAAGACAGGTTCCTTTCGTGCTTAACCAAAGATTGATGAGCAATTGGATAAACTCATTGCACAAGGGGTTCTAGAGCCATTTGATCACGCAAAGTGGGAAACCTTGATTGTTAGGCCAATTAAACCAGATGGGTCTGTGTGCATCTGCGGATGCACAAAGCAACCCTTAACCATGCGCTCCAACAAAGCGCATACCCTGTCCCCAGTGGTACAGCATCTATTACATTCTCTTGGTGGGGGAGAAATCTTGAAACTAGACCTCGCACAGGCCTACCAACAATTACTCGTTGACATTGAAACAGCAGAAGCCCAGACAATCGTAACACACCGGGGGGGGGGGCATTTAAATGCAACAGATTACAATTTGGCATCAGCATCGCCCTAGAGATGTTCCACCTCCAGCTCACTTCCCGGACTCATCCCTACCTCCTCTTCCCCCCCGTTTCTTATGACAGCCAAGAGATGCAAAGCGATAGTAGAAGATCTTGAAGGCTGATATTCGGCCCTCCTAGAAAAGGGAAAACCATCAGTCCTAAAAGAGAGAGAGGAGAAAATATAAAGACAATTATTAATCATTAAACAATTACAAAACAATACGCTTCTAAGGCTTATCAGGATACTTGGAACGAAATGCCTTGATCAACTTAGGGGTTTTCATGTCGGTTTCCTTAACCCATTCGGCTTGCGAAGAAGGGAAATGTTTCCAAGCTACAAGATACTGGAATCGACCGCTCCATTTGCAAGAGTCCAGAATTTCTTTGACTTCAAAATGTTGTTCACCTTCAATCAGTATTGGTATGGGAGGGTCAGCCTGGATGGGTCTTAAGTCAGAAGTACGTTCAGGTTTTAGCAAACTAACATGGAAAACTGGATGAATTCGCTGAAGAGTTTTCGGTAAGTTCAGCTGGACTGTTACAGGATTTATAATCCGTTCAATCGTGAAAGGACCAACATACTTAGGACCAAGCTTCTTTGACTTTTGAGTGGTCTGCAGGTATCTGGTGGACAGGAAAACTTTGTTGCCCACTTTATATACTTTCTGTGGAGATCTTTTCTTGTCTGCAAACTTCTTATGAGCTTGATGGGCCTCATCTAATGCTTTGCGTGTCACTGGCCAGTTAAGTTGGAGTTGAGTTATCCATTCATCCAATGAATGGATGTTCGGCTTTTCACGAGGAAGTTCAGGTTTGGGTACGAAATCTTGTCCCGAAGCTACTTTGAATGGAGTAAATCCAGTACTACTGTGTACGGAGTTGTTATATGCCACTTCGGCAAATGGTAGTAAGTCGGACCAGTTATCTTGTTGATAATTTATGTAACATCTAAGATACTGTTCTAACACTGCGTTAGTCCTCTCACAGGCCCCATTGGTTTGAGGGTGGTGGGCGGAGCTTAAGCCCTGGGCGGAGCCAATCAACTTCAGGAACTCTTTCCAAAAATTTGAGGTAAACTGGACCCCTCTGTCAGAGATTATGCGTTCCGGAACGCCATGTAACCTATAGATATGTGAAATAAACAGTTTAGCCAGCGTCTTAGCAGATGGAATCTTGGAACAAGGTATGCAATGTACTTGTTTGGACAACAAATCGGTCACTACCCAGATGACCGTGTTTCCACCGCTTTCGGGTAATTCTACTATAAAGTCCATAGAGATTTCCTTCCAGGGGGCCGTTGGTCTAGCTACATTTTGTAACAACCCTACTGGTTTACCAGGAGGTCTCTTTGATGAAGCACAAACTGGACAGCTAGCTACATAAGCTTCAATGTCCTTCTTTAAAGTAGGCCACCAGAATTGCCGCTTAACCAGATGTAAGGTCTTCACGAATCCAAAGTGGCCAGCTGCTGTAGAATCATGAGCTTGTTGTAGTATTTGGCCCCTCAGCACCTGTGGCACATACAACTTGGTCCCCACCCAAGCCAAACCATCTCTAACTGTATAGTCACTTGAATGAGCCAGGAACCATTCGTCCAGTTTTAAAGCTTCTTTTAGTTGTTCGGTTAGGTCATTCGATAAATCCACTTCTTGTTTCTTCTTTTGGGCTCTAGTGATCACTGGGGCAGCTAGGTGTTTGGTTGAGACAATTGGGCTTATCACCTCCTGGCGCATACTATTATATTGGGGTAGTCTAGAGAGAGCATCCGCCATGAAGTTCTTCCCTCCTGGAATGTACTTCAGTGAAAAATTGAATCGCTTGAAGTACTGGGCCCAGTGAACTTGTTTAGGGGACAGCTTCCGGGGCGTTTTTAAGGCTTCCAAATTTTTATGGTCAGTCCATACCTCAAAGGGATGTTTGCTCCTTCCAGGAAATGTCTCCAGGTCAGTAAGGCCCAATGAACTGCAAAAGCTTCTTTCTCCCAGACGGCCCACCTTCTCTCTGTTTCAGACAGCTTACGGGAGATATACGCACAAGGCTGTAAAGCTTTCTCGTTGATTTGAAGTAACACCGCTCCAATAGCCACATCACTTGCATCGGCTTGAATCACAAAAGGAGTTTCCATATCCGGGTGCTTTAGCACTGGTTCTGCAGCAAACAGTCGTTTCAGCTTTTCAAAAGCTGCTTGGCACTCCATGGACCACTCCAACGGCTTGCCTGGCCTTGGCTTCACCTCCCCTTTTGTTTTTAAGAGATTTGTGATGGGCATTGTTATCTTAGCAAACATCGGGATAAATTGCCGTTAAAAATTTGCAAAGCCCAAGAAGCTTTGAAGTTGTTTTCTGGTGCGTGGTGGAGCCCATTCCAAAACGGCACGCACTTTCTCTGGATCCATTTCTATGCCTTCAGATGAAATGCGATATCCCAAATAGTCAATTTTGTCTTGGTGGAATTCACACTTTGACAATTTAGCATACAACTTAGCGTCACACAGTTTCTGTAGAACCGACCGCACCAGTTTCACATGTTCATCCAGAGTTTCCATGTAGATAAGGATGTCATCAAGGTAAACCAGAACCCCCCTGTATAAATGTTCATGTAACACTTGATTGATCATCTGCATGAATACAGCTGGGGCCCCTTGTAAACCAAAAGGAAGAACGTTGTATTGGAAGCAGCCCATCGGGCAGTTAAAAGCGGTCTTCCACTCATCCCCTTCCTTAATTCGAATTCGGTAGTATGCTTCTCTCAAATCCAACTTCGTGAAAATCTTCCCCTTCGCTAGATGGGCCAACATGTCCTTCGTCAAAGGAAGGGGGTACACATTTTCCACAGAAATAGCGTTCAAATTTCTGTAGTCCACCACCAAGCGTTTGGAACCATCTTTCTTTTCACGGAACAACACTGGGGCTGCTACCTAGGGCCTAGCAGGTTGAATGAAACCACGTTCCAGATTTTTATCTATAAACAATCTTAGCTCCTCCAATTCATGTGGTGTCATTGAGTACAACTTCGGTTTCGGGAGCTTCACCCCAGGCAAAATCTCAATAGCACAGTCTGTTGGCCAGTGAGGCGGAAGCTCATCCGAGGCCTTCTCACTGAACACTTCTTTTAAATCCCAATACTCCTTGGGAATTTTCTCCTCCCCTTTCATGGGCTCAGTACCTGTGGAAGCTTCAGCTGGGATCTGCCCTCTTTTCCCAGTCGCTGCTTGGTGCGTATGCGCAACAACCCCTTTCTCCAGTTAACCTGGGGGTTCCATTTCCGGAGCCAGGGCAATCCCAGTATTAATGGTTGCTCCATCCCAGGGACCACAATAAAACGCGGAGTCTCATCATGCTCTCCCATGATCATTTCTATAGGTTCTGTGACAAAACGTGCAGGGCAACCTCCAGCCACTGATCCATCTAGTTGGCAAAAGGAAATGGGCATCTTCAAAGGTTTTGGTTTTAGGCCCATTTTCTTCACTACTTCTGTGTTGATTATACATCTTGTGCACCCAGAATCTAACAGGGCTAGCATTTCCCCTTCGACCCCTGAATTGGGTACCCTCAACTTTACCGGAATGGTCATAGGGCCCACGCTTGGACTTACCAGGAAGTCGTCTTCTGAGTCGAAATCATCCTCTTCAGGGGTCACTGGGGTTTCTGATTCCTCTCCTGCGGGAGGGGCGACCTCTGCTGTCTCTTTCGACTTTAGTGCTGCTTCGCGAGGCTTCGCTGGGGACTTTTCAGGTTTCTTTCCTTCTTTTGGCGCCCCCTTTGGTTCCAGCTTGACTCTGCAGTTCACAGCCCGGTGACCTTCCTTCCCACATCGAAAGCAGGCCGAGGGGTTGGGTCTTGCCGCTACTCCTCCCCTCTGAGGTTTGGGAAGCTCTTGAGTACGTGGGGGGGAAGGCTTGCTCCACCCAGAACCTCCCCGCCGTCTGCTTCAGGTTAAATCAATCTCCACTTCTTCTGCCAGCAAGTACCACATCTGCAAGTCATTGGGGTCTCTTCTAGCCATGCATCTCTGGTACACATCTTCATTTAAACCATCTTTAAATGTTTCTATCAGGGCTTCCTGGGACCAGCCTCGGATATGACCAGTTAACTGTCTAAATTCTTGGGTGTAGTCAGCCACTGACCTCCGCCCCTGATTTATGGTCTTCATCTTAATCCGGGCCTTGCGCTCTGCCAGTGGGTCCTCAAACCAAGCCCGCAGTGCAGTCGTGAACAGGTTATAGTACAGCAACTAAGGAGCATTATCATTATGCAAGGTCACCATCCACTCTGCAGCTGTTCCCTCCAGAGCCCTGGTAACACACCTCACTTTGGCTGCTTCTGAGGGAAAATCCTCCCCGTATTCTTCCATATAGCTCCAAACTTGGGCTAGGAAAAATCCCAAGGTTTTTGGATTCCCCCCGTATCTTACTTCTAACGGAGGCAGCCTAGGAGCTCTACGCCTTCTAGGAATCACACTTCCCACTGAGGGCCCCGGGGCTGCTGCTGGATCGGGTTGATTTATGGGAGAGGGGGCTGCTCTGCTTCTTCTGGCTGGGGCTACTTCCCCTCCCCCCTCATACCTTTGTGCAGCTTGGAGTTGTTCAAAGGCTTCATCAAGGAGTTTCTTGGCTTGATTCAGTGAGAGTTCTCTCTTTTCCTTCTCTTGCCATGGCTCCTCTTTTCCACGCCGGCGGGTAATTGTGACCCCGGGGGGGGGGTCCTTCTCCGGATCTTTCCAACCAACCCCCACCAACCATCTGGGCTTCACAGCTGGATCCTCTTCCAGATTGAGCTCTGCTAGTGATTGGGCTTCCTGTACCAGCAAAGAATCTTGCCCTTCAATGGCCCCCAGGTCTTCCTGATCGCTATTTGAAGATGACATGATGTCCAGGCCCCCTCGGAAGAAAATTGGGTGTTCTCTCCGGGTGGGCTGGTAGCAGTCAGATTTAGAATAATGTCAGGCGGAGCTCCATTCAAAATCCAGGAAAGAAATACTTAGACTCTTTAATTTAGAGAAAAGATATCTTTTACTGAAAATGAAGTGGTAACAACCAAAGAATTCTGAATCTGAGAAATTAGGCGCGCAATTCACATATACAAAGTGATGGAAGTGTTCCCACCCCCAATAGTTCAGATGAAACTTCCAATTAGAAGTTGTGAATATGATAATGTGGGCATCTTCAGTTGATGATGAGGCCTCTGTCCGTTGACGTTGGCATACTTTGATAACGGGTTGCAGTTTTGCAGAGAAAAGAAAGCTAAGCAAGAAATAGAAACCTAACTCTATTGTATGCTCCCCCCCCCTCATTTACACAACAGAAGAATGTAACACCTCCAGCTCACTTCCCGGACTCATCCCTACCTCCCCTTCCCCCCGTTTCTTATGACAGCCGAGAGATGCAAAGCAATAGTAGAAGATCTTGAAGGCTGACAGAACGCCTATTCCAAGGGATAAAAGGGGTGGTGCCATACTTTGACGATGTCCTCATATCAGCCAAGGACAAAGGACAATTGCGCCTAAAGGAAGTCCTAAGTAAATTCAAGGAGGCAGTACTAAAAGTGAAAAAGGAGAAGTGCCAATTAGCCACCGGCAAAGTTGAATTCCTAGGATACCTTACAGACAGCGAAGTGATTCACCCCACAGAAAATAAAGTCAGAGCAATCAAGGAAGCCCCCAGATCCACGAATAAAACTGATCTGCAAGCTTTCTTAGGACTCATTAACTTTTATAATATATTCCGACCACAGAAAGCAACTATTGAGGAACCCCTACAAGGTTGCTTGACAAAAAAGCAACCTGGGCCTGGAGGTGATGGAAAGAAATGGCATTCCAAGAAATAAAACACTTGATCACATCAGACCATGTCCAAATACAATACAACGAAACACTCCCAATAACCCTAACCTGTGATGCATCATCTTTTGGCGTCGGCGCTATCCTCAGCCAGGTATTACCAGATGGGAAAGAAACACCCATTACATTCTATTCAAAAACTCTGTCAAAGCCAGAGCGGAACTACAGCCAACTAGACAAAGAGGCATTGGCCGCTGTCTCTGGAATCAAGTGTTTCCATGAATATATCTATGGGAGGACTTTAACCCTAGTCACAGATCACAAGCCATTCCTCCTGGGCATCATCGCAGGAAACAAAGATACACCTAACATACTGTCACCCTGGATTACTAGGTGGTTGGAATTCTTGGCTGCCTACAACTACAAATTAACATACCGGCCTGGAAAGGACATAAATCATGCTGACACGCTTAGCCTTTGCCCTCTGCCTGACATAGAAGAAGACCCAGTACCAACCACATTGACCCTTCAAATAGAGACATGAGAAAACCTACCCATAACAATAGCAGACATCACTAGGGAAATGACTTGAGACAAAACCCTGGCATTTTAAATTGGGTAGGAAAAGGATGGCCAGAGACTGAGATCGACAAGAACGCCAAACTGTTCCAGAATAGACAATCAGAATTCTCAGTGCTGAAGGGGTGTGTACTATAGGGAGATCAGGTGGTCATACCGAACATTTTAAGGGAAAGTGTATTAAAAATGCTACATGTGGGACACCCGGGTATTGTAAAAATGAAATCCCTGGCAAGGAGTTATGTATGGTGTCCAGGGATGGATAAGGAAATAGGGGACTGGGTAGCAACGTGTAAATGTTGCCAGGAATCTAGGCCAACGCCCCCCACAGCACCAAAACATGAATGGGAAACACCAAGGAGACCAGGTCAAGACTATACATTGATTTTGTGGGCCCAACCAAAGGACACACATTTCTAATGGTCGTAGATGCTTACTCCAAATGGCTAGAGGTAAGCATCATGCACTCCAGCATGACAGAAGCCATCATTAGACAGCTCAGGAAACTTATTGCAAGCCATGGGTTGCCAGATTTAATTGTATCTGACAATGGGCCACAATTCACAGCAACACCATTCGAGGGATTTTTAGCACAGCATGGGATAAGGCATGCACTGACAGCACTGGGACACCCATCGACGAACAGACGGGCGGAACGCATGGTATGTTACAAGAAGGAAACATTACAAAAGCTAGGGCCCGGGGACACACAAGAAAAGATAAACTACTAAGCATATAGCACATCACACCCAGTGCCACAACAAATAAAAGCCCAGCAGAATTACTAATGGGGAGGAAACTAAGATGATACCTAGACAGACTGCACCCCACAGATAACCCAGAGAAACCAGCAGACTCCTCTAGTAACTGCTGCACATTTCAAACAGGGGACCCAGTATACGCAAAAAATCTTACTGGGGAACCATTATGGATACCGGCAAAAGTGACCCAAATAACCGGTCCCCGTTCTTACAGGGTAGACACCGTGGATAGTAGGAGCTGGAAGAGACACATAGACCAGCTCAGATCTAGAAGTACGAGGGGTGAGACAGACAGACCCATGGAAAAGGGGGGAGACCAATCACACAAACATAACACAACCAAGGAAGAGGGGGGAGACCCCTCAAACATAACCATAAGGGAGGGGGGAGACCCCTCAAGTAAACAAACACAACCAGAGAAGAGGAGGAAGGCCCCTCAAACAGACAAAACACAAGTAGAGAGGAAGGGGGAGACCCTCCACAAGCAAGAAAAACAACAGAACAAATCCTGACAATTACAAAGAGTGGCCAGGCCAACTCAACCAACCAGGAGATTCCTGGCAGGAGTGGTATGGCCAACTCAACCTTCCAGGAGGTTCCAAGAAGAAGGATGGGAGGAACAACAGATCTGTCCGAACAGTCCAGAAGCCAAACCATGACTGACCTGCGCAGGTCCAGTCAAAACCATAAAAGCTCTTCCTACCTATGTGATTACATACGGTAGGCGAGGCCCAGATTAGGCCAGACCAGGTAGGAAGGGGTGTCATGTATTAACATACTTACCTGCAATTGGTCAGTCCATGGCAGTGGGAAATTTGAAGAGCTGTCACTGGCTAAAGCCACGAGCAGCCCGACTGTAAGAGCTGCCGTGGTTTCTTTGGTGCTCAGTTCTACAGAAAAGTAAAGATGACTGGTTACTAGGCTGATGTCCTGAGTCTCATTCCTGTGATCTAACAGAAATCCCCTTCCTTTTTGATGCCAACAGAATTCCTAGAAGCGCTTTGACTCAGAATAAAATTGGGATAATAAAACTATCTTTGTAATCAAGGAGTCTTAGGTATATCATGCTCTTATTTGGAGAAGCTGCAATGAACAGAAGAATTTAATGGGGAAAAAATTCTAAGATTTTTTGCATTTCCCAGTAGAATTAATAAATAATTGATAGATAACTGATTTATCACTTTAAAAAAGGTTTTGTTTTTGCTTGATTGTTCCTAAAGGAGAAGACAAATGTAAGCCTTGCTTTTAGGTGATATTGATATTTGAGAACTGTTAAAAGGCAAACTTTAACTTTGCTTTAGGCATCAGCTGAAAGCACAAAAAGATAGCTACTGAAGAAAATTTGCAACATACCTTATTATGAGATGTTTGCTTTTTTTTTTCCTTTCCCCCATCTCTTCTGTCTTTGTGCCTCCGCCTGCTGATGTTTTGGAGACATGTGGTGCTTCCAATGCATGGTTTCCTCAATCTTTTCTTAAGCAGCGTCTTCCTTCCAGATTTGGTCATTGTTGCTTACCTCATGTTGTATCAAGAGATGGAAAAGTAATGCATTTCTTGTTTGAATGACTACTTGGGTAGTTACCCATGGCAAGCAATTGGTCACGACATAACTACTCAGGCTGACATTCAAAAAGGAAGTTTATTCATTTATTAAACAAATTTATGTAGTGGCCCATCTTACACATAGGGGACTCCAGGTGGCTTACAAAATTTAAAAGAATCCACCATTTAATAAAAACCCATGAAAAGAAAAAACACATTCTACTCCCCATGACTCTTATAACACAATCAAATCAGCCTCTTGATTGGCTCCATCTCCATTCATGGTCCCCAGGCCCAGTAACAAAACTTTGTTCTGGGGCCTTTTGGAAAAACAACAAGATGAGGGTCAACTGTACCTCTTGAGGAGTGATGTTCCATAAAGAAGGGCCCACCACCAAGAAAGCCTTTTTTGTGTTCTCACCAGAATCCAGATATACATCCCTAGTTGATGGATTTAATGTACAGACAATGAAAGTACGGCTTAAAAACAAGCATGAAAATCTTTGGCAGGCTCATTCCCTTCTGCCCCATGTTCCATTTTTTTATCTGTTGCTCTGTTGCTACTATCTGTTGTGGTAGTCATGAGCCCAGGGGCAGAAAAAGCAGCATGTTCTATTCCACAGCCTTTTAGGACTTCCAATTTGACTGCTTTCTGGTGCCATGATTTGAAAGTTACAACGAAAATCAAGAGTGGACTGTAGGCATAGGAAGAGGTCATAACAAGATGGAAAATCAGAGAATAAACACAACAGACTGATCTGTTGCTGAGGGACAGAAACCTCTTGCTGCAACTGGATTCTTCAGATTCATGGTTTTTTTTAATTTACTCCCATCGAAGAACATATTACTAAGATGGACACTACTTTGGGATGCTCAGCTCTCTTAATTTGAGCTACAAAAAGTGTCTTTTTAAAATACTATTCTCTTTCCTGGGAATTTGGATGGGATGGGCTCAGTTATCTAGCCTACTGTGAGTGATACCTACCTCTTTTACTATGAATATTGGAAGCTGACTTTCCTATCCCCAAGCCAGAGGAAATATGAAATAAATAGCACCTGCTAACCAAGCCTCTGCTTCCTGCATAATTGAAATACCCATGTATTTTTTTGTGATGATTAGGTCACAGCTTGATTTAAATTCAGATTTGGTAAACTCAGCTGTAAGGTTGTCCATTATCTGCTTGTCTTCTCAATATGTGAGGAAAACAATTAAGAAGAAATGGGGTAAATCCCCTTCCTAAGCTATTTTAGGTCAGGTAATAAATTAGTTCTGTATAAATTCAGTTACTAAAATTCCTATAAACCCTCATCTCAACAATGGCTTGTTAATGAAGGCACTGTGAATGAAAATCTTGCTTGGAGAAAGTATTTTCAATCAGGAACAATACCCAATGGCTACAGATTTGTCTACACCCACATTTCTTTGTGTAATATTCTGGTAATATTCCGATGGACTTTTATTTCCAACTGTAATATTCTTCAGTTTTTCTCTTGCCTAAAGGAAATGAAAGGAAAAAAGTCTAAACGTCATTTCTTTGATTGCCTGACTCACAGCTGATTTATACATTAAAAAAGAATTGCTCCTTTTATTACTCTACTTCTACATTCCATGGATCTGCTCCTGAATTTTGAGATTGAGTTAACCCAATATTTGCCTCAAAATTCTAATCCCTTAAACTTTGATGCATGCTCATCACAATCTGGTAGCCTTTCATTATAATCTCTGGCCCAGAAGTCAGAATTACATTCCACATTCTCTCTAGAAGAGAAAAATATTTCTTTTGTGAAATAGTTACCATTTTTAGCTTTCAATCAATGCCCTACCTATACTTCAGGTACTGCCTACATTACTTTGGGTAATGGGTATAAATCCTTCATTCAACCCATATATTTTTAATAGAAAACCTATATAATATAAATGACAATATAAACGATGTTCTATATTAGCATACTCGAAATACCCCAATCCGATTGGTTCAGAAACACTACGGACTGATTGGCTGAAGGAAGTACTGTGATTGGCTCACTCTGAATCAACCGCGATTGGTTGGGTCGATCGTGGGAAATTCAGAGAGCCGTCATTGGCCGGCAAGCCACAAGCAGTCCCTATTTAAAGGGCTGCCGCAGCTCCGAAGTTCAACACAGATCGGAACAACTAATAAAGAGCTGACAAGTCACACTGGTCTCGAGTTTCTTTCCCGCGATCTAACACTGGCGATGAAGGTGGGATACTGAGACAAAGAGACCAGTCTAGCATGTGGCAACCAGAGCTAAACAACTGACAAGATGGCCGGCAGCAACTCGCCACCCACACCATTCGATCAGGCGGTCGAGGACTGGGAATCGTATATCAATCGATTCCTCATGTTCCTTGAGAGCAACAACCTGAAGGACACCAACGATCATAGGAAGAGAGCTGTGTTCCTGACACACTGCAGGCTCACAGTGTTCAAGATGGCCAAGGCACTGGCCAGACCCCATGACGTGAAGGAGATGGCATGGACCGACCTGGAACAGCTGCTAAGGAACCATTACGCACCGGCCATGCCTAACCTCATCCAGCGGCATGAGTTTTATAGGAGGGATCAGAAGGAAGGTGAAAGTATCAGAGACTTCGTGGCGTCCCTAAGGAACATCGGGGGTGCATGCGGATTCTCCGACATGGATGAGGCTATGAGAGACCATGTGGTTCTCGGATTAAGAGACCCTGTGTTCCAGAGCCGACTGATGGCGCAAACGGACATCACAGTCACAGAAGCCATCGCCAAAGCTACCGCAGCCAGACAGGTCAGTGAGAATCTGTGGTGACTACAAGGCCACCATTAACCACGCGCTGCAGCAGAGTGCTTACCCTGTCCCGGAAGTACAACATCTCCTACACTCGCTAAGGGGAGGAAAAGTCTTCGCAAAGCTCGACCTGGCGCAGGCATACCAGCAGCTGCCAGTCAACATCAAGACTGCTGAAGCGCAAACCATCATGATCCACCGGGGGGTGTTCCTGTGCAAGAGGCTCCAGTTTGGAGTCAGCGTAGCACCAGGAGTGTTCCAGAGTCTAATGGAACAACTATTGCAGGGAATAAAAGGGGTGGTGCCCTACTTCGATGACGTCCTGGTGTCAGCGAAGAACAAAAAACAATTGGGGAGCTGCCTTAGAGAAGTCCCCAAAAATTTAAAGACGCAGGACTAAAAGTAAAAAAAGAGAAGTGCCAACTATGCACAGAAAAAGTAGAGTTCCTGGGATACCTGGTTGACAAAAACGGAATCTACCCCACTGAGAAAAAGGTTAAAGCCATCAAGGAGGCTCCGAGACCACAAAATAAAGCGGAACTGCAGGCTTTCCTAGGACTCATGAAATTTTATAATGTTTTCTTGCCCCAGAAGGCAACAACAGCAGAGCCCCTTCATAGACTACTGGACAAGACAGCCACCTGGTCCTGGGGCAAGCGGGAAGAAACCACGTTTCAAAAGATAAAAAACTTACATCGGAATCAGTCCTCATACGGTATAGTGAAACCCTACCGCTGACCGTGACCTGCGACGCTTCACCTTTTGGCATCGGAGCCATCATAAGCCACACTCTGCCAGATGGGAGAGAAGCACCAGTCGCATTCTTCTCCAAGACATTGTCCAAGGCAGAGAGGAATTATAGCCAGCTGGACAAGGAGGCGCTAGCAGCGATCATCGGCATGAAGCGGTTCCATGAATACCTATACGGTAGGATGTTCTCACTTATCACTGACCATAAACCGCTCCTAGGAATACTAGCAGGAAACAAGGCCACCCCAAATATTTTGTCTCCCCAGATGACAAAATGGTCTGAATTCCTTGCCACCTACAATTATCAACTAATACACCGACCAGGAAAAAGCATCGCACACGCAGACGCACTGAGCCGTTCCCCCCTACCCGACTAGGAAGATGACCTGGCACACACCACGTCTATACTACAGATAGAAACACTACCCAACCCACCCATGACTGCGTCACACATTGCCAGAGAGACTATTAAAGACAGGCAACTAGCACAAGTTTTGAACTGGGTGGAAAAAGGATGGCCGGAAACCGATGGCAGCGAACACTTTAAACCTTTCCGGAACCGTCAGACTGAACTTTTTACACAAAGGAGTTGCATATTATGGTTGGGACAGAGTGGTGGTCCCGGAGATATTACAAAAAAGAGTACTAGTTATGCTGCATGAGGGACACCCAGGCATCGTCAGAATGAAAGCCCTGGCCAGGAGCTACGCTTGGTGGCCAGGGATGGACAAAAACATTGAGACATGGGTGGCAACATGCGAAAAATGCCAGAAAGTCAGACCAAACCCCCCTTCTGCCCCTCACCTCAAATGGGAGACCCCTAGGGGACCATGGTCAAGGGTCCATATAGATTTTGCCGGACCCACAAAAGGACACACATTCCTAATAACATTCCTCGAATTGGCTGGAAGTAAGCATCATGAAATCCACCACCACAGAGGCCATCATGAAAAAACTAACAGAACTGTTTGCCACCCATGGACTACTGGATTTACTAGTGTTGGACAATGGCCTGCAATTCACGGCGTTGTCATTTGAAAAATTTCTCGCCAAACGTGCTATACGGCATGCATTAACAGTGCCCGCTCACCCGGCAGCGAACAGACGGGCGGGTGGAACGAATGGTTTGTTACACAAAATACATGCTAGAAAAGATGGACACCGGCGACATACATGACAAAATAAATAAGATGCTCATGATACAACACATAACACCCAGCACTACTAACAAAAGCCCAGCAGAACTACTCATGGGCAGGAAATTACGGTCACAACTAGACAGACTGCACCCAGCATACAACCCCGAGAAACCACCAAACTCATCTAGTAAATACCAAATATTTGCGCCGGGAGACACAGTCTATGCAAAAAATTTTACAGGGGACCCACTCTGGGTACCAGCCAAAATCACCCAGGTAACGGGCCCCCGGTCGTACCGGTTAGAGACAGAAGATGAAAGAAGCTGGAAACAGCACATCGACCAACTGAGATCGAGAACAACCACTGACATTACGGGAAATGCACAAACACCACTAATAAACATGAATAAAAAAACCAACAGGATGGAGAAACCCTGAACAATAACCAAAAGGGGGGAGAAAACCCCTCTGAAAAACAACAACAACCCGAACAATCCCAAACAATACCAATAGGCAGAAAAATAAACCAACTCTACTCACTGGCAGACGATTTTGGCAGAAGGGAACCAGCAGTGATCGAGAAACTAGAAGCCTCACCTGGAAGAAGCAGCCAAGCCAGCTTGACCAGCCTGGAGAGACCAGGAGGGAGCAGAGGAACCGACAACTCGACCAGCCCGGATAAACCGGGCGAGAGTTGCGTCAACAGGCCTGGCTCACCCTTCCAGGTGGTTCCATTGAGAAGGACGGAAGCAACAAGGATCCCGTCCGAACCAGTCGAAGACAGCACCATAACTGAACCGCGCAGGTCAAATAGAAACATCAAAAGCCCCGCTTACTAACGGGATGTTACATAGGTTAGACTGAAACAAGAGGGGAGGGGTGTTCTATATTAGCATACTCGAAATACCCCAATCCGATTGGTCGAGAAACACTACGAACTGATTGGCTGAAGGAAGTACTATGATTGGGTCACTCTGAATCAACCGTGATTGGCCAGGCCGATCGCAGGAAATTCAGAGAGCCATCATTGGCCGGCAAGCCGCGAGCAGTCCCTATTTAAAGGGCTGCTGCGGCTCCAAGGTTCAGCACCGATCAGAACAACTAATAAAGAGCTGACAAGTCACACTGGTCTCGAGTCTCTTTCCCGCGATCTAACAAATGATATTTTAATTTCACTTCATTCAAATGCTAAATGTGCTTAAACTTCCATGTTCAAATTACTAGATTCCCAAAATTACTTTTCAAAACATCTTCCATTTATTCAGATACATCTGTGGTTCCTTAGCAGATTTGCTTTTGCTTAACTTCTAATCTCTGAAATGGATGCATTCAGGGAGACATTGCACTGGTAATATAGAAAACCAGCCAGCCATGTTAAGTTGGATATAATCATTCTACAAATGGATGCCCTAATCTGAAGCCTTGCATCTTTTCTTCTGCTCAGCCGACATCTGTTTGCATCTACTAACAAGCAGTGTCTGATCAGAAATTGGCAGATGGTTCATGACTGAATTAAATCATTTTATAGGTGTTTGCTGTAATCTTTCACATTACTAAGATTTATTCTTGCCTCCTCCAGCTACTACTGGTATCACTATGCATTTTAATAAACCCACAGTGACAGAGGCAACTGAAGGTTGATATTCTTACTGGGATATTCTGTTTATTTGAGAAAACTTGTTTTTTCAAGGAGACAGAAGGATCTATTACACCAATCTCCAAGGCCTCCATTTGACAGCATCAATTCTCCTGTGCAGACATTCAACTTACAAGAAGGACACTATGTTAATTCTTAGAAAAACCTGTGCCCTTAAGATGGACTTTTATTTTTAAGTTTGCTAGGGAAAAAAACGTGACATTTCAGTGATTTTTCAAGGTTTCTTATTTGCTTAAAAGGCAAAAAAGGTTTAACTTTATCATCTGTTTCAGCTGAATATGTTCCTGTAACAGGTTATCCAATCTTCTTGCACAGTTAAATGTTTCAAAGAACTGTTGAACTTAAGGCCCGGTCCCACTGGCTGACGGACGCAAAATGTATGCATAAAGGACACAGCGGATGAGCAAAATTTCGGGGGTGGCTCCATCCGTTGTCATCCGCTCTAAAAAGTGGTGAAAATTTGCATAAACAGAATGGAAAAGAACGGAAAAGAATGGACGTGGGTAGTATGTAGCGGGGATATTAAACAGATGTTCATAGGAAGCCTAACGGATGAAAACGGATGGAAGCGGATGACACCTCCGAAGGGGTTCTGGGGGATAATTTCAAAGCGGATGAAGCGGATGAAGCGGATGCATCACATACGCCTAAAGGAAAGAAAGGGGATGCCGCGCGGATGTATATCAGATGCAAACCGTTCACTGCGCATCCTTTCTATTTCCGTGCTACTAACGCTGTGTAGACGTTCCATGTACCTTTTCTTTCCTCCCTCTTTCCGTTTTCAGCTGCAGCGGATGTGAGTTGCAGGGATGCCCAGAGGATGCAGAGAGGATATAGCGGACGTTTAATGGATGATAAATGGACATAGAACGTTTGTTGCTCATATGTCGTGGATTTACATCGTATATGGCGGAAAGTTCATCCGTTCACAAAGTTTTGTGCAGCTCAAAATTTCTTGAGCAGATGAAATCACAGTGGATGGATGCTCGACGGATAGAGCGTATGAAACACATATGCAATGATGCATAGCGTTGAGCTATCCGCATAGCAACGGATGCATAGCGTTTTCCAACAGATGGCAAGCTTTTTTTAACGTTTTACATCCTCTTTGCATCCGTAAGTGCAGTGGGACCGGGCCTTTTATATCCTCTATTCTGCCTGTGATGGCAGGCTGTCTCCTTGAATCCAGTTCCAAGATGGAGTGGGTTTTTCTCAGTCTTCTAACCACAGTTGTGCAAAACTGCAGCATCTATTGGTATGCACCAGTTGGCCCGCAAAGATTGCAAATTCTGAATGCAATCGCATGAGTACATCGGTCATGAGAACTCCATACCTTTCTGAGCAGATATTTCTTACCTTGCTTTCCGTGAAATCATGGCCCATTTTTCCTTTTAATTGAAAGCTACTATCAGGAGGATGGGTGGGCTCACCTTTCATCCTAAGCTATAATGAGGCTTTGCAAGAGGTGTGAGTCTGTATATTATAGCTTTCTTAGGTATATGCAAGATCATTATAATTTAAAACCCTCGACATTATGTGTAAACTCAATTAATTTATCCCTTCCATGACTTTACTTTAAAAAAACTGCCCAAACAAATAATCACCTGCTAATCATTCACATTTTATACTAGGATTAACAAGAGCAGGATAGAAACCTTTTCTTCGTGTTCCTGAGCAATTAGTGTCAAGAGGCCTATTCCCTCTGATCCTGAATATATTGTGACTAATAGGCATTGATCGTTTCTAATATCTTTTAAAGGGCAATAAAAGCAGAGTTGATAGCCACTGCAGTTTTTTAAGACAGCAGAATCCATGTCATAAATCTTTCACCTTTGGTCTTCTGGGGACCTAGAATTCTAGAATTGTAAGAGATGATGAAAAGCTTCTGTTTTCTCTTTGTATGGTGTTTTCTCACCATTCTTCTGCTGTGCTGGCTGGAGCTGCTAAGAGTAAAAATCCAAATTAATTAGCAGGTCACCAGATTACAGTACCTTCCTCTGTTTGAAGCCAACGTACAGCTTTGATTTGCTGTTGTTATGCAGGAGTGAAAGTGATCTCATGGGCAGACTTCAAAACAGCTGGAAAAGATTCTTGGGAAGAACTGCCAAAGTGTTCCCATTCAGTGAAGCTTGTCTCTCACCCAAGGTTGCTGTTGGTTGTAAGTTTTTCTCTTCCTCCTGCTTATTTTTCAGCCCTTGCCTCACAAGGAGTGGAATGCCCCAATGATAAAGTATCAAGTACAGTGGCGGCTTGAGAATGAAGGCCAATGGGATGAGGTGGAAATTGAAGACCCTCCTGTACTGGTGACAGACACCCCTGTCTTCTCACCTTATGAGATCAAAGTGCAAGCACAAAATGATTTTGGCAAAGGGCCTGAACCTGAATCTCAAAAAGGTTACTCAGGGGAGGATGGTGAGTAATGAGGGATCCATTCGCATTATGCCCATAGATTCAACAAAACTCAGCTATGTTACAAATTGAGGGAGTTTTAATCCCAGCACACCTGGAGGTATCAGATGGAGGAGGTATCAAACATCAGAAATTGTTTGGGTCTCCTGCTTGGACATGGGGTTGGACTAGATGACCTACAAGCTCCCTTCCAATTCTGATTATCTGTTATCTGTTATCTGAGGAGGGTGGAGCTAATGTAGATTATTTCAGCACCAACCGCGGCAGGAAACCAAATTAGATGCTGAGCACCGATCTTTTTCAGACAATTCAGTAGAATATTGCTATGCTATCATTGCTCTCCACCCTGCACCTAAGATTTCCATTTCTCTCACATTTCTGAGCTAGTTTTTACATCCTTATTTCTAAAAATGTTTGTTTTTGAAAAAGAAAAAAGTTGTAATTATCTTCTTTATCATCTTTTAGATGTAAGGTGATTCCCCCACCTCCCATGTTTATGTAACAGTTATTTTCTAAATAGGATTTAAATGTGTTACTTTTGCTTCCTCCAATGAGAAACATCTATAGCATCCTTGCAGACTTCTTAATTTGAAAATTGCTGCAAGAAAATTTTTGCTAACTGGGACGGTTTTAAGATGCATGGACTTTAACTTCCAGAATTCTGGGATTTGAAATCCAGGCATTTTAAAGCTGCCCAGGTTGAGAAACACTGCCACAATCTATTAGTGGCTTTTCTTCTATAATGTCTGGCTGCCTTCAAGGACAGATAACTCTGTTGGATGGGGAGTGGTTTTACTACTCAGTAAAACAAATGGAGCAGGATCTACTTCTCATCCATACCCAGCAGAAACTGCCAAAAAGATAAGCAATAGTTTACATCAACAGTCCTGTAAAATTGGATGTTTTAAACATACGGAAGCCTTTAATGACAGAATTCAGTTATTGCTATTACCATCATAGTCATCTTGGTCATATGTAAATAAAAAAATATTGGAGACAAGTCCTTGAAATTTCTGGATTTTATTTTTTTTCTAAATTAAGCGTGGGCCATTGCCTGCTTGTTCAGCCAGCAGTTTCAACTAAAACTTTCCCAAAAGTGAACTGAAATTTGTGTAGTACTGGAAGACCTTGACCCAGTTAGTATTCCAACATTGAACCTGCTTAGCTAACCTCACTGGGAGATTCCTTAGTAATCATTTCTAAAATTGCACAGTACGTTAGAGATTTCTTCTATCACTTCCTTTTAATTTATTTGTGCCTCCTGTGGATACTCCAACTTATTTCCCTCTCATGCTGGCAGGGAGGAGTTTTACTGTATTGCTCAGAAGGATGGGGAACACCATTTCTGATTTTTTTTTTCTCTTTGCTAACTTTGCTTCCAACTTGATAAAGTATATTGTATACCTAAAAAGCTTGTTATTGTACTACTTTGTGACATTTGGGACTATCTTAATAGAGGAATTCCCCAATAGAGCTTTCTATGGGGATTTGGAATCTTGGCCCTTGCAGAATTCCTAATGCCATGTCTTGTGGTAGAACTGAACTTTCATCTTCCCTTCCTTTCTTGCTGAAATTATAAGTGTAAAGGATTTCTCTTTTCCCCAGTGCCTGAGGCTGTCCCTGAAGATCTGCTGATTGAGATGATAAACAGCACCACCATCAAGCTTTCTTGGATCCTTCCCAACAAAGAGAAAATTTGGGGACATCTCAAGGGATTTAAGGTATGGCATAAAAAATTCGCATTGTATCCTGGAGGACCACATTTGAAGCACTTTTTAAAATACTTGGTGCCCTCGAGATATGTTAGAAGTGGAATATCTAGTGGCTGGCTAGATTTCTGCAGCCCAAGTGTGATAGTACTACTCTTAGTATCCTCAAAGGGCAGACTACCTGGAGTATTATGGGTTAAAATTCAAAATATTTGGAAAACTCCCAATCCAGAGTGGGTGGGTAGACAGAAATCTGTTCTGTCACAATTACTGTAAACATTATCCCTTATATAAATCTTGTTAACTGCCTTCATACTGTAAACTTTATCCTTCATATAAATTCCCAAGCTATTATAATATTGCATCTCCAAGTAGTAAAACCAGAGTAAACAATGTAAAAAGAATCAACTGATGCGGAATAAATTTCACCACATAAGAGGAACTGTGGAAAGTCCTCAGGTATAATATATCCACACAGGTTACAAGATGCAGATGTTTATGGTACAGAACTGAGATTGATTTGCTGCAGAATTGCTTTTTAATTTTTTTGTTTTTTAAACTCAGGGTAAACACTGGCCTGTGGGACTTCAGCAAGACTCTGAATAGAACTGCCATTCGGCCAGAAGTTTACTGACCAGGCTAGAATTACAACTGAATGTAAACTCAGAAATTGTATGTTTTGTTTGTATCATTTCCCTGCTTTTTGTGAGAGATTCCTTGTTAAAGGTGCCCTTCAGGGAAGGGAATATTTGATACATGCTGAAAAGCATTTTGGCCTTATATGCCTTCTATTCATACAAATTAAGAAGGAGACATAATTCTTGACATGCTCAGAGGCACTCTTCCAAAACATTTTGGAGGGGAGGAGTGAGCGATTCCACTTACGACGACAGGCATTTTTCAAAAAACTTGTCAATATTGAGTGAGCTGGCAGATGTGGGTATCTTGAAGTCTGAGCAAATAATTTCTCCCTCTTTCTCTTTCTTTCTCTGAAATTCCGTCTTCACCAGGTGTATTACTCCAGGCTGGGAACCTTGGCAGAACGTAGCCGTCGACAGGCCCATCTTCACTTCCATCCCCATGGGGAACTGCTGATTTTGGGGAATGTGTCTGAAGTCATACTGGGGGGCCTCAGGCCCTGGAGCCGGTACCAGGTTCAGCTGGCAGTGTTGAATGGGCGGGGGGAGGGCCCCCGCAGTGAGGCCATGGAGTTTGTTACACCTGAGGGAGGTAAGAACCGGCAGCCTTTCGCTCTCAGAACTTTCAATCTCTGTGCACCTGCTGAACTTCTTTCCAACTTCTGCTCCTGCTCCTAGAAGCTCTCTCTATCCATATTACTTTATTTAGACCTCACATTATGTGCAGAATATCGGACAGAATGTATGAAAGAGTTGAAATGTGAGTTGTGAGCACAGAAATACTTTGCTCACAAACCAGGTCCAGGTTTGAAAGGCATGGAATGTACTGAAACAAAACCAATCCCAGGCTGTCTAACTGTTTTCCTATCTGGCAACCCCATTTATGATATTTTAACTTTACCAGAAAATATGGTAATGTAACCAGGGAAATAGTGTATAAGGCATAAATCTGGATTGGAGGAAGGTGATTCTAAATCAAATAAATTAAAATGAGTCTCTATTAACTACAGCTTCCCCTGCCCACTCAATTAATGAGTTTATAGAAACTATTGTCTTAAAAGTGAAAGTTTGCATGAAGCAGATATTGAAGGGGGAAACTATTGCTATTATTGCTACTACTACAGTTATACAAAAATAATGATATGGTAGGTATGGACAATCTTTTAGGGGTTTTAAAAGAATATAAAGAGGCTCAGTAGTGCAACAGGAAGAGTAACAGTAGAAAGTGGGCAAAGTATATTACTGTATATCTGAGTATGTGAGTAGAGCTGGATTTTTATGGATTGGAGGAAATTAGGTTTTTCTTTATGTTATTGAAACTTAGTGAAGGGCTCATTAACATCATTTATATGCTGCCTTAATCATAGATTCTTTGTGACTTACATCTAAAATTCATACTAAATTCACAAATTTTAAAAACATAACAATAAAAATGCAAACCAGTAAAAACAAAAGCTAGAGAGAAGACAAGACTCTTGGGTTGACAACCTCTTCCTCAAAAGTTCTGTGTCAGTGTTTCTCATCCTTGGCAAATTGAAGATTTGTGGACTTTAACTCCCAGAATTTCATGCACTTAAAGCTGCCAAGGTTGAGAAACACTGCTCTATGGGGGAAAAGTTTATTTTTTTTTAATCTTAAATGGTTATAGAAAAGGTACTATCTTGGTCTTGAGGATAAGATGTTTCATTGGTTTAAGCTGTCATAGAAATCCATTTCTGAAACTCAGGGCCTCTCACTTTTTGTGGTCTGGTAATACTCAGCACATCTCCCAATTTGTGTGCTTATGATAGGTTCTTGTAGTGTGTAGTCTTATGTCATGTAGAAAAGACATCAAACTCTCTATTTCCTACCCTCATAGTGGCAGAAAAATTGCAATACAGCATTGTGGTCAAAGAGGACTCAAGACATGCCTGTCTTTGGGACTGGAAGTTTCCCATCCATTCTACTGTAGGATAATTTAATTTCCTCTTCATAACAACAGTGATTTAATTCTATCAGGACCACTATTGAGGCTTTGGTTGCAAATGCAGTACTAAAGCGACAGAGTAGATAAATTAAGAATTATGTGATGAGTGCTTGTTAATGGCAGATAGATCTTTTGTTTTGATGGGCCTGTTCTTGATAATGGGAATTTGCTCCAAGTATTTGGAGAATCCAAAAAGCTGGAGCATACCATGTCTACTACAGATTTCTTCCTACTTCTCACCATTTATAAACCTCTCCTTCCCATTTACGTTCCTTGTGCCCTTCACTCTCCATTTCTCTTTGCCTCCTTACATAGTACCTAGCATCCCTGAATCCTTTCAGTTGAACTATCTCTCGGACACAGCAGTATTGTTAGAGTGGATGCCTCCAAAATACCCTAATGGGAGATTACTGAGATACGTATTGGGATACCAACAAGGTGAGTCTGTAGCAGCTCTGGGTTTTTCGGGGGTCTGTAACACAGCATCCTGGGAATCTGGAGAGGAAAATCCTCACACATATTTTATATTTAGTTATGTTGCTTTTGATGCAACTTTCTTTGAGTGATTATTACTGCTACATCAGTGCTGTTATTCAGAACTGTAGAGCCAAAGGATCTTTGAAGATGATCAAGGATCAGGATGCCGTTAGAGAATCTCTGTGAGATGACTACCTAGCCTGTACTTTAAAATCCGCAGCAAAATCTGCTTCTCAGATCAAATTCTTTCCTGATGTTTTGCTGAAATTTGCTTTCCTGTTGTTTCCACCTGATGTTGTAATCCTACCACTTGCTGCAAGACAGAATAATCCTACCCTCAATCTTTCAGTTACTTCAAGAATCCTAACATTTCCCTCCTTGTCTTGTTTGCTATAAGCTGAATTTACCGCTTGTTTTGATATTTTTTCAAGGTGGAGACTGATTTCACAGGATCTTTACCATGCTGGTTTCCATGTACTAACGTCTTAGTAAAATATGTGGCACCAGAATGGGCCGTAGCTTTTTGAAAGCAAAATGATTACATCTTTCTTCCATTCCTTGGAAGTAGGTAATCATGTTTCTGAAGGGACTTAAAGAGATTGAGGAGACATATTAAAAATGGAATCTAATTTCTAGCATATTGTGGCAAGAATCACAAGCTAGTATTCAGTGATTTTTGCCACAATATATTAGAAATCAGATTCCATTTTTAATATCTCTCCCATCTTCCTTCCCTTAATGCATAGCTCCTTCTTATCTGTTTTATGCCTGTTGAACACTGCCAACTCAGCAACAAGATTTGCATTTTCTGGCATGATACCCGCCTTCTCCAAGCTGACAGGTTCTGCGAAATAAAATCCATCAGATATGGTCAGCAGTTTGGATGACAAAGGTATACTTTTCTGATAATTGACCTGTTACTCTTCTGCCATCCTGTGCCTAGCCAATCAGACAGAGATGGACATTGGCGACATCCACATCCCAGCCACCCAGTTAAGCCTCAATCTCAGTGACCTTGATCCCCACACTCCCTACAAATTCTCCTTGTGGGCAGAAACCAAAGAGGGTAGAGGAGAAATATCCTTACTTGAGGAACATACAATGCATGAGTCAGGTATGTGAAGCCTTAAAAATATTTCCTTCTAATCTCAGAGAAAGAGAAGATATATTTCCTACAACATTCTCCTAGAAGCTGTAGTTAGTGTGCTGAGCTTAAGTATGCTTCATATTTTTTATTATTATTATTTACTGTTTGGTTTGCTCCTTGCCTTTTGTTCAGAAGCTTGTGTTGAAAAGATAATGCTCCCTGTTTCAATTTTCACCAATAATAACTCTGTGAAGTAGATTGCAATGAGAGACTATGATTGACCCGAAATCTCCTAAGCATCCATGGCTTTATGTCCTGTATTTATACTTTCAACCATCACACTATTCCGGCAGTCACATGATTGCAATTTGGGCACTTGGCAGCCAACTCACATTTACAACCAGTTGCAGCATCCTGCCATTTTGTAATTGTGACCCGTGGCCCATTGGGGAAGTTGAATATGCTTAATGACTGCAGGATTCATTTAACAATCGTGGTGATTCATTTAACAACCATGTTAAGATGGGTCATAAAATTGAGTCCAGTCATGTAATGATTCACTTTATGACTGCTTTGATGATGGAGATTCTGAACCCAATTGTGGTCATAAGTCAAGGAATCTCTATAGACCATAATTGGTTTTATGATATTTCCATAGATTATATCTCTACTAGGGTCTACTCAAATTGTTTACACTGTTAGCCTGTGTCTTTCTCTCTTCACAATTCCTTTCATTTTGCCCTACTTTCAGCTGTGAAAAGCTTTGTGTGTTCTGCCTACTTTGTTATATAGAGGCGAGAGTTGGGGATATTCAAAAGAAGCATGAAAGTGAAATTGAATACAGTAGAATTAGTTACTTAGTGTGTGGTCAAATAAAAAGAGATAGGGCCAAGAATGAATGAGTGCTGAATGAATGTGGGTTGAATTCAAAATAAAATGACAGTATAGATTTTCAAGTGGTTTGGTCATGTAGAGGGATGAGAGTTGAATTGTACAACATCTAGGAAGAGTGAAGTGGTGAAGAAGACCAAAAAAAATATAATGGTTGTATGAAGTTATTGAGATTTTGAAAAAGAGAGAGAGTACAGAATAGGCAATGTATAAAGGACTGTATAGACGATGAAGAAGGAATGATTGGTTTACCTTGATATAAAAATATGGAGAAATGTGTTGAATGGTTTGGGTATTCTAGGTGTGTTTACTAATATTTTTCCCCTTATCTTGCCTACTAATTTCTTTATCTAATTATTTCTTATTCCTTTACTGAGCTCTACCTAAATCTGCTCACCCAAAAGGAAATAACATGATATGTACATATGTATGTATGTATCTACTCAGCGATACTGAAGTATCAGATGCCATAGTGGATGGTCCAGAATGTGTAAAGCAATTTGAAAACAAGAAACTACAGCAGCCGTGTATCAGGTTGTGTTGGCAACATAATCAGAATTTATGGAGAGAGTAACCATTAGATTACCATTACACACAATGTAAAAACCCTGATTTTTAGCTAAAAACATTTAGATTCACAAGGACCATTTGTTTGTGCAGTTGCAGCTACACTACAGCAGCTCCTTCAGGGTGGGAGTCCTTTCTCTGATCTCAGCTTCTTTACTTTTTTGCTCCCTTTACTTTTTAAAAGCTCTTTTTCAGGGATTTCTCCCAAGGTGCATGATTTTGTCTGGGCTGGGAAACTAAGCAAAGGCAGGCATGAATTAGGAACTACCACAGAACCTGCTAAGCCATGGACTCCATTGGCAAACTAGTTTTATATTGTTGCCACAGAAATTGGATGAGTATGTCCCAATTCCTACAGTGGAAATTTAGTTAATCCTACAGGGGTGGGATTTATGTAGATTCTCCGGAGATTGTGATTTTAATACTTTTTTCTGTCATTTTCTCCCTGCCTCTATGCCCAGTGAACTTGTCTTTTGTAAACATCAGTGTGGGCGAGACAGGAGAAAACTTCACCACCATCATCTGGATCCCACGTCAGAACCAGCGAGATGTGGAGTTTGCAGTCCATCTGATGAGCAAAACAGGTAAGAATACCATGTATCTGATATTAACACAATTGAAAAAGTCCAGGAATATTTCACAAGAAGAGTTCTCCGCTCCTCTACTTATTGCCACAAGACTTGCCACAAGACTTATGCCACAAGACTTGAAACTCTAGACCTAGAAAACTTAGAATTACGCCACCTCCAGTCCAATCTAAATATAGTATATAAAATCATACATTGCAGTGTCCTACATGCAAATGTCCTACCTACCTACTTCAGCTTCAGTCGTAACAATATAAGAGCACACAATAGATACAAACTCAAGGTTAACCACACCAAACTTGACTGCAGAAAATACGACTTCAGCAACAGAGCGGTCAATGTTTGGAATACTCTACCTGACTCTGTGGTTTCTTCCCCAAACCCCAAAATCTTTAACATTAGATTGTCTACTATTGACCTCACCCGCTTCCTAAGAGGCCTGTAGTGGGCATGCATAAGCACACCAATCATTCCTACTGTCCCTGTCCTATTGTTTTGTTTATTTTTCTTATAAGTATCTTCTCATGTATTCAAAATTATTTATTCTTATGCCTGTATCTTGTAAGCAATTGACAAATCAAATATAAATGTAAATGTAAAAAAAGAAGAGGGAGGGGGATGTCCTTTTTCTTGTATGGTCTTATGGTCATAGGTCAGCATCTTTTGGGGTGAAAAGTTCTGTAGATCACTCACTGTTGGCTTTGGAGGTATACTTGTTCATATATGCATGCTCCCTACAAAATCCTCTTCCCCTAATAACTCATACCATATTCATTCTACCACTTTTTTCCTACATCTGGGCACCCATCTTGACCCATTTCACCTTGCCTACACTGTTGCACAAGCACACACACACACACACCACATGCACACAAACAGATTTTTCATCCTTTTCAGGTCTTTAAATGTGTGAGCTTTCCAAATCTTCCATTCAAGTTCAGCATTGAATGCCGGACTAGGTGGATCTCTACTTATTGTTCTTTTCTTCCCTCTTTCCAGTCATCTGTAGAAATATCTTTGGGATGGATGAGGAATTCCCCCTGCTTTCCCAGCAGATTTATTGAAATTGCTATTTTTACAGTATATGTTGGGAAATCAGTGTTTTGCAATTGGTTGCCAGCTGGAAGGGGAGAAGTTTCTTCCTTTTGAAGGCCTCTTTTTGTAAATGCCTAGTTTCCTTATGAGGAAATAAGTGATTTTTAATCACCAGGGATCCATAGTAAAGTCTACTTTCCATCAGCTAGCAGCTGAAGAGTAATGAAGAATAGGGTATTAATCTATGACAGCAATAAATTACAACTGGCTGGATTCCTACTAGATTAAAATCAAAGGCAATGCACACTGGTTCAGCAGACTGGGGAACTCAAACACAACTTTTCTATCTCTTCCTTTATTTCAAATAGACAAAGGACAATGGCATGATGTAGGGAAGGCCAGTTCTGGCCAGGGGTCATACAGCATTCCAGATTTGCAGCCAGGCAAGCAGTATCGCGTTCGACTGGTGAAAGTACACCGAACTGGGGATGTTCAAATCATTTGGGAGTCAGATGTGGAGACCAGTGGTGTGGGTAAGTTATATTGGAGAACCAAGAATCATTCAAGATATAATTATTAATTATTTATCTAGAAATGGTCAAAATCTATTTTTAAAATTACTGTGTTGTTTCCTTAACTAACTTATTTGGCTAGAATAGGATCAGAAGTTGGCATGAGTTCCTTTATATTGGAATAACAATTTTATCCATAGTTTAATGTGGATCCAGATTACAAACTATTCCTACAAATCCCTCACTCAATCAAAAAGTAAGGTATTTTGGTGATAAACATCACAAAAATGTCATATTTGGTAAAATTTGATCTTTCTTTGTCACACTTGCAAAATAACTATGAGTAGAAGGAAGGAAGGAAGGAAGGAAGGAAGGAAGGAAGGAAGGAAGGAAGGAAGGAAGGAAGGAAGGGAGGAAGGGGTTTCTAGCAACAAAAAAATGCATTGGATCTATTGTGGTATAATTGTAAAGTAAATGAACAATAACAGTTAGCACTCCATATTCTCTTTGCATATTTTTTTGGTAACATACATATCATTTAGAGTAGGGTTATGCAAAACCTGCTAATACTTTCCCAAGGATGGATGCAGAATTTTTGGGGAAAAAAAACCCTATCTAAGTTGTTCTGGAAATAATTAATTTCAACTGCTTTCCCAGTTCAGTGGCAGGTAGGGAAATCTCAAAATTCTTCCTTCCAATTATCAAGCCTAAAGTTTTTAAAGAAATCTATCACTCTTGTTCAAGTTCAAATAACTTTCTCACTTTTTTGTTTTGAGATGGAATATGATTACATTGAAAATGAAAGTTTGCTTTGTTAGGAATGTGCATGGCAAATTTCAAAGACAGACCCTGAGGGGCTGATTGTAAAGGGACACCCTTTTTGTTCACAACTGTCTATCAGATTAACCAAATTAATCCACTAATCCCTCCCAGGATTAGTGGGAAATTAGTGGGAAAGTGTCACTGTCACTTTCTCCTTACTGCAGTTTGTCCACCCATCACAAAGCATCTTTCTCTGCCTGCACATCTGCCAGTGCTATGCTGTCCAGTGAGTTGATATTGTGCTATTTTAAAGTGTAGCATGATTTCCTAAGCTAGCAATAAATGAAACTGACTATCCACTACTAGCCATTGAGAGGGTTGCTGCTTTGTTGCTTCATGACTGAATGTTCCCAAGGCAATACCTAATTGGTTTAGATATCAAATTAGGAAAAATGAAAATGGCATGGAGACGCAGTTTCAGTTACTTGGCCAATGTTGGGAACTTGCCATGTGGTCTAATTTTAGGGCTTTTCCACTGTGTACACCATATATACCAGATAAGAATGAAACCAATTTAAGAAATCCCTTTCCAGATTTCATCCCCTTCTTTGGAAATTCTTAGGATTTTTAAAAAAAATATTCAGTCCAAATGGGGCTTCCTGGTGTGGTGGCCTAGAGGTGGAGCTCTCGCCTCACAATCAGGAGGCTGTGAATTCGATCCTAGGTAGAGGCAGATATTTCTCTCTCTGGGCATAATGAGAATATATCTGCTGAACAAAACTCCGCATTGACGACAGGAAGGGCATCTGGCCATTAAAAGCTCTGCTAGCACCATTCAGTTGCCTGGGCTCCACCCCGCAAGGGATTATGGGGTGGATTATGTTAAAAGATGATGATGATAATGGGGCTTCCTATAACTTAAATCAATCTGTGCTCTACAACCAAAGAGGAGTTATTCTAAGTGTCATCCCTCCAGGTATTTGAACCATCTTTCCTCATGGGAGTTAGATTGTAATCCTCTGATCATTTTATTGCCTTTCTCTGAGCCTGTTCCAATTTCTCTGAATGTAGTGCCCAGAAATGAATACACTACTTAAGGAGCCTAGCCAAAGTAGTTGAAATTCCTGTGATTTGTGAGTTAAATTATTCAGTATATCTTTTAAGTTTATATTAAATTATACATCTATTGAAAAGTAGTTGTCGGTGCTTTTTGAGCCAGTTTTGGATCCACTTAATTATTGTGCTCTCCAGCCCACATTTTACATGTTTTATTTTACTCATGACATTGGGATATTTTGTCAAATGCTTTGCTGACATCAAGTTACAAGTGTGACTACTGCATTCCTACAATCAGTTAAAAATTATCCAATTTAAAAAAGAAATAGATAAGGCTAGCCTGACAAGAGTTGTTCATGACAAATCAATGCTAACTTCTTAGTTTATTGTTTCTAAAGTGCTTTGCGATCCATATCTAAATGAGCTGCTCTAGATTTTTCTGAGGTATTAATCCCAGCTAACTGGTCAGTAATTTGCTGAATCTTCCTTCTTCCCTCTTGCTGAAGAATGAGTCCATACATTCAGACTCAGAGACTCTACAGGAACTTTTGATTGATTTTGAAGTATACTACTTTTTGAAGATAGCTTTGAATTTGAATGACTCTAAGCGGAAAATCCTTATTGAACTGGAAGAAGTAAAAATATTACCTACTTGTTGATTGCTAAATGCCAGTGCTATCTTTGACTTGGTAATGAAATACTTGTCTGAGAAATAGTTATTTACTGGATTTATACCCTGTCTTTCACTCAAAGGCTCACATAGTTGAGCCTTTGGTGGACATAGTCCTATTTTTCCTCACAAAAACTCTACACAATTGGTTAGGCTGAGAGAAAGAGAGACTAATTAACTCCAAATCACCACTTGAGCTTCCATAGCCAAGCATGAAACCTGGATCTTCCCCCTGGATCTTCTGTTTCTTCCTTCAAAAATGTATTAAGATGAAAAAAATTGGAAAGAAGCACAATGCCTTTTGATTTGTATCTTTAGTAGCTTTCATTTAGAAGGGCTATTATTGTACTCTTTATGTTAGGAGCTCTATTGTTAGGAAAGTTCATAGCTGTATCTTCTGGCTCAGAGAATAAAATCCCTTCTTTGAAAAGTGAAGTTGGATTAAAAAGACCCTAGTTTCTCTATTGTTGTATTTATTTAAAGAAATCTTAAGACAACATTTCCATTTTAAAGGTAAATTATTTGTGAAAGGTTTTAGGAGTTTTTTTATTCTATTCATAGCTAGTAGTTTTCAATATATCAGGATGGGTTTTTTTGCAAAATATGTATTAAATATGTATTAAAATATGTATTAAAATATACCTTATATTTAGTTTTAAAGATTGCCTCCTTCCTGATGTCTCAGGCATTTTAATACATTTTGTAATTTATTATTTATTTAATGTTTTATTTAATGTGACATTTTAAAGAAAGGAAAAACCACTCCAGCGTTTGAAAAAACATGTTCCATTTTCATACTGTTGGAAAGCGAGAGATTAAAGGAGACCCTTGAAATGCATTAGGCTTTGGAAAAGATAAAGAAAGCAGGGAGTTAGTGGCTCTTGCAATATTTTAAATGTCATAGCAACAAAGACAAGAAAGATGCTTCTTTCCTTATGTTTCATAGAATATAACTGGTAAATGAATTTTAGGAAAATCTGAGTATGGTAACAGTAGATCATAATATGTTTGTTGTGGCTTAAAACATGAAAATGGTGTTTTGTTGTTGTTTGTGATGGGGAGAAATTTTTGGAAAGTATTCATGTATTACTGACATTTAATTTGCTTACTCTATGATCCAAGCTATGGGAAAGGGATAAATTGATAGATTTTTTTTGCAGGCTGTTTAACTACTTTTTAGGCACTAGATAAAAATTGTTTTATGTTCTCGAGTCTTTAGTTACTTTTGAGCTGCTATGTTGAATAGTTGCTCTTGGATTTTAACTTATTTTCATGGGTTTTGAGGCATACCTTCAGGGTGGGGAATAGGTGATTATATTCTGATTTTGTTGTAAGCTGCTTGGTCACCATGTACATGAAGGGAGAAAGATACATTTGTTAAATAAATAAGTAAGTGGACAGATTTTTTCCCCAAAAGTTTACCCTGCTTAATCTTTTCTGTTTGTTTGACTTGGCTTCTATTCTGTGTTGTGTCGTTTTAATTTACTTTAAAGTCTTATAATTAAACATCTATATATATAAAAGTGAAATACCACACACGCATCATCACAAAATCTCCAGAACTGTAAAGCCTACAAACTTGAACTTTGGCATGTATGTTCTATTGGCTTCTAGGTGCTCACTAAGAAAGGATTTTTCAAAATGACCATCAGAGCATTGGTATTTTGTATATTATTATTAACACGCTCTGATGCTCAGGAGTTCTACTCCCCCTCCCCACCTGAAAAGAAATCTGTTACAAATGCAAAACACAAGCAGAGGAGAGGAGTTTCAGTTTCAGTTTTAGTTTCATAGCAGCAACCAGCTTTAGTACAGAACAGTTCAGCAAAGCCACGCCCAGGCTCCATGCTGTCTCCTCCTTGCTCACACAGTAAATACTGTCTCAGTTTCCATGTTTCAGTTTCCAAACAGCCTCAACTCTCACACACTGACAGGATGCTAGCCAGATGAATACCGATGGATGCTGGTAGGCAGAGACACAATTCTCTCCCCCCCCCCCACATACTACTTTCCTCCCCCCAAAACTAAGGCCGATCACATAGTTTCCTAGCAAAGCACAGGTATAGAGCTAGTGTATTTATATACTGCCTAGGAAATTAGCAATAAGCGAATAGGGCTTTTTACAGGACTTTTCGGCTTTACTAAAAGAGATTTCATTTCATAATTATCAGATTGTTTTTGTAACTTCAGAGTCCCTCCATACATGACATCAGTGTTGTTCTGGCATTCGCAAAATAAATAAACAACAACAAAAACATCCTGCAGCCCAGCCAGTTTTCTACCAGCTTGTCTGGGCACAGCAAACCTGGCTCAGCACTTGACCTTGTGAAGCTCAGTGTCTGGTGGGTAAGCTGTCTGTATGGGATTTTTTTTTTCTCCTTTTACTCCTCCTCCCTGAATTCATCTCTAGTACAGATTTCTCCCAAGCAAATCTATCTGCAGAATGACCTCCTATCTAGAGGAACTTAATGAATTTCACAGGGTCATACTATTTGAGAAAAGTGTCTGCCAGCAGGACTACTCACTCTATCATGGCATTTACCATAGGTTTCAATAGGCACTCATATACATGTGGAATGTACATCTTGATAGGCAGGCAAGCTTTTATCCATCAGTCAGAGTTTGGGGGAAGTAGTTGCTGAGCAAATGGAGTAGTAATTCAGGTTTTTTTTTTCCTTTTGTAGAAAACGGGAAGTTTATTGTTCTGTCAACTTCAGGAGGTGTCATAATTCACAGGCCATCCAGGCACTAGCTAGATTAGGGTTACCAGAGTGGTCAATATTAAGTTCAAATAGATTATCCAAGATGCTCCTGTTATTATCCTGATTGTTCTTTGTAGTATTATTAGTTAAAATATTACCAGTATTTATTAAATAATTTCCACACGTGACGTATCACTATGTTTTCCCCTTCGTGGAGCTGGTGTGGGCATGGCTTGTACATGATGCAACTGGCTTGCACATGATGCAGTGTTTGGGAGTTGATGGACAGTCTGAAACTTCATGAAGAGATCAATGAGCTGAAGAGTTTGGGGACCTGAGCAAGATGATGGTGAAAACGTGGCAATTTTCCTACTGATCAGCTGGCGGGGGATGCTGATTGGTTCCTTATTTTCTCACTTTGCAGCTTCAGCATAAGTGAAAATAATCACTCCAGAGAACCTGAAGGTTTCAAATGCTTTGGGGGATTGAGGAATGGAAGTGACCTCATTGTATAATTATGGCAATGTGGAAGGATCCACTGAGATGAAATGATATTTCCAAATTCTACATTCAGCATGTGGGAGAAAGGGGAACTTAATTAGCAGTTTGGAGGAAGAGCCAACAAAGAACCTTTCTTAGAACATTTCTCCTCAGGAAAAATGTGTTTGGAAAAGAACAATTCTAAGGGAACAGAGGAGAAAATCCTTCCAATTAATTCCCACCACAGTGCTGTAACCATGAGAATGTTTGACTTCTCAGGAGGTCCTCTGATCCGGCAATATTTCTAGGAATTATTGAAAGGAAAAATCTGGTTTGACCAAGTCACCAACAAAAGTCCTGCTGAGTGTGGATTGATGGCTACCTTTTGTGAACCATTAAAAGGCAGGAATCGGGGACATCCATTGTTCTCCAGTTTAGCTCCCAGCTTGAAACATGAACAATTTTGAGGGAAGAGGGCTGCAAAGCATCCACAACTCCTTTTTCTCACAACTCAGCTGTTTCAGGTTCTCTTCACTATAAAGGGCAGGACACAGCATTGCAGGGGTCCCCCCACAGCTCTTTGTGGGCTCTCCTCAGACTACTGAACTGAGCGGGCAGAGGTTTGGAAACAAGATTGTGAGCAGGAAGAAATGGCCAGGTAGTGGAGAGGATGGGTCTTGGCAGCCAAGGCTTGTGAGTTAGATGGGGAGATCCTGAATTATATTGTTTTACAGGCAGCAGGATCATATCATGTATGCTCCTGAGAAAAGTCAATAAAAACTGCTCTCTTTAAAGAGAAACCAATGACTCAGTTAAAATACAAATGTTTTCTGCTCCCCACCCCCAAGGGAAGGGGGGAAGTAATCAATATTGGCAACATATAATCCTCCCATCCTCCCCTTGCACCACAAGACAGTGGTATTCTTTTTCAAATATGAATATGAACATTGAACCCTACATCTTAAGTTTAAATTATTTTTAAACATTTCATATATTTTTATATATATTTTCTTAATATTCCATTTCCATTTTAGAAATAAGCAAGTTCTTTTTTTATAAGGACCAATGTACTGTAGACAGGAGTGTGTGCAATAATCTCCCTTAAGAGATGCAGAAAGAAGATGGGTTTTATCCCTCAATCAGGGAGGAGGAAGAGGAGAAGGAGGACTAGTAGAGCAGCTTCTCTGTCAACATTTTTATTGAATTATATGGGATTATAAAATACAAAATACAAAGTAAATAGAAAAGCAGTGGGGGGGAGGGAAAAAAGAGAAATGATGTAAGATAAGGAAAGAAAGAAAGGAAAAGAAGCATTGACTCTCTGTTACCTTAAATAAGACATTAACATCAAATCACAACTTTTTGTTTTTCCTAATAATATGAACAAGCTATTTCTATAAAGATCTATCAGTCTCATCGGTAAAACCCAAAGTCAGATTTTCATTCTTTTCCACATCAAGCACGAAGTTTGGAAGCGGTCTCCATGTGGAAACAAAAGTATTTACGGTCTTTTCTTTAATCCAAGCAGTCAATTTTATTATTTCAGTCAACTCCATCAACTTCTGCAACCATTAGTCCACAGTAGGAATCAAAGTGTCCTTTCATTTTTATGCATACAGTAGTCTTGCTGCGGTCAACATATACTGTATAATAACAAAGTTCAAATTTTTTTTCCAATTAGAAAATGAGTAGAGCAGCTTCTCAGGTCCTTTCAGGTCCTCTAGAAAGGCGAAAAGCAGCCCTTTGAATTAGTCCCCAATATTCTTCCAGCGGCCAGTATGGTTTTTTTTTTCAAGGAGAGCAGCAGCACTGGGTTCTCCATCTCTATAGCTTGTTGTCCTTATGGGGTGGATTGTCTGTTGACATCTTTCTGTCCCTTGTTTCGGAAAAGAATATTGCTTGTTAGGGAACAGGCAGCTTTTGGTGAGATGGAGTTAATGGTAAGCATTGATTATTTCCCACAGTTCAAGAGAGACAAAAAAGCTTTGCTGCAGAAGGTTGGTTCATCGGATTTATCAGCGCCATTGTCCTCCTCATCCTGGTTCTGGTGCTCCTCTGCTTCATCAAGCGCAGCAAGGGCGGCAAGTACTCGGGTGAGGTGCCCCCAGCCCCACCCTAGCACCTCGCGGCAGACCCCCATGGGCCTCCCCCCTCAGTTATCAGTTATATAGCACGCTTAGTGTGCCTGGTGCCGTTGGTCCTCACAACAGTCCTGTGAGGTAGGTTCTTATTGTTCCCATTTTACAGAAAAGAAGCTGAAGTTTACAACTGAGTTCAGAGTTTAACTCTGGTATCCAAAGCTCACATCAATGCTTGAGCTGCTGGTCTGGGCTTGATGCGTTTAAGCCAGACTTCCTGAGCTGAAGATATGCTACCACATTCATAACTGCCTGCCAGGTTGGCAGAAAACAATGAGTTTTTAGTCCAGCAATCAAGATAGCACATCAGGCTTAGGATAGTGAGCTAAAAACATGGTGGGGAATTATTGAAGATATTACAGACAAAGCTATGCTATCTGTTTAGGGTTTTGTAAACCTAGTGAAGCAGGGTGGGAAACATAGCAGGCGAGTGCTCTTCCAGCAGATTCTCTGCATTTCTAAAACTTCAACTCCCATCACTGCTTGCCAAAAAAGATGAGAAAATATGTTTGTTCTTTTCAGTTCAAGAATAAAAAGGTACCCTTGAGCAGAAAGACAAAATAGTAAATCAAGATAATGATGACAGTAATAGTGGTAGCAGTATTACAAAAGAACAGCACTATTGCTTCTTTTATGCTTCACAAGTGTCTTAAAAACTGTCCAGAGATGACAACGGATTAGTGTACTTCAATCTTCTCCAATTCTGCACCTTTCAGAGGTGTGGGACATAAATCACTCTTGTTTTCTAGCCAGTGCTGTTACTGAATATTCTGTCTGAGTGCTGGGAGTTGTAGTTCTAATCACCTGGAGGACCTGGGGTTGGGGAAGGCTGTGGTACAATATGGGTGGACATGTGCTTCTTTACAATGGTCCCTTTAACTCCAACCTCCTAGTACTTTTGGGTTGCTCTCAACCCCCACCCCCCATCTTGCATTCACATCTTGCTGGTTATGCCCTTATTTCAAGGAGCTAAAGAGAAATCTAGCCCCACTGAGAGACACCCCCACCCCCCCCCCTTCTTCTTTTCCATATTTTTTAAAATTCCCCCCCCCCCCATTACTTCTTGTGAGATCTCCCTGCCCACCCACCTTCCCAAGGTCCCACTTTGGATGGTCCCTGCCCACCAACCCTTTTGCCTTGTGTAACATACTCTCTCTTTTACCCTAGTGAAAGACAAAGAAGATACGCAGGTGGATTCTGAGGCCAGGCCCATGAAAGATGAGACCTTTGGAGAATACAGGTACAATAAGTCATTGTTCCCTTTCATGGCTAGAAAACAGTAAATTGCACCAAACAAATGACATACATAGCACCTTTGTTTTATAATATATACCATTGTCATGATCAGTTGGGATTCTCTTGATACAAACTTGTATGGTTTGGGTACAAATTTAGCCTTGTTTATTTAAGTCTTTGGGGTTATCAGCCATAGATTTAGGGTGTGAGGAAAATATGACAGCACAACAAGAATGAAAAAACAACAGAGTGGGAATGAGACATTTTTCACAGATTCTAACAGATTCTAATGAAAAGCACATTAACTTGCCAACAGATGGTTAATGTTGGGAGGGGGCAGGAGGAGATAGAATGATTTAATACATGTATGAGACCCTGTCAGCAAGTTTTTGGTGGCTTGGTATAGTAGAGCAGCAAAAAGATCTAACTACTGTCATTCACAGTGCATCAATAGAAGGCTGTGGCTATCAAGAGTGCTAAATTATGCTCATGAGTATAAAAAGATAACAAAAAGGACAAGGACTGGCAATGAACCAAAGGAAGGGAAGTTCATAGTATTTCCCCTGTATATGTATATATATATATCTTTGTACATATGAATACAGCCATCTGACTTGTGCCAGGATCTATTGGTGCCTTCCATTTCTCTTCTTTGACCTCAGCTTACCTTCTTTGAAATGTGATTCTACTTTTTCTCTTTTTTCTTTTTTCTCTAATCTCCCCCTGCCTTATACTTGACTAACCCAGGTCCCTGGAGAGGTAAGAATGCAAGGGATAAACACTGAATTTTGCACTGCATGTTGCTGATGGAAGGTGGTATTAGAAGGGCCAGGATAACATTACCCATTGGCATGCTTCTGGATTTCACTGGCCTTATCATATCTGGGAGAAAGAAAAGCCATTTCCATAAAGCAAAGTCTTGCTTCTTTTTCCTTAATTAATGGAAGAAAAATAATCCTAAAAATGGTAAATATTAAAACAATCCTTTTTGATTTCTACTCTCTAGCAAATAGCAGTCGCAAAAGGGGTATTTCACATTAGAAGGAATATTGGCTAGGGATTACATATGAAAATGGCTTTTAAAATTTTAGAATACATTTTTCCCTAAACTGTCATTTGTCAAGAGGGTCCACCTTAATTGCAGGTAGGCTTAAATTTAGCTTGCTGTCCCTGAAGTAAATGCATTTGATCCCTGACATCTTTTTCAAAGAATCATCTCCTTTCCCTCCAGAGGGAACATAAAATATAATCAAATTGTTAAAAGAAAATAATGAGATTTCATACTTGAGGGTTTCCTTGTTTAAAAAGTTGTCTCTTTTGTGTTTATGCATGTGGATATAGTGTATGTGCCTAAGGACAACAGAGCTGTCTTTGATAATATGAATGTTCTCTTTCTATCTTAAATCAGAATTCTGATTTCCATTCTCTAGGAAGCAGGGTTTTTTTTAAGAATGGAAATTCAGAAAAAGAACTGTCCCGCTCTTTGAACAATCCCAAATCTTCTACCAGGTTATATTGTAGCCACAGCAATAAGAAACCTCAATGGGGTCCTTGGTGCTCTCTGAGCTTGGTAGTTTTCTTGCAGACATTTCAAACTAGGTAACATCATTTGCAGGTGATACCTTGTTCCAGGGTTGGGATTCAATTTTTTTAACAACCAGTACTGTGGGCATAGTTTTGTTGGTGGGTGTGGCTTGGTGGTCATGTTATTGGCTGGGCGTGGCCAACTCAATATCACTCACATCGAGGCATACATCTCCTTGCCTGGCCTCTCATGACTGTGGGGATGCTGCAACAGTTGTAAGCGTGAAAAATGGTCATAAGTCACATTTTTCAGTGCCATTGTAACTTTGAATGGTCACTCCACACAAGCAAAGTACCAGCAAAAGAGGGGAAAAAAACTCCAGAGATGTTCCTGAGACAGGAAGTCTAGTCCTGCCAAGAATGTAATAAGGGTTAACGGAGAGGCAGTTTCTGAAAGCAACACCAGAATGTTTCCTTCCTTACAGGATTAGGCCAGTAATTTCTTCTAACAACGGTTCTCTGAACTGCTTAGAATGTAAACAACCGGTTCTCGCGAATAGGTGCAAACTGATAGAATCCCACCCCTGCCTAGTTTGGTAATGAAAAATCTGCAAGAAAGCCACCAAGCTCAGAGAGCACCAAGGACCCCACAGATTAATCCTGAGCTACAAATATTCTTTTCTATCAGTACAATGATATTTGCTGGGTACCTTTGGTGTATGTGCAAATGTATGTGTGGATAGGCATTGTAATGCTTTTGGGATAAAAGTGATCAGTGCTAACTGCATGGTTTGTCCTCCCTCTCTTTCTCATTGTTCCCTTTCATGAAGTTCATCTATGATTAGATTTAGGTAACAACCTTCCCCTTCCCCTGCCTGCCTGCCTGCTGTATCTTGCTACTTCTCTTCTAATTTACCTCCCCGGATACCAAAATTGTATCTAGCCAGCTGCCCACCCCAGTTGGATCTCAAATTTAGGGATACTGGCTGGCAGTCCCTCTTTTGAAAATCTCTGGCAGATGCTGTGCGGTCTGTCTGCTAAATTCTCTCTGCTAAATTCACATAGTCCTCTCTCTAGTACTGGGTCAGTCTACACAGCCTTTGACTTGGTTTAGTACTCATTTGCAATCTAAAATGAGCTTCCTGAGTTTAAAAGGAGTTTCCTAGGTACTCCTTTGGTTCTACTAATTTCCGTATCTGCCTGTTGATTCTAAATGCAAATCAAATATATTTGGCTGGATCCTTTTTTGTTCTGCTTCAGCTCTCCTCCACACATGTTCACATGGTTTCCATTTAAGTTTATGTGCATCCAGTGCATGTTTATTGGTCAGTGGAACTTGGAATTCAGAAACCTAATTTGGCATGCTTCCCTTTTGTGTATGGGAGCTGAGGCAAAGCTGGACATTTTAATGTTAGAATGGGGGAAATCCAAGTTCTTTGTTATGTCCAGTATTTCATATCTAGGGGTGTTCTCTTTCGATGAAACTATTATAAACTTTGATGCCCCTTAGTGTACAGCTATCTTCTTTGAAGTACAGGCTTTCCTTCACATAGGGATACTCATGTTCTAATCCTTTTTTTGTACTTCATTTCACGGTTGCACACCCATCACTTTAGATATGCATTGCTGTTCTTGCAAATCGGCACAGCAGCACCAGGAAACATTGTGCTGATTTTTCCAGGGATGAAAAGCCAGTCTAGGCATACAGCGTATGTGTATCTTAAGCACAAGGGGTCAGTGTAATTGCATGGCTAGAGGGTTAGGAAAGTCAGGTTCAAATTCCTACTTAGCCAGTTAGTAATGTGAGGGCAGTTGTTATCTCAGAGCTCACAGGGTTATTATGAGCTAAATTGTGTACCCAGACGGAAGAACTTTTTTATATGTGAGTTCCTGGAGAAAAGGTGATGACCTTAATAAACTAAAAATAGGTTTATCTTTGCCCAGAAAGTAGAAATGGAGCAGGCCCATAGGCTGACCATTGTTCCATACTGCTGCATTTGCTCCTTTACCCTCTGATTGGCCTGCTTCCATTTAAAGTTCCCCAATTGGGTGAGGATTTCAAGACTTACATCTCATTCAGTCTTGCTTGGAATGAAAAAAGAGGCCTCCATCTCTGCTTAATACCTGAGCAGGGCAAAGTGTTGCTTAAGATATTAAACAGGAGTTTTGCTTCCTTGATTTTGTTTGTTTGTTTGTTACATTTTTATGCTGTCCTTTTGAACATTCATCTGAGGCAACTAGATAAATAACTTCCTTTATATCTGTGGGGGTTCAGTACATCAGAACATTTTCCTTGGCTTCGTGGTCCAGTGGGCTTCTTATCTAAAAAAAAAAAATATTAAAAAAAGGGAAACAGTGGCATGCTGCAGACCGAGTAATGAATGGCCTCTAGCATTGCTTGTGTTTTCAAGAATGTTCCTGGATCTCAAAAAGATGTGTGACCAAGCAACAATTCTTTAATTGGTAGAATGCAAACAAAGGTTCAACAAGCTACTTCTTGAAAAGAAATACAAAGAGAAAACTGAGGATTCCCCCTACCCCCTTCTGCCAGCTTCAAATGCTATCCAGCTGTTCTTAAATAATCACAAAGATATACCAGTGTGAGGGAGCACTGATGAAAAGACCACCAAAAGATTCGTTGATCCAAGGAAAACAAGGGTTTATTACGCGTTTGCAAAAGCGGGTCCCCTCAGGCATTGAAGGAACCCAGAACAAAATTCAGGAAGCACTTATATACCCTAACTGTTCGCCCCCTCGGACGAGGGCTTGGCTCACATTCTTCCTGTTTTTAAATTGACACATATACATTTCGAAGGTTTATGCGTTTCCCTATCTGGCAAAAGCAGTTGCACAGTTTCTGACACATCAGCACTTTATTACAATTCCCCATTGTTCTATCCTCATCCTGTTTTTTTCTCTCTTGTGCACAAACTGGAACACTTCCTTATCTAGCAGAGCTACTGAGTTTGAGACATTTCCTTATCTATTTTAGTGGGCCATCTAACATGACTTCGGTTCTGCTCACAATCCCCCCTTTTTCTTTTTCCACTCTTTTCTCAAACTCAAGCAGCAGATCCCCTGCTTCTTTCAGAGTGGTTTCTTTCTGATATATCATCAGAAGTTCTGTTTCCTGCTTCTCAAATCTTGAACCCAAGGATTTCCCTATCTTTCCACACGTTGTTATTACACCAGGGAGACACTGAACACAACAACACAACAATACACAGCATATAATAATCAATATAATTCCCATGATGGTAGATCTCAACCAAGTGGAGCTGGGAAGCCAACACCATATTGCTCCCCACAGGTCTGGCAATGAGGAGTCACCTCTTTGTGATAATGGATTAGAGCGAATACGTTCTTCCATTACTTTTACTGTCTTTGTAATATTGGGTTGGAAATCATGGATATATACACAGCAATGTGAATGAATCAGAGCACACACACACCCTTTTGCAGCTAATACAATGTCTAAAGCATACCTATTTTGTAGAGCAACCTGTCTTACTTCAGAAAGCTCGGTGTTGATCATTTTAATATTCTTTATTGTATCATTGAACATTGCTACTGTGAAGTTATTTAGAATATATATATCTCGGTAGTTCATGGCTACTCCCAATGGTGTTATTAGACCACGGGAAACTTGGGTCCAGAGACTCTGGGTAAGGCCAGATTTTGAGTCTCTTTTATTATGTATCCGGCCTTGGGGAGGGCCATCAAGTTTATATATCACTGGTATCACATACCCGATTGTACATGTGCCACTCCAGTGAGGTGGCATCTCCCTGTATGCCTATTTCCCACACAATACCCACCTAAAGTTTTCCATAGCATAGGTCTGATTTGATGTTCAGGTCCAATTGATCATATCTTCAAAATACATACACAACTGATACTGGTTTTGATTAAAATAATCTAATTTCTGATAACTCTTGGTATAGCTATGGTTACTACAGGATGATGGCACATCAAAAGTCTTATTACATTTTTCCCAATCTCCTAAATGGAGCCATCCAGTTTCATTTCTCTTAAAACATACATACGCCGTTTCCCTTAAATGAACAAAAATCCTTCCTGTTATATTTCGTTCTACACCATATTTATCTGTCCCACCCCCCTGTGGTTTTAGTCTGTTCTGATAAAGTGGAATAGTGTGTAGGATCAATCCTTCACCTGTTCTTCCTGGCATGTGCATGCATAACCAGCAACTGGTGATGTTCAAGGCCTGTGAGACTTTCTTGAGATCCTTTATGAACACATTGCCATCCCACAAGTCTGTCCCCAAGTCACCCGCAGGTCCAACATATTGTGAACTTCTTTGATGTATTAATGTAAATATAGTTGTAACAAATAGTCCTCTCAAGAGTACAGCCGACACCTCCATGGTGGTTTCTGCTGGCTATTTCTTCAAAGTTACCTTTAGAGGCTGACCGTCCACTGGGATTTCTCTCCAAGGTTTCTCAGGTTACGGTGCTTCCTTGACTCTGCTGTAATGCGTCCAGCCTCCTTCCCGAGTACGGACTGCAGATTCAGTCGTCAGCAGCACCTGGTACGGGCCTTCCCAGCTAGGTTACAGTTTTTCACTTCTCCAAGTCTTTATCAGGACCCAGTCTCCAGCCTCATGTGGGTGTTGGCTACCAGCCAAAGGTGGTCGTTGCTCCAACAGTCCCTGTTTGTGAAGAGAAAGCAAAGACCGGGACAGTGCCAGCAAATATTTCCGAAGGAACAAGTCCCTGAACTCTGGTATGGGATTGCCTAGTTTGGCCAAATAGGGTCTCCCCATCAGCATTTCAAAGGGAGAGACCCCTGTGTCTTTCCTTGGACAAGTTCTGATCCTGAACAGAGCTAGGGGAAGATTCTTTGTCCATGGCAAGCCATTTTCAAGTTGTAGTTTGGTCAAGTGTTTCTTCAATTCCCCATTTGCCCTTTCAGTTTTCCCACTGGATTCCGGATGCCATGGGGTGTGTAATTCCCATTTCACCCCCACCACCTCCATTACTATTTGCAGAACCTTTTGGGTGAAAGGAGTTCCTCTGTCTGAATCTATTGCTTCCATCATTCCATATCGTGGGATAATCTGTTCTAGTAAGATCTTGGTTACTGTGGGAGCTGTGGCTCTTCTAGTGGGATAAGCCTCTACCCACCCCGTTAGTTGATCTTTGATCACAAGCAGGTATTTCCAACCCCCCTTTTCTGGCAACTCAGTGAAATCAATTTGTGCTCTCTGAAAAGGCCAACCACTAAGGGTCGGCCTCCCATCTCTTTCTTGCATGCCGTTTTCTTATTTACTTTCAAACAAATTAAACATTTCCAGCAGATGCCCTGAGCTACCATCCACATCCTCAGACTCCAATAATGAGGTTTAACGGACATGACCAAGGCCTCTGTCCCCCAATGTCCTCCTTCATGAACTTTCTCCAATATTCCCCTCATGACAATGGGTGACACCACCTTGACTCCCTCCGATGTCTTCCATCCCTCTGGGGTTTTGACACATCCCTCTTTCTCCAACTCCAACTTTTCCTTTTCCTCTGGCTCCCATTCCTTCTTCTCGTCCTCCTTTTCTAGTATTGGTATAGATACCATTACCAACTCTATCTCCCCTGTGGCTTCCTTCGCTCATTTGTCCGCCCATCGGTTTCCCAAAACCTCCAGTGTATTCCCCTTCTGATATGCGTTCACATGGATAATTGATACTCGGCTAGGAAGTTGCAATGCCTCTAAGGCTTGCTCTACTAACTGCACTTGCTCTATTTGCTTCCCATCCGCCTTGATATACCCTCTTTCTTTCCAGATTTTCCCAAACGTGTGCACCCCCCCCATGCATACTTGGAATCAGTTCAAATCGTTACTTCCATCCCCTCAGCCAATTCCAAGGCTCTGGTCAAGGCAAGCAATTCACATTTCTGAGCTGACCAAGCATCTGGGAGTGACCCTTTCTCTATCACCTCACTTCCCCGGTTACTATTGCAAACCCAGATTTTCGCTTTCCATTTTCCACCCTGCTAGATCCATCTATAAACCACCTCTCTCCCTTCTCCAATGGAGTCTCTTCCAAGTCCTCTCTAACCTTCATCATGAGATCCACTTGCAATAGACAATCATGGTCTTCCAGCTCCCACGCCTGCCTTCTCCCCTCCAAGAATTTTTCTGGATTCAGATTCTTGTCTGTCCCTATTACCACATCAGGACCGGTTCTCAAAATGGTTTCATAATTTAATATCCTCCCTTCGGTCATCCAAGTGGTAGCCAGCTGGCTCAACACTGTGTTGACCTGATGAGGCGAATGCACCACCAAAGCTCCCCCAAAAGTCAACTTCTTGCTCTCCACCACCAACATCGCTGTTGCTGCCACAGCCTGAACACAAACTGGCCATCCTTTCACAACTGGCTCCAAACCCTTGCTTAGGAAGGCTACCGGCTGGTACTGCTCCCCCCTCTTTTGGGCAAGAACTCCAACTGCTGTTCCCTGAGCCACCGCCACATACAAATGAAACGGTAGTTTCAGGTTTGGCAAGGCTAAAACCGGAGCAGTTGACAAAGCCTTCTTCAGCTCTTCCCACCTTTTACCATCTCCCTCCTCCCATTCTATGTGCTCTCCCTTTCCAGGCAACTTTCTATGCAAAAACTGTGCCAACACTGTGAATTGGTCTACCCAGATTCTGCAGTATCCCAACAATCCCAACGCTTTTTGCACCTCTGTCTTGTTCCTGGGAGGAGCCAAGCTCATGATCCCATTCACCCTTTCAGGGACCAAGGACCTAACCCTCTACTGAATGTAATGTGCCAAATACTTCACCTTTTTCTCAACAAACTGAAGCTTCTCTTTTGAGACCTTCAGCCCCTGCTTCTTCAGCCAATTCAACAGACTCACAGAAGCCGCTCTCACTCCCTTCTCTTTCTCCCCAGTTAACAAGTCATCCACATACTGAATCAGGGTGATTCCTTTCTCTCTCTCAAATGACACCAACTTTTCTTCCAAAGCCTGTCCAAACAGCAAAGGGCTCTCGGTATATCCCTGAGGAAGTACTGTCCACCTCAACTGCTGTTTCCTTCCACTCTCAGGATCATTCCATTCAAAGGCAAACAAGTCTCTCCTCCTCTCCTCCAAAGGGCACGCCCAAAAGGCATCCTTCAGATCTATTACAGTAAACCATTTGTCTTTGGGAGGGATCCGCCCCAAGATGGTATAGGGATCAGGAACCACTGGGAATCTAGGAACCACTATCTCATTGATCCTCCTCAAATAATTAACCAATCTATACTTCCCATCCTTTTTTATTACTGCTAAAACCAGTGAATTGAACGGTGACATAGTAGGCTCCAACAGTCCCTGTTTCAATAATCTGTCAATCACTGGTTTCAACCCTTCCCTACCTCTCTTACTCAGGGAATATTGTGGAGTCCACAGTTTAGTTATCCCTGGTTGTATCTTGATCTGAATGGGCTGTATTGCCATCCTACTAACTTCTTCACCTCCTGCCCACACATCCGATGATATCTTCTCCTCATCTTCCGTTGTTAACATACACATGCGAACTTCCTTCTTTCTATCCCACAATTCTATTCCAAAAACATCCAATAAGTCTCTTCCTAGCAAGTTCACCCCTGAATCCGGAATATACAATATTTCGGTTTCAGTAACCACATCATTCAATTCCAATCTCACCTCTTCCAAAATCTTGACCTCTTGGGATTTCCCACTGACCCCAACCACCTTTAAAGTCTGCTTCGACCTGCATGCTCCCTTTACCGGATTGCATACAGATGTCCGGCTTGTGCCGGTGTCGATCAGGAACAGCCGTTCCTGATGGTCAGGACCCACTAACACATTTACCAGTGGCTCCCCACGGGTCCCTCTTGGGGAGCCAGAACTTCCCTAATCGTATAGGGTATAGCTTCGTTCCTCCGGGATTTTGGGACATTTGCGCGCAAAATGTCCCTCCTTCCCGCATCTGAAGCAAGTCCTACTCTGGGACGGCTGTTGGAATTGACTGCCTCGATTGCCCCCTGGACCTCCTCGCCTAACCGGAGGTCTCCACTCCCCGTTGGGAGATCTTTCATCTCTCCACCTTGGCCTTGGATCTGACATCCGGGTCTCCCTGTCTTTCCTAACTTCATTCTTGGCTGCCGTCTGCACAGCAGCTACCATCATCTGAGACTTCTGTTTGGTTTTAATTGAGTCTCGGTTCACAAAAACTTGTTGTGCTGCTCTCATCAAATCTGTCATGCCCAAATCAATCCATCCCTCTAACTTCTGAATCTTTTTCTGGATATCTGGCCATGCTTTGGTGATGAATTGCATCTTCAGGAGAGTCTCGAAGGCAGGGGTTTCTGGCTCCAATCCGGAGTACTTGGTTAACCCTTCCCAGAGCCGAGCACACTCACCTGATACACCCCTGGCCTCCCAGAGACAAAAGCAGTGTGGGCGTCCACACTTCAGGTGATCAACGACACTCCCGGAGCATCGGGCTGGTTTCTCTCTCACTTGTTTCCAAGGATCGTCTGCTGAGTGCAGTTACCCCGGGATCCGACTGAGACAAGGGAGGGCCCCCTCTACAATGGGAGGCTGTGGCACCACACTTACCTTTTCTCTAGTCGAAATTCCATCGGGGCCCCACGTTGGGTGCCAAATTTTGAGGGAGCACTGATGAAAAGACCACCAAAAGATTTGTTGATCCAAGGAAAACAAGGGTTTATTATGCGTTTGCAAAAGCGGGTCCCCTCAGGCATTGAAGGAACCCAGAACAAAATTCAGGCAGCACTTTTATACCCTAACTGTCCGCCCCCTCGGACGAGGGCTTGGCTCACATTCTTCCTGTTTTTAAATTGACACATATACATTTCGAAGGTTTATGCGTTTCCCTATCTGGCAAAAGCAGTTACACAGTTTCTGACACATCAGCACTTTATTACAATTCCCCATTGTTCTATCCTCATCCTGTTTTTTTCTCTCTTGTGCAAAAACTGGAACACTTCCTTATCTAGCAGAGCTACTGAGTTTGAGACATTTCCTTATCTATTTTAGTGGGCCATCCAACATGACTTCGGTTCTGCTCACACCAGCATAACATTTGCAATCCCCATTGTCAATCCCTGTATTTTTTTGGCTTGTCAAATGATCTATGTGGACAGGATGAAGGTAATTTCATGGAGATGCAAAGGAGGAGAGATGTTGCTGGAAGATGTTTGTATTGTGATTAGATGCAAGCAGGGACATGGCTTAGACATGTCAGGACAGGAAAAGGAGTCACCTTTTCACAGAATGGGAAGGTAGAAAAAGGAAATGAGTGGAGTCTTCTCTATATGCACAAAAGTGAGGCAAAACAATGGTGATTCTTATGAAAATTATTCTGTAATTAAAGACTGAGGATATAGCTCTTTTAAAAAGAAGAGCTCGTGTGCTGTGCTTCTTTAATAAAATTATATTAATTAAACTGGTAATTATTCATAATTTGTAAGTAAAGAATAGACAGGATCATAGATTCCTCCCTTCGCATACATATAAGTATCTGGAAAAAATTGTTAGGAAGGAGATAATATCAGGATAAGAAGTTTAAATTTATCCCTGAGAGATGAAGATGACAGCAAGATTTTAAAGTATATTCTTTAAAATATATTATGACAGCCAGATTGTTGTAGTGGTTTTAAGGTACCAGGCTAAATACTGATAGACTTGTTAAGTCTAGTCCTGCTGTAGGCATAAAAGCTGACTGGGTGACGTTGTGTCAGTCAGTCTCTCTCAGTCCAACCTACCTCACATTATTGTGGAGAATATAGGTGGAAGATAGAATATGAAGTATGATTGCGTCCTTGAGTTAATTATAGCCACCCAGAGCTGCCTGATAGTGTGATGGGTAGCATATACATTTACTTAATAAATAATAATAAAAATTATGAAGGAAGGATAAAAAAAATTAATATTTAAATAAAATTCTTTATCCACAGAATAATGTATTTATTTCATTTCTCGGAAATGAAGAAGCTTCTTGGATGAGAAGCAAAACATCTTCAGAGAAAAACCAGGAAGTCCTAAAGCACCTTTGGGATATTTGATTTATATTTCATCTTTATTTCTTTGCAATTCAAAATGGTGTAAATAATGCTCCCTCCTATTTTCCCCAACAACTCTGTATGGTGGCTTGGAGAGAGAGAGAGGGAGAGGGAGAGACTGACCCCAGGTCACCCAGCGAGTTTTCCGGTCCTAAGGGAGGACTAGAACTCTGGCTTCCCATTTTCCAGGCCAGTGCCTACAGTGGCAAAGCTGCCTTATTGTACTGTTGTCATTATTTTGCTTTTTATAATGCCACTTCTGACAAAAAACCTCACCTACTTCAGTCACAGAACACTATGTTTTCTTTGAGAAAATGTCTATTTGTTCAGGACTAAAGGATTAAAAGAAGAAACTGCTAGAAAGCACTGCAGTCAGGAATAGAGAGGAAGGAGATAACAACAGATACCATTCTGGTAGATTTATGCTTTCTTATTGCTTAATGACCGCCATTTTCTGAAAGGGCTAGTCTCCCAGCAGTCATTTTAAAAAGCATCCATAAGATGGCTTCCAAATTCCAGATGTGCCCATAAATCCACAACAGTTGTATACTTCCTCCTAATTACACTCTATTTTATTTTCCTTATTATTATTTGCCTTAATACGCATAGTCTACAAAATCCAAACTTCAGCTAGTTAACAAAATCAGTCAATATGCTTAACTTTAAACAACCCTTACATTCATAGACAAATGTGTGTGTATGGGGGGGGGGAGACTTTTAGCCTCATGTCTATTAATATGATAATGAGATCATAGAAATGCATAAAATGTATGTAAAATAAATATAATGGATGTGACAGTGTAGGAACATTCTCCTGAGTAATTTACAAGAGACTGAATGTTATCCGTTGGGTGCTTTCAGATGTTATCCATTACATCCCAAGCTCACAGATTGAGGTCCATAAAAACCAGAGCTTTATTGTACTATAACAACTAAATTGCACAGGCTTTTTCTGCTTTCCAGATGTGTGAGGGCTCCTCTCCCATAATCTGAAGCTATGGCAATAGATTTTGGGAATTGAATTCCAACACATACAGGGACCACATACTTGGAGAAAGCTGTTAGTTGCTGATAAGTGAAAAAGTATTGTATTTTTAAGCATATGTGTTTCCAAATTTAATCAAATAGCTTGTTAGCTATGGTTCATGCCATGAGGGCACTTTAAGTGGTCTGTATGTTTCAGAGTTTATTTGATGTTGTATCTCAAAATATCACAAAATATAGGTAAGAATACAAATATCTTGTAAAATGGCCACAATCTCCTCTAATTTCAGTAATTTGTTTAAAATAATATTTTTTCTTTAATATTGGGATCTTAGATACATTTTGTGGGAAAATCATGCTGTAATGACTGTCCCCTCCCCCAAGAGAAAAGAAGGGCCTAATTAAGAAAAATATTGGGAACATCTGTGTGAGATACAGAGCAACACTGGAAGATGAATGTTTGCATTTTGTTTCATTTTAATTACATCCCATGTTTGAATGAATTCGTTACAATTTGGCAATTAAGGCAACCTGTTTACAGTCTGACTATAGCCAGCCATGATTAACAGATTATAATGGAATAAGATGAGACCAGATCCAACTAATGAGATCCCTTTCATATCAGCTTGAAGTTGTTTTCAGTTGTGCCCTTCATAAGTGGCATTTCCTGTTTTGCATGATTTCACTTTGCCTCTGGAGGACACATCTGTGTACACAAGCACATTTTCCAGCATCTTTCAGAAGCAGACAGCCCTCCCTTGTTGGTGACATCAAAGTCCTGAGGAGGGAACAACAGTTTACAAGACTAGGACAACATGGATGTCCTGTTAATGAGGATAGCTCATTCATTAGCCAGTACTGGGGCTCCAAAACAAAAAACAAATGACAACTCTGGTATATATATAGCACTTGTGCTTTGGCATCCCATCTTTTTAAAGAAGGTGTATACAAAATGTGACCCAGGGCTGAATGTGGCCTTCTGATTTTTTGGGAATTGAAGGAAGGTAACTATACAACTTTTCATCTGGAAGTGGCACAAAAAAGGTTCTTTAGCTCTTGAGTACCTTTAAAACTCTTGAGTTCCTCTTCTAAAATGGGCCTTGGCTCTGCCTATGTTAAGAGCGTGGCCTGTGACATGTTATACAAAGTTTGGGTTTGTTCCTTGATCTGAGAAACCCTGTCTTGAAGGCCATTTTTTTTGCATTCCAAAGGAACTGACAGCATGCTGCCCACTGAAAGATTCTTAGCATATATTTTAATGGAGAAGCAACTGGGGTCTTGTGTTCTGGCTTCCTAAAGGGATGATCCAGATGGACTGATGGTTTCAACAGCTATGAAAAGATGCAGGAAAGTTTTCTTGCATGTTGACTGTTGAAACCAATATGGAAGGTTTAGATGGGATAATTTCTGAGTGATATTAAACCCCATCAGTCAGATGGATTTGCCTTCCAGACCTCAATAGCCTGCTGTCTATTGGGGCCATTTCATTTTATGCTGTGACAAAGTCATATTGGTGTGAGCTGCAAACTTTGGTCTTCCATAAAGGCAGCTGGAGTTTCCCTTTCAGTCATTCTAAGATTATGCAAAGCCCCTTTATGGAACGTGGACTGGTCCCCTGGCATGAGTTTATATGCATGTTCACCTATAGCTATGCACATCTTGCTTATATGTGCACATATATAGTGCTACTACACTTCCCTCTATACTACTATATTATTATTTATTTTCTTAGCATGCTGTGGCTTTTATCAGGGTTGCCAGCCTACCACTTGCCAAATCTTTTGGACTGCAACCCCTAAAAGCTCCAAGCAATATGGATCCTCCAAACCAATTCTGCTATGGATTTGGAACTGTTTAGTCCAAAACACCAGCAGAGTTTCAGATCATTTATCTGACTTTGAATTTCTATTGCTATAAATAAAGATGTGATTCCTCCCGCTCTATTATCCTTTCTCATTGTTATCCTTTTCCCCTCTACAGTGACAATGAGGAGAAACCCTTCACCAGCAGCCAACCCTCCTTGAATGGTGACATCAAGGCTCTGGGGAGTGACGATAGCTTGGCAGATTATGGGGGCAGTGTGGACGTCCAGTTCAATGAGGATGGCTCCTTCATTGGCCAGTACAGTGGCCAAAAAGGCAAAGAAGGAGGTGGAAATGACAGCTCTGGGGCTACCAGTCCTACCAATGTGGTCACTGCCCTGGAATAAGTGGAGGCATTTTCCCAAAGGATTCCCCCTGCCCCCAGTCCTGGAGAAGAGGATTTCCCTATGGATTGCTGGGGGCAGGGGAGGTGAGCACAGGGTTAATCACCTCACCCAGGCAAAGAATCAATGTTCTTCGAATGGAAATAGTAATTGCTGGAGTCTACCCTTTGTTTACTGGCTAACCTCACCCCAAAATAACTTATCAGGGAGGGTTAGAAAAATCAGGGGATTCCTCAAATAATCCACCTAAAAAGTATCTCATTTCCACACCTTCCCCCCAAACCAGTTATCCTTCAGCCAAACTATGTCCATGTTTTGTGTGGTGGGAAGGGAAGGGAGGGAGAAGGGGAGGGGCATATGACATGATCCAAGGGATGAGCTTATTGGTGAAGCCCAAGGGTTTCATAAGAGGGGAGGGAATCAAGGTTCAAAATTGCCAAAAGAGCAGATGACACCCCCCCCTTCTCAAGATCCTCAAATGTTCATTCTTTGTTCTTGTTCAAGAAGGAGATGTTAGATGGTGCTGCAATGTCTAATCCCAACCCAGATCAGGACAGGAGACAAAACAGAAGGTGACCTGAAAGAATGGGAACTGAAAAACAGGGAATCCTTTCTCTGCTTCTGAGAAAAGGGGCGATTAAAAAGAACTAGAAGCCAGAAGTTGTAGCTATGCAAAAGGAAGGAATACTAATGGGCTGAGAGCCAGAAAGGGTCTGGGCCTTTCAATTTTGCCATTTACCACCTTCTCATGGATTCAGCTAAGGATGATCTCCTCTGATGCCTCTTAGAAGGGAAGGGGTGCTTCAGCCAAATCTTCTGATTGCCTCTCTGCTGATCTGTCACTCTTTCTACCCTTTGTTGCTCATTTTCTAAATCAAGCCTTGCCAAGGCAGCAGTTCTCTCAAAATTGTGGCTTTCAAACTTTTTACCTTGAGGGAAGCCTTTCCAGGTCTGTTCATCCACTAGAATATTCCCATTTTTCTGTCCTGTTTTGCATACATGAAAGCCTTTGGCCAGTTGGTCCTCTTGAACATCCTCTTTACTTCACCTAAATTGACCCTATACCTGCCATTAAAGTGGTACTTGTTTACCATAGTTGTACAAGAGCCTCTGATCAATTGCCAAGAGAACTCAAGGTATCCCAGAAAGACAGTTTGAGAACTGCTGCCAAACCTGGTCTCCTGGTGCTGAACATCCCATTTAGAAGGTTCCCTTGTCCTTTCTGTGAGGTTAACTCATATTCCCCATTTCATGGGGTGATCAAAATCCAGTTTTTTCCACTGGGCCAAATCCCACCATTTGACAACCTCCTCTTCCTCTTCCCTCTGTCTTGATTCCAACTCTCCTCTCAAACAGCAGCAGAAGAAGAAAAAACACCCCCAAACCCTCCCTGCTTCTTGAATGCATCTCACGCAGCTGCCTTGCGACACACTCTTGTCTTTCAAAAGTGGCTTCTTGTTCACTGAATCAACCCTTACCCCATTTCCACCTCTGTCTATTGTAATGATGACTATTTTTTCTCTTGCTTGTCGGGGATGAAATGAATCCTTGCTTTTTTTGCATACAAAGTTTTTTAAAATAATAATAAAAAATAATAAAAGTACTCTGGTGTTTTGAGCAGCCCTACACAAAATCATTCCTGCCTTTTCCCTATCTGTAAATATTTCCAACTCTTGTGCTTGAGTTTGTTTTAAATGTCTTAGGACTGGTGTTTTTGAAGTCTTTTAGTGGGTCTATTAAGATGGTTTAGAATTAAAAAGAGAAAAAAAATGAAAAAAGTATTTTAAACAGTCCTCTTTCTCCTGAAATGTGATGCCATTTCCATCCACCCATCCTCCCTGCCCTATGTATTCTTCTCTTTTGTCAGGCCTGTTGCGATCTAACTTTCTCTCTTGATAACTTTTTATATATATATATGTATATATATGTATATATATAAACAGAATTATAAAATGATAAATAAATGATGAAATTGGAACTTGCTTGGACTGGTGATGGGGAAGACATGGTTGGGAAGATTTATCTCATGTATGTTGTTATAGGATTCATGCATGAAAGTTAGGAAACATCTCTAAAAAATAAATGTTCCTCTTGCCAATTCCTCTGGAAATTTTGGGATTCTACAGTATAAAGTGGAAAAGTAAATCAGGGTAGAATGATTGCAGGTTCAATCTCTGGCATCTCCAGTTTAAAAAAAAAACCCAGAGAATGTTTATTTATTTTTATTTATTTGATTTGTCAATCGCTTACAAGATAATAGATATAAGTATAAACATAGTTATGAATACATGAAATGGATACATATAAGAAAAATAAAAAGAAACAATACGACAGGGATGGTAGGCATGTTGGTGCGCTTATGGTACGCCCCCTACAGACCTCTTAGGAAAGGGGTGAGGTCAATAGTAGACAGTCTAAGGTTAAAGTTTTTGGGGTTTGGGGATAGGAAAATCTGTCTGAGACCACAGAGAGTTGCTCTCAATCAAAACTGATAATACTAGGAAAAATCTGATCAGATTTCAGGAAACTAACCTGGTTTTCTCTCGGCATTTGTTAACAGTGTTTTTTTAGAAGTGGTGAACTGCTGATTCTGTAGGGCTTTCTATAGTTTCTTTGTACCTAGGAGGAGGAGGAGGGAGGTGTTTTTGTATTACAATAGATATGAAGCACCTGTACCTCTCTCAGAAGGAAGAATTATCAGGTGTGTCTTCTTGCTGGGACTGATGCTCCATACATTTCTACCATTCCTTCTATCTTATCTTGAGATCTCTTGAGCTAGACCTTTGAAAACATTTGGCTTTATGCCCTTTGGAGCAATAGTGAGCTGCAAAGAAAATAAGTAGGGCAAGGAGAAGATGAACCTAATGGTAAATATACCTGCATGCTTGTCATAAATCCCAGTTTGATACCCAAGTTGTTGCTGCAGAGAATGTACTAGGCTATATACTGTTTCTTCCTTCTGGTTTAAAAAATATGCATGTAAAAACAAGAGTAGGTTGGCCTTATACTTCTTGCAGCATCTCTTTCATCAATGTAATTTAATCAATATAATTGGCAGAGTAATAAAGTAAAGCTTTAATCACAGATTAAAGTTTGCCCTTGATTAACCAGTATTTCTGAGTCTGAAGGGCATGCTGATGTGTAGAGGATAGATGTCACCGTTTTCCATTCTTCTGCCAAGTTTGATTAATATAGAACCAAAAGGTAGCTTTTTATAATAGCTGTATTCAATAATGGCAGATAATTTTGTCTTTCCAAATATAATTGCTAGAAGAAGCAACATGCAAGCAAGCCTGGTCACATTTGACTTAAAATAATAGATATATATTTTATATTTTCCCAAATCTAGAAATTTCATAATTCTAATGAGATATGTACATTTTTGTTGGGAAAGTCAAGAGTCTATTGTGGATCTGATATTTTAATGTAATGTGCATGTTCTATATCCTCTGATTCCTAAATTTATAGCAAAGAAAATACCGAACTTTTTCTTGATGAGCAATAGTTTCTCAAGTAAAGGTAGGGAAAGATGAACAAATATAATCATTTTATATTCAAAGCAACTAGTAGTAGAAAAAGTGACTCAAGGCTACTCTGAACATTTCTGGATGAGATTTTCAAACAGCCCATTTGGCCTGTTAGCATAACAATTTCCAGCTTTTCTAACTAAGAAAATCTTTCATTACTAGTATTACACCATGAGAAATTCCAGATTTCATAAAAACTATTAGTAGGGAATTAGGGTGAAACTGAGGAATAATGACTAATTAAATGACATTTTTATGTGCAAAATTGTTTAGTGTGGACTTCGCTGTTTGTAGCTATTAGGAAGCTACCACAGTTGCAGAATGCCTCTTGCAAAAAGAATGACACACAAAAAAAACAGCACAATGTATACAAAGACTGTATTTAATTCATCTTTGTGTAATGCAATTGCTAGTATTCCCAAGTTCTCCTTATATCAGTAAGCACTGGCTAATTTATCTGTGATAACTCACACATACAGGCACTAGCAGCAAGAATAGCTTGATTGAGTTTCTTTTTCCCTTTGCTCTGCATCTTGCAATTGTAACAATCAGCCAAAAAAAAACCCCAACCCCTGGGTCAGACGAGTAAAATTCTGAGGATATAACAATAGAGACACGAAAAACATTACCTATATTAATGGAAAAAGGAATAAAAAGTGAACAACTGTGAATAAAGGTAATGTTATAGATTCAAAGGACCCATCTGGTTACCAAGGTTACCATCTTAATACTTTCATTAGTTGCAACAGAAAACCACAAAGGTGAGCTGGATGGCATTCCATCTTGTTACAAGCCAACCTTTCCCAAGGTGGATTCATCTATATATTATAGATTGCAATTGCCATAATCTATACTCCTTCCTTGTGCTAGCTGGGGCCAAAGAGGATTGTAGAACAAAGGCAGTGGCAGAAACCCCTGTTGGAACAAAGCAAGGAATTGCAAACCAGTACTTAGTTATTTGGATGTAAACCATTCTGAATAAGAAACCATAGGTGGCTTTCTATCTCCCAGGCAGGAAGCTGGATGAAAAATGACTTCTTTTAAACCCCACCAGATCTTTCCTTCAACTAGATACAATGACCATTTCAAACTGTCTCTATACACAGTGGGGCTTGCTTCCAAGTAAGTTTGCCAAAGCTTCAGTTACCCTGAATGCCAGTGAACTAATCTTATTTGTTGCTACAAAAGGAGATCTTACAACCCTCAAAATGCAAGCAAAGATATCAACAAACAGAAAAATGTACCAGCAACAACACTGGCAATGGTCTTGCAGAACTTAAATAGATATATGAAATGACCGACAGTGAGGGAGTTGGGTTTGTATGCAGCCTCCTGCGTTGCTAACCTTTCTCTGAACAAATGATCAATATTGTTACAGAGAACTGATTGTGAAATTTAAGCTTAATTAATGGGGGAGTCAACCTTCACTTGTTAAGAATAATTAACAAGTGGTTAATTTTGTGACAGGTCATGCCACAAAATTATGAATAGTTTTCAAATTTATAAAATGTTAATACAGAGCAGAGGTCTCCAAACTTGGTAACTTTAAGACATAGCTGGTTGAGGAATTCTGGGAATTGAAGTCCACAAGTCTTAAAGTTGCCAAGTTTGGGAACCCCTGATGTAAAGCCTCCAATGCACTTTACACTGAGCTCAAAAAGATTTAAGACAGAAAAGTTCATGGCCTGCAAGTTGCCTATCAATTCTACCCAGTTTGCCTACCCAGAGGTCTTTTGCAGTCTTACGAAGGACTTTCTCAGATCTTGCACGGTAATAGATAGCCTACGTGTTTCATCTCAGAATTCTGGAGCAAATCCCTTCCTTCTTGTGGCCACTAGGAATCTTGTTTATCAATTTGAAACAAGGATATATAACTCAACGTTTATGCTGCCCTAGCAACCAAGTCTATTACACTCCTTTCTCACTGTGACATGCACATGCCTAGCGTTTGGTATGATGGTGTTTGGTAGAGCTTTGTTTTAAGGTTAGAATTCTCCTACAGTTTTAACTTTTGTAGAAGTGACGCAAAAGATGTTGAAACAAGAAACTGAATTAAATAGTTGTGGATATTGCCTGTAGAGGAAGCTGGATATTTTGCTGTTGTTCTGTCCTTCAGTCTCCCAAAGGGTTCTTCCCCACAGCCCAGTTAAATTACCAGTCTCCAATCCTTGAAAACTGTTACTAATCTAAAATGTTCTACTCCCAATGGAGATCTCTATCCAGATCATACTACAGTTCATACTAAGGAAAGGGAGTACTGGATTTCCCAGCTTTGCTTCCCTCCCCTCCTCTCCCCTCTCCTCCCATCAAACATCATTAGGAAAATATCTAGGAATCACTGGGGAAAAAGTGAATTTCTACTGGAAAGTTCATCCATTGATCAAAATTCTTATTTTGTACAAGGGCACAGATTTAAAGAAAACCCAGCTAACAGCTAATATCAGTTCTTCTGGAGAGTAATGGTGTTGTTCTGGAATAGTACTAAACCTCATGTCAGAAAAGCTTATTATCAATTGATATCCAGAAAAGCACTATAAATCCATGTTCTTTAGGCCAAATAAAAGCTGTCGCTTGTATATGTGCGTAGTAGTGGTGTTGGGGAGTGGAGAAGCACCATGAGGGATAAAATTGTCTCTCCCCGGCCTCCCCAAAACATTATTACTCGCCTGTGCTCAAGTGATCCAAGTTTCTGAGCTGAAGAATGGCTCAGTACTTGGGCAGAGCCTGGTTGGGAAAAAAAACTGGATTATCAGCTGGCCAAATCAGAATGACATAAGACAAGTCCCAGGATACTTAAGGAAGGAAGTATCCCTGCACCAAGATGGTTCATAGTACTGATCCTACCCTCTACCCGAAGCATCCCCTTTTGGCCAAAGAATTATTGGGAAAGTGCATCAGATCATACTGTTATCTTTTGGGATAATGGGGAAAACACATAACTAAGGATGACCTAAGGCTGCCTCAAGGATGGGCGGATGATGGGATAAAGCCACTTGAAGTAACATCAGAAACAAGAGATTTCTGGAGCACATTTGTGTCACTGGGGCATGTGAGGAAAGTGAGTACATTTCAACATACTTTGTAAATTAGTACACTCCTAAAACAAAGCTTTTAACAGCATTGCAGATTGGCCCCATCCCGCCACTGTGGCTCTCCACAAATCTGCAGTGCAATGATATGGAGACAGTCCATTGCAGAAAGGAAGCTGTTACACTTCGTGATCCCACCAAGACTGACAAGTCCTTGTTCATGATATCTTCCAGAGGAATCCCCCATCTGCAGCACTGCATGCATTTTAAAATGCTTTGTCCTTCCATTCCCACAACTTGCTATGAGTTTTCTGGCATCATTTCTTTACATTTCACAGCTACATACATAGACTCCTGCATAAATATACATATGATCATTCATAGGAATGCTATCAGTGTTTAAAAAGGAAAGCAGAATCTCAAGCATTGTTAATAACAATAGCACTGAGATGAAAATGCTGCTGTTTCACAAGAAAAAATGGAGAGTCAAGGCTGCACTTGCTTATTGGTGAAGAAATGGCCTTTCTTCTAATACTAGGAGGTATTGCTGTGTACCTCCAATTGGTGATTTCCCAAATCCTCCTTCAAGCTGCGATTAGAAGAGAAGATACGGGAAACCAAGCCTAAGAAGGAAGTCCAGCAGTGTTTTCTTGGTTCAATTGCTTCAAGCTCCACTGCTGTTGTGGGAATGTGTGTAGAGTGTGAAGATGAAAAGTTAAGGAGTGTTCACACACAGCAGGAGGGAATCACAATGATCAGCTACTCTTGTGCTGCATTGCCACATTACAGGTAGTCCTTGACTTACAACAATTCATTTAGTGACCAAAGTTACAAAGGCACTGAAAAATGATTTATGGCTATTTTTCACACTTATAACCTATGCAGCATCCCCATGATCATATAATTTACATTTGGATGCTTGACAAGTGACTCACACAATGGTTGTAGTGTCCCAGAGTTATGTGATCTCCTTTTGCAACCTTCTGACAAACAGTCAATGAGGAAGCTGGATTCACTTAACAACTGTGTTACTAATTTAAGAACTGCAGGGATTCACTTAGCAACTGTGGTGAGAAAACCTGCAAAATGAGGCAAATCTCACTTAACAAATTTCTCACTTAGCAACATACATTGTGGGCTCAATGGTGGTCATATGTTGAGGACTACCTAATGCTGATAATGAAGAGTATGAACGTGTACAACCATATGCATGTTCATTCAGAAGAAAACCCATATGTGTTTAATGGTTCTTACTCCACATTGAATATATCCCTAAAGAGTGATTGTGGGAAAGGGTTTTGTTTAATACTGTGTAGATGGAAGACTATGAAGATCTGTACACTACATGGAAAGTAGAAAAAAAAATCAGAAGAAGAGAATGACAATTGGTTCATATCTTGTGGCTAAAGAAGGTGTGTAGATGTACCCAGGGGTGGGATTCAATTTTTTTAACAACCGGTTCTGTGGGCGTGGCTTAGGTGGTGGACATGGCTTGGTGGTCATGTTATTGGCTGGGTGTGGCCAACTCAATATCACTCACATCGAGGCATGCATCTCCTTGCCTGGCCTCTCATGACTGTGGGGATGCTGCAACAGTCTTGTGAAAAATGGTCATCAGTCATAAATGGTCATCAGTCACTTTTTTCAGTGCCATTGTAACTTTGAATGGTCACTCCACACAATCAAAGTACCAGCAAAGGAGGGGAAAAAAACTCCAGAGACACTCCTGAGACAGGAAGTCTAGTCCTGCCAAGAATGTAATAAGGGTTATTGGAGAGGCAGTTTCTGTAAGCAACACCAGAATGTTTCCTTTCTGCCTTCCTTACAGGATTAGGCCAGTAATTTCTTCTAACAACGGTTCTCCGAATTGCTTAGAATGTTAACAATCGGTTCTAGCGAATAGGTGCCACCCCTGGATGTAACTATATAAAGGTTATCAGGAATTAAGCTCAATTCAAGGCTCCTGATCTTAAAAGGGTATACAGCACTATAACATTACTATGTGGTTGGGGTTCTACATTAGGGCCAGTACATGCAATATGTATAGTGGTAGATCCATAATTGCTTTAAAAATTTTTTTTAACTCATCAGTGTTTTGAAGCAATCATGTCTTTAATGCTGAGCAGACATGATTTTAATCTTCAAGTTTCTCCTTATGCAGTTTTCGGCATAAGTGTCCTGCCAAAAAAATGAGAGTACTGTAAACAATATTTGCTACAAGAGGACACAAGGGGGCATACAATTCCATCAAATAGACATTTTCTGATTGTTGTTTATGGATATAAATGTAGAATAATTGTAATTTATATAGAAATAGGAAAAAACATCTGTGAAACCTGACCAGATCATTCATGAGTCCACTCAATTCGTTGTCCGACAACAAACTATCAATGGGCAACCTCAAAGCATGTCTTGTTCTTCTTTATATACATGTGTTTTAAAATACCATTAAAATGAATTGAAGCTAGACAACCCTTCAAGTAAAGGTTATTTTAGTTTATTGTATTAAACATTTTAAAGTATACAGACAAGGAAGGATAAAAGACATATAAAAAATAAAGTACAAATAGTGAGATGAATAAGTAAAGGGATCTAAAGTATCATAGGAAATAGAAATTCCCAATATATCCTTAATTACCTTAGCAACTATAAAATGTATTAAACCACTTATTAAAAGGGAAAACTAAGAATCACTCTTAAGCTTTGTGTTAAGAATACGTGGTTAACACAATATAAATCACCAGCTAAAATTGGTGTTAATTGATTATACTACTAATTGATTATAAGCCATAATCAATTCGTAGGCATCCAATTTCTCATGAATTTGAAATATAGAATCCATATGTGGAAAATCCCAAATCTGGGGTTTGGTACATAGCTGCATATTAAAATACTGTATAATCTAAGCAGTTTCCAATTATAGGATATTTAACCTTCCCTTATCTGTGACATGCCTTCAATTTTGCATTTTTTTCCACAGCAAGGCTAAGGGTAGCTTGAGGGAGGGATCAATAAAGATGTAAAATCTGGACTTTGGCAGAAGAAAAATTAAGCACCCTTCCCTCCCAACAAAGTGATCCATTCTCACATTTGCTTTAAAATTAAATCAATGAAGCAATGGCTTTTTGATACCAAGTGCCTTTGATTCTTAGTGATTATTGCTCATTTCTGTGTGATGAAGATTAAAAGATGAGCAGAGTAATTCTCAATTGTGGAAGAAGCCAATGGCAAAAAAGAAAGAGAAAAATCTCTGAGCTTTGCATTGGCTGATTTTGCATCTTTCCACCCTATTGTTATTGCCTCAGAGGAAAATGACTGTATTACACAAATAGTTGATTAGGATTGTTTTTGGTTCAGATTTGAGATCAATGCTAAGCAGATATTTGAAACATCTGACACTGTCAAGAGACAACATCTGGGAGTTCAACTGACACATCTGCATTATTCAGCTGAAACTGCAGTATTTGGTAATCCTGTTAACATGTTCCACTAACTTCAGCTAGAGTGCCTTTTAAAGCAATATGTATAGAACAGCACAATAAAATTGCTATTAAATGCATTATTGCTGAGAAATAAACTCCAGTCAAATCAAATAAATCTTAATTCCAAGGAAATCTGAAAAGGAATAGACGTTACACACATTTTTTTATATTCACTTAGCTGACTGTTCTACTGAATTTGATCTGATTTTTGTGTTATCTTGTCTGTGGCTGCACTATTACTTTCCTTTTTGGAACAGCGGCACTGTATCATTTTATTGATGTGTAGTACACTGATTGTTGGCTTCTAATTCCTTGTACCCACAATGAACATGATACTCACACTGCCAAGTATTCAGCATCAATTATTTTTTCCTCCAGCACCGAGATGAATCTTTAAAACGAAGATGCCATTATCTCTTTATGGGGTCAATAATAATTGTAGCCAAAGAAAGGATATAATAAATATTTCAGGCAAACAATTGAAAGCTATTCTTGAATATACATTTTATCTGTATTTTGTTTGAAAACTTTTATTTCAAGAAGTGGTAAGAAACTGTATGAAATACATACAGAGGTGCACACAGTCAAACTACATAGGATGGCTATAAAAACATTAGTAAATTTGGTTTATTTACAATTATCACCTGTTCATGGTTATTACAGTGCACACCACGGAGACAAACAACATGAAAATTAAATTCAGCTCTGTATCAAAAGGATAAAGGACAGCTCTATTTCTATTGTATACATTTTTTTTGTTTGGTTCTTCAAACTAAAGGCTTTTGTATCACTGTGCTTTCCATCTGGAATTCAAATCAAGGACCTTCTAAAGTGCGTTAGTACTTGTTGAGAAAATTGGAGAATTCTGAATAAAAACTATTCACTTACAATCATGAAACTTTTAAGATCTGTGGGACAAAATTATAACTGGTGAATGTCACATCCTTCAACAGTTATGAGAGAGAACCTCAGTTTCACTGACTCTGGAGATCAGTGGTCTATTTGGCATCCAAAAATAAAATCACCCTTCAGCAGAACTCAACTCCTGGTCATGATTGTCATGGTTTTGACAATAATGATGTCTGACAGCAATACTGAAGTACTAGTTCACTATTGTTTCCTCTGGAATTTCAACTTCCCTTTAGAAGGGAAGCCTGGGATTTCCTGGCAGTCAACCATAACTCATTAATTAATTTAATTAACATTGTGCTTACAGAGCTGCAAATATGTGTCTTCGTAGGGGGCAGTTTTGTACCTGTCCAATTGTTCCAAGCAAAAACACCAGCCCATCTTTCCTTAGTGCTCAGTTGGGCCCTTATTTCAATTACATTTGAATTGGCCCAGAGTAAAAAATAGCAGCAAGTTTATAGCCATCCAAATGCACCCAAATGCATTCCTAGATGCAGAAGACTGAAACCAGACCTCAAATAACAATTTTCAATTGCTGGCTAAAACTAAGCATTTTCCCATTTGCTTTGTTTCATACAAGCTGTAACTTTAAAACTATGCCTCCTTGGCCTTTGCCTGGATATTTCATTCTCCATAAACAGCAACCAGCAGTAATGTCCTTAAAGCCACATATAGAAGATGTAAATCTTTAAGAAGAAAGTAAGTTCCCAAAAAGGAGGAGACAGACTCATCTGGCCCAGAGGGAAACTTGCCACCCATCTCTTTGTGGTTGCATTCCCTAAAATAGGATTTGACTTGCTTGTTTTAGCAGTCGGACAGGGTAGATTTAGCAACATCCCACTCAGGGAATTCACAAACCACTGAAATCAGGAGCCCTAGGGAATGTGCTTTTTTCATTGTAATTTGCATAGGGATTTTAAATTAAATTTTTTTAAAAATAATTACAGCCTAGTAAAATCAAACATTTACAAATAGTAAAGCAAGGACAGATCAGGTAGTCCTCATTAAGTGACTGCTTCAGACAGCAATCAATCACTGTTATGACAGTGATTAAAATAAGTAAATTGGTAAGCCATTCTAGCACTTACTGTCTTCGCAGGTCTGTAAAGCAAAGGACAACTGAAATAAGATTGTAAGCACAGCTTCAGTTTCACTTAATGACCACTTTGCTTGACAACCAAATGTCTGAAGGTATTTGGATGTCTTAGGTGTAAAATCTAAGTAACACAGAGCAAAGAATCCAGCAAGAAATTATGTGGTTGCACGGCCCAGAGGCATCGAAGATTTAATCCAGACACTAAATTTATTTGAATGAAGTTTATGAGAAAGTTTCAAGACAGAGATTTATTGTTTGTAGGGTTATAAAAATCCCTTTTTATGAACTGTTCGCTTGCCTTGTGGATGGATCTTTGAAGCGGAAGAAGCTGCTGGATTTCCTGCCTTGCAGTGGACAGATCTAAAGCTTTTCTGGGATTATTTCTCTCTCTGAGTGCCTTGTCTGCATTTTTATTCTTGTTTTAATTTTTGTTTAAAAAAAGCAAAATAAAAGAAAAAGAAAGAGCCAAATGCAAGTAAATAGACAAGCGATGTACAGGCACCAGAAGCATAAAGAACAAATTCTCAAAGTAACATTTAATTTAGTTCCACATCTTGTATCATTTTAAAACTACAAATCATCATTAAAATCAAATTAATGTAGAGGTATCCATGACAGTAATCAGCAGACTATGAAATTTAAAGTGAAAAATTACTATCTGTAACTAGTCAATAAACAATGACATCTCTTGGGACCAGGAAGTGTGACCTTTCTGTCACTGTGCCTGGCCTCTGGAACAGTATTTCCCCATGGATCCTACACTGATGATATTCAAGGGCCCTTTCCTCAGACCTTGGGTTAACAGGGGTGCCAAACCTCCATAGAATTTTATTTGTTGGGGTCTTTTGGGGGGGGGGGGCAGATGCAAGTTGATTGTGTTTTGTACTGATTTACTATTTCATTACCTTTTAATGTAGTGAGCTACTCAGACTCTCCTGGAATTGGACAGCCTTAAAATCCAATCCAATCTACCAGAAATCTAACCTTGTTTACCTAATCATCCATGACTTAACGTTAAGAGAAATGCAAGCTTGGCTGTGATATAAGTCACGGGTGGCATTACAGTCCCAAAATGGTGCCCGTGTTAAATTAAATTCTGTGTCAGATTTATTTTTTTAAACATGAGATTATTTTAGACATCAAGGCACATCCCCACAGCTTAATTTGCCATCCTTTGACCAAAGAAATTGTATGGATTTTCTAAGGAGAAGTATAGAGTATGCTAGCTGCTCTTAGCAAATACAAAGCTGTGTCGGTATACTCTGTAGAAATATAAGTTTTAGCAACACTTAATAGGATGGCAGGTTACAAAGGGAATTCAACTCTTCGGAATTGCTGGGTTTTACAACATTTTCACAATGTTGTAATGTCTACCTGCTCTGTTGTAGTCAGCACCAGAGTCAGGATGTCATTTTTTGACACACACACCCACCCACTTTGAACCCTGCAATTCTCCAGCCTTTTGCTATTGCTTCGTAATGCTTCAGAGATCTGCGAACTGCCTGACATGTCAAGGGGCAAGAAAGGATGCTGTATGAATACTGATTGTTACATTTGACACCCACCTTCAGAAGCTGAAAGGGTCAGATCTTTCCAACAGAAAAGGATGGAGGAATGAAAGAACCAAAAGCTGACTTTCTCAGGTTCTTCAACTCTGTTCCCCATACTAAATTCCTTGCCTGTATTACATATCCTTGAATAAGTGTGAAAAACAGACAGTCCTTTGATTGGAGCCCAGTCTGTATGGGATTTAAATAAAACTACAGCATTTGCAGCGAACATTTGGCAAGCAGTTTGTGAGAGTCAAATGATATTGAACAGGCAGATTTTAACACCTTAAAAGAAATCATACTCTCCTCTCCTTTAAAACTCCCAAGTAATGGATTTGACTTTAAGCACAAGAGGATGAAGGTTATAGAGCCCCACCTCAATTGGCTGTTTTCCCTCCTGCAGTGAGCCTTCTCCTTTTGTCTACAAACTGTTTCTTATCCTTGTGGGACTCACTTCTACTACTGGAACTTGGGGGGGGGGGGGGGGAAAAAAGAAAAATAACCTCAGCAACCTGGAGAGGAGGGGGGGCGGCAAGGAAAAGGAGGGGATGCTGGAGAACCCTTCTCATGACTTCTCTCTTAAATACCATATATCACTGCTTGAATAAGGGTGCATTTAAGGCTGCAGATCTTGTGCAATTACTATTTATATTACACTTATACTGTATTTTACCTTTGCTCTGGGAAATCAAGATAGCATAAATGGTTTGTCACTTTTAATGTTATCCTAACAAGAACAACCCGACACAGTAGGTTTAGGCTGAGAGATTTATTTATATATTTGCAGAATGGTTGGTTAGATTGGTAAGAAGCTCAAGGTGGTATCGTGTTGTAGGAAGTTGGCACCCACACCTCTCCTAGAAATATTAAAAAGGCAGAATATTTCCCCTAAAAAGAGTAGAAATTCAGAAGCAGAAACTCACCTCAAAAGTAGAAGCTCACCCACACTTTTGTTAATGGGTGGGCCGTAATACTGTACATAACAAAGATCTCCAGGCAAAACTATAACAATTGCTCAAAAGCCCTTTCTGTGCATCATCATCCAGCAAGGCTCGACCAAGCCTGGGACTCAGGACAGCCTACAGAGTTGCCGCTGCATGGCCCCATGGGAGTCTGACAACCAGTCAAAATACAAGCTCCAATTCAAATCCCAACAAAGGTGATGAAACCCAGGCACTCTCAGCACCTCAGCCCTTTTTTCCTGATCTCTTCCTTCACCTTGAAACATGGGATCATCCTTCCTTTTCAACTCTGGAGCTCCAGGCCACGTGGTCCTCCTGTCCACCATGAAACCTTCCAAACAGCCTCCATGTTTCCAGGGTCTTTTTCCCCACTTGGAACTGAACCCAGAAGGATATTTCTTCCAACAGCATGACTCCCTCTCATTTTTTTTTCTATAGCCCTGCGAGGTGGTTTGGGCTGAGAGAGAGAATGGATGACCCAAAATCACCCAGGGAGTTCTTTTTAAAATATATATATATTGTAGACAAACAAAACATAAAAACATCAAGCCATCTTCCATATATATACATACTGTGTATCGGTTGGTTTACAAATTGTTTTGTGCTTCCATTTTGTAGTCTTCAATTACAATTACATTGTATATAATCTCGAATTTTCAAATATTAAATACATCAATCATTTGACTATTATTCATTCATATTTTACGAGATAATCCATATTTTACTTAATTTGTTTTATGACACTTCATATTATCATCTCAAATTTATCCTACAATCATTTTGTAGATATAATTAGAAAAAAATACAGCTTTATATATTTATTATTTTTTAAAGATCTACATATTTCATTACCATGTTTTCTTGTTTAACCATTGATAGAATAGATCCCAAATTTTATAAAATCATTTATCATCTTGTTCTCTGATTTCAAATGTCAATCTACTCATTTCAGCACATTCTAATATTTTCTTAATAATTTCTTGCTGTGATGGTATTTTCTCATTTTTCCAGTTTTTGGCAAATACAATCCTAGCCGCTGTTAATACATTTACAATCAGATATTTCAATTCTTTACTATATGTTTCAGGTAAAATTCCCAATAAAAATATTTCTGGTTTCAAGTCTATATGCTTTTTTATCATTTTTTCCAACCACGTGTAGATTTTAGTCCAATATTTTTTGGCATCCACACAAGTCCACCACATATGGTAATATGAGCCAGGTATCTGATGACATTTCCAACATTTTTCAGATTTGTTCTTGAACATTCTTGCTATTCTTGTTGGGGGAAAATGCCACCTATGAAACATCTTATACAAATTTTCTTTGTATGCTGTTGACATTGTCATTTTATAATTTTGAGACCACAATTTTTTCCATTTCTCTAGATCAATCCCATACCCAAAATTCTTCCCCCAAGCAATCATAGTTTCTTTAACTTGTTCTTCTTCTAGCTTAATTTCTAATAAATATCCATACATTTTTTAAATCACCTTTTCATCAGTACCTGTCAAAATCTTATCTAAGTCAGTCAATTTATCATAGAAACCTTCTGTTTTAGAATCTTTGTCATACCTTGAATGTATTTGCACACATGAAAACCAATTCATCTTTATACCTTGTTCACCAAGGGAGTTCTTGTGCCTGACAGTGGACTAGAAACCGAGTCTCTTCAGGACCAGTTCATCATGTTAACCATTATATTATCCTAGCTTCCTTCTGCATCATGCTGCCATGCCAAAACTGACACCTTCTGGATTAATTGGACTTGAGAGCCTCCCATCCAGAGCTCAGAACAGATGCTTTCCAGTCCACTTGGGAGGCGGATGCTAGGTTGGTAAGGATGATGTAAAGCCTTAAATAAAGATCTTGGTATTTATTCTTTTTTCCCCAGATGTGCACACACACATACAGGCAGTCCCTAGTCAGATAACCACATGTTGTAATTGGGGAAGATTGAATGAGAAAACATTAAATGTCAGGAAGATTATAATGGTCATAATTTCTGGTCTTTGGGGCTCTTTCACCTTTCTGTGATGAGAGCAGAGGAGGCTCCCTATTTCTCCTGACCAGCACAGCCACCTCCCATGTGCGATGCAGTGACACTCCCTTGAGAAAGTGCCACAAATGGGGTGGGAGGCTGTTTGAATCAACACGTCCTGCCTCAGAGTTTGCGGTACCTCAACAATAGCTGTGAGTTTTGGGGAGCCACACGTTCAGCCAGTGAGTGAACCTTGGGAAAGGAATTCCATGACAAGCCATTGTACATTTCATAACCCCCATTATTTCTTTGCACAGGCTGTTCTTCCTCTGCTCTTCATCAGCTCTGGCCTGTCACAATGAATCAAAGAATCAATTTACCTCTCAACTCACTCCATGCCTGGAATCATTTATGAGATGTTGTGGGGGAACCCCGGGGCAAGCATTACAGTAACACATGGTTCCCCATTCTCTTTGCTTACCACCCCCTTCTAATCCCTGCCTTATTTTAGACCCATTCCCAAAGCTGGCATCAGTTGGAGCTGATGGAGAGATGGATGAACCCTGCTCACATACACCTTCCCTAACCTTGTCTGAGGGTTGGGGGAGTTCTGTTTTGAAGTGAAAAATATGGTAAATGAAATTAACCAATAAATTGAAAACGAAGACAGCAGTGCTAACAATCAAAGCAATAAACTGGAAAAAATCCCAACAAAGAATATTAATATATAGCAACCTCAGTCCTATTATATGTTATTAAATCTAGGTCATATGGAATGATAATGTTATGTCTTGCCACTTTTACAATATATGGATATTTGCAAAATTAACAGAGAATAGAATGTATCATTGAATTTGCTCTTTAACACCTAAAGGTTTGCTTTCTTTCCAGCTATGAAAGATAATATTCTTTTGAGCCAATGTTCTTCAGGAAATGTCAAATCCAATATTTTTAGACTATAAGAAACATGGGCATTCTGGTCCAGCATGTCTGGAGAACTCACATGGTGCGTGAAGGGCATACTCTGTGAATTTGCCTAACTTCCAAACAAACCACAGCATGCTTATGAGGCAACCATAAAACTCTTCTCAGGTGTATTCACATTACTTGGTTTGGAGGCAGGTTCTTGCAGGTTCTTGCTGTTAATCTGTTATGAAACTGTCTTCCCTTTGGGGAAGGAGGGAAGGTTAAACAGAGAGAACAATGGCAGACATGGAGAAAGTGACTCTGCTGGGTTCCCGCTGCTTATTTTCTCGCTAGATACAAGACTGTCCTTTCCACCTTATAACCTGCACTTGCAGTCCATAAGACTCTTGGCTAGGGGTCAGGATACTAGTATTCCATACTACCTGGTTGATGTTTATATATTTCTTGGTTAAATTTATATTTCACGTTTTGTTCAGAAGAGCAAGGCAGGGTAGCACATAACCCTCCCCTTGATGTATGTGTGTGTAAGGAGGTGTCTTTTGAATCTTTTGTTCTGTTGCCATTGATAGCCCCTTTTTTCTGATTTAGAAATTAAGTCACTAAAGAAAAGTAGTTGGCTAGAATATGGGGAAGAGACAGGATAACACAGAGATCTGGTAAACATAGGAACAAAGGAACAAACGGACTTTTTAATTAAATAACCAAAAAAGTGAGCTTTAAACAAATTCACATACTTTCCCCCTTCTGCTTCTGCTCTGAAAACCTCTAGTCCTGACAGATGGAGGTTTTGGCAGGCACTCTAGGGCTCTTAGTCTCCCTTCAGACCCATTTTTCCAGGCATAGCTCCTTCCTTTGCGGTTATTCATTCTCCTGAAATATAAACTGGGAGTTGGTGCTCCTCATTTCTGTGATTTGATTGGCAGTTGCACCAATCATCACATTTGTCTGTCACATTTTGGCCCAACAATAGCCCTATGAGGTAGGTTGGACAGAAAAATTCAAGGCCTCATTACTAGACTGGCTGGCTGTCATACAATGCTCTGTCTTTTTTTTTGTTTTTTTGTTGTAACCCTAGTGTTAGAAATCCTGAGCTTAAATTCAGGCCATGTCCAACAGAATACAGATAGTCCTCGACTTATGACCACAATTGAGCCCAAAAATTTTTCTTGCTAAGTGAGACAGTTGTCAAATGACTTTCTTGCCACAGTTATTTAAGTGAATTACTGCAGTTAAGTTATTTAATTAAATTTAATTATTTAATTTAAAGTATTAGAGACCTTTCTTGCCATAATTGTTCAGTGAATCTGCCTTCCCCATTGATTTTGCTTGTCAGGTCTCAAAAAGTAACCAATCACACGATCCCAGGATATGGCAGCCATCATAAATATGAGTCAGTTGCCAAGCGTTTGAATTTTGATCACATGACCAACTTTTTCACAGTTGTGTGAAAAACGGACATAATTCACTTTTTTCAGTGTTGTTGTAACTTTGAACATGAAATGAACCTAACTCAAGGACTATCTGTACTGATTGCTATGGGAAATAGGACATTAGAACAACTCTTATCCAGCGGGAAGGATCAATGGGAATGGGTATAAATGGATAATAAATGAACGGAACCAGAAAATAGTCCCATCTATCAATTTCTGCAATTTTGTTTTATCCGCCTTTGTATGGCTAACTCTCCCTCTTTGGCATTTTCACCTTCGGCCCGTGGCAGCTAACAGTTTTGATTTTGGGGACGTGGATAGGGTGAAAAATGGAGCGGATAATTTCTATTCGTTCCCTAAACTATGAGCAAAACATCGGGCCCTGGCAAACAGGTGCACGAATTGTCCCAGCGTCTGAAGGCGGACGACGAGGGCAAAGGAGCGGGCGGAAGGGCCGGACGCTAAAAGGCAGCGCCGACATCTGAGGGCCCAGACGGGACGGGACTGCCGGCCCCCTCGGCCCGGAGCAGATTTAGATGGATAGAGATTGCAGGCCGGCCCTTGTACGCGGCCAGAGACGGACAAAGGACTGAGGGAAAAACCAAGGCTGGCACCGTGGAGCGAGAGCCGCATCCGGAAAGGCCAATTCGTGGAGGCACCGACGGCGGGACTTGGCAGGCTCGCCGCGCCAACAACGGCTGGGCTCCCAAACCCTCCCCGAAGTCATCCATATTTATAAACGCCGCGTCCGTCGTCGTTTCTCCCCCCCCCCTCCCCATTCACTCCGCCCTCTCCCCTCCTCCTTTTGGCAAACGGAGCGGAGCAGCGAGGCAGACCAGACGGCGGACGGGGGTGCATTTTTTTCGCAACAGCGACAGGCGTCCCCCTCGCCTCCCGGGGATCCTGCGTCGACCTCCGGCGGAGGGGGCGGAGAGAGAAACATCTCCTGCCGTCCTCCCCCATTTTCTGCTCGGTCTAAGCCCGCCGCTATGCCGCCAGGGGGGTGAATGGGGGGCAAGCACTGGACAGCACCTCCACCTCCCTGCCCAGGGCTATGCCAGGGTGGGGGGGCCGGGAGGGCGAGCGACTCGCCCCCCCACCTGTAAGATCCCCATGAGCTGATCTCTCCCCCGCCCATTCCTAAATTGTGGCCCCCTCGGTCCGCCCCCCTCGAGCGGCATCGCCATGGGATGTAACATGTGTGTGGTAGAGAAACCCGAAGAACAATATCGGGTGATGCTGCAGGTAAGAGAGGGAGGGAGGGAGGGCAGGGATGGGGGCGGCATTGATCTATGGGACGCGGCTGATGGGACGAGGTGAGCGAAGCACGAAGGGAATCGGAGGAGGGGGGGGGTGTAGGTAAGGATGGTCCATCCATGCAAGATGAAAAGAGGGCCGAATAGGGTCGTCTGGGGAGAAGGAAGGCACTGGAAAGGGTCAAGGGAGTTTCCAACCGTTCCCACAGGAAGGGCAGTTTGGGTCATGGGGGGGGGCAAGGTAGAGGGCTGGAAGATGGGGGTGTCTGAGAGAAAGCAAGGTGATCTAAAGATGTTTCTTGGGGCGGGGGTGGGGGAGGACATCAACATAGGAATCCCAGGTTGCCTTTTGGGGTGGAGTGGGGATTTGGAGTGCCATTCGGAGAATAGAGGAGGGGGGGGGTTAATGCTGCAATGGGGGAGGGACCAGGTACTGAGTGAGGGGAGGTTGCTTAGCAACGAGTCTCCCCCCCCCCCTTTTCCCATAGCGTACAGTGTCTGAAATAATGGGGAGAGGATTTCTGCAAAAAAAAAAGGGGGGGGGGAAGGAGAACAAATTGGGATGAATGGCACCGAGCAGCAAAGGGTGAAGCAATGGTTTGAGAAGGGAGTGACAGGTATTCATTCATTGATTCATTCATTCATTCACTTGCTTCTATCTCTTCCTCCAAGTCATTCCTCCCAGCCCCTCGGTTTCCTCGGTGGTTTGCTTATTCTGTTTCTTTACTCCTCCCTTCCCTCCTCTTTTTGTCTTTTTATCTCTCCTATCAGTCTTGCTTCCTCTCTCTCTCTCTCCTTTGTATGTGCCATTTATCCAGGTCTTTTTCCATCGCACTCTCTCATCCCAGGTCATAGGTACAAAAATCAGACAACCTCCTAGTCTGCCTTACGAAGATGGAAGCTATATTGTAATTGGTAAAGCAAGAGGCTTTTAAAAAATGATAAAAAAAACAAAGGGTTATATATTTCAAACAGGCTGGGTTTTCCAATATTCTCTCACAGGGCTGCACAGTTAATTTGTACCTGCCTATGTGTAGAACTGAAATACATAGTACTATTTATTCTTGTAGGCACTTACATAGCTGTCTTTTGTGCAATTATCAGTGTATACATGATAGGAGTTGTGTTTGTGTAGATAATCTTGCTTGCCCCATAAGGGACCATCTATTCTTTTGTCTTGCCATCCTTTAAATACTATCAGTATTTACATTCTGTTAATTTAGAGATTTACATTACAGCATGAAAGTAGCAAATAAGCTCATTTATACAAACTGAGAAGCAAATCCAAATACATACAGTGTTGCTGTCTGTATATCCTTGTGATTGATAATTGTGGATAAGGTCTTCTCTCATCAGCCTTCCTCAACTCCACATAGGTTGAATGTCAGCCCTCATAATTCCCAATCAGCACAACACTGGACAAGAGCCATTGGGGTGGGGGTGGGGGGGATGAGGTGTCCTTTTGTAATTTTATTCCTGTTGCTGATCATAAAAATCAGATTGTCATGAAACAGAATGGATTATCAGAATGATATTTTTTTTCTACAAAGAAAGGGCAAAAGAATCTGTGCATTAGATTGGAACCATTTGATCAGCTAATTATTAGACTCAGATCTGCACATCATTCCTATTTTCATCTCTTGTAATAAAATTGACCCTCACTGTGGGAAATAAATGGGATGAAAAGGGAATTTGTGGCTTATAGCATTCCTTGAGCTGGGCAAAGAGATCTAGCTGTACTCTCAGCATTTCCCTTGTGTCCAGAAGCCCTGATTTATAGCTCAGGATTTCAACAGGTGACAGCAAAAGGAGACAATTCTTCCTCTTCTGTTGTACATTGTCCCACTCCATATCTTGCTGAAACAAAATTAAGGAGCTGGGATCCTGGTCTTTCCACATATCTGAAAGACAGCTCCCATAATTTCTGACTGTTGGTCAAGATGGATAGTTTTTATGGGAGTTAAGTCATAGCAACTGGAGGGACCGTCTAAACCTGACTATATGTTCCAGTTGCTTTTAACTTGATAATTTTTTGAAAAGGAAAGCTGGGCTGTAAACTGAATGAATAGGTTATTTGGGTTTATTAATAGCTTGAAAAACAGTCTTTCCTAACCTGCCAACTTTGTGATATTTTATATTTGATCATTTCGAATCAGCATGAACAATGAAAATTGGTCTATCTTGTATAGGGGAGTGCCAGTTGGGAGTCATTGCATTTAATTCTCAGCATAAATTCTAGTTTAAAATTTTTACTTTCAATAACATTGAAATAAGACATTTTAGAATTTACAATGCCGTTTTTATTATAAGGCTTCACAAAGTCTGGAACAAAAATATTCTCAATGTGTCAAACAATACATTAGGAAAAATATGCAGTATATAATAAAAAGTCAACAAATAAAGTTGAAACTCATTTGAATCCAAAGATTACTAGCATTTGCTTGTAACCAGAGTATAGAAAATCATGACACAAGAAATACCGTATAGTCAAATGTTATTGCAAGGAATGATATATTGCTCTTTCGCTTCTTGGATTTGAAATATGTAAGTGGCCAAAGAAAAGAAACAAATTTCATAAAGATTTAAAGCAATCTGGAAAATAGTATTACCTTTCAATTGAGAATTAAAATAGTCTCATCCCAAAAGTAACACCAGGCTGCATCTTTTTGAGTTAGAGGCAAGGTCAGATGACTAAATAGTGGGTGTGATCAAAGTCGTGTTTAGTGGCCATTTCAGGCTGATGATACATACATACACACATACACATCTTCTGGTCTGGTTTCACATCAGCCTTATCTGCCACAAACGGACTGAACACACAAGCGCAGAAGAGTATAGAAGATAGCATCTGAGTTGCCTCTCAGAGAAAGGAAAAGAAGAAAGGGGAATAACTAAGTAAAGGGGCTGCATGTAATGCAGCTCCCTTTGCAACTTTCTTTACCTTGGACTGTAAGAAAACAGAGTAGAAGAAAAGGCTCAGGGTGGAGCCTAGAGATGATAGAATTCCACAATTAGATCCAGCCTCCGTTCCTGCTGCAGGCTGTGATTGGCAGGTGCTTTTTCAGCTGGCTGGTGACTTGCAAAAAAGAAAATAACTAACCTAGAGGAGTCAGCCAATCATTTTATCAGGCACAGCACATGAAAAATCAAGGTAATATCATCAGTATCACAACTGTAGTTGAGGCAAGGTAGAGATCAGCAATAGTCAGCAGTTTTAACATCCATTGGGTGAATTCATAAATTTTGCAACTGTGGTGCTCTACAAATGTGTGTAAATGTGGTCCTGTCATTATGAGGCGGGGACACCAAACATCAGATTTTTATAAGTTGTTTGAGGGAGGGGGGGGAATAATCATAACTTTGAATGGTCACTCAGTAATCAATCATAAGTCAAGGACTATCCGTACAGTATAATTTCAAATAGCATTTTCCAGCTTTTCCTTCCTTTCTTTTTCTCAATCCGTGTGGCTAGAATTGCATCTAGAATTTTACTGTCAGCCCAGCAGCCACTTAAGTACAATAAATAATATTGCAAATTCCAATCCAATCCAAAGACTTGCAATCCATACTCAGGTCTTCCAGGTCCATCTCCCAAACCCTCAGTACACAATGAATTCTAACAACAGGCTATGAACCTCTTATTTTGAACTTTAGGGGAAATTTACAGGAAACCATTTCTGTAAACTCCAAAATTCTTTGTACCTTAGAGCGTAACAAGAACGTGCAGTTTGTTGTTTGGATGGGGCATGTAAAATGTCTCTTTCTGATGACTGACTCCTGCAAGTTTTATTGTTTGATCACCAGTTATTAATTGATTAATGTGTTGGTTGATTGATTATGTGCTGTTATGTTAGTTTGAACCTTAGCAACCACATAGGGAGATTTTCCTCCATGATGGCCTGTACTGGTCCTTCAGCTCTTTCAATGATACCCCATTGTCATGACAACTGAGTCAAACCATCTCTCTGCTGGTTGTCCTCTTCTTCTCTTCCTTTCAACTTTCCTAGCATTACAGCCTGGTCCCAAGAGTCAATCTTTGCATAATGTATCTGAAGTAGAATAATTTAAGCCTGACAGTAATTGCTCAGAATAGCATCGTTTGTGTCTATCAATAAATTGACACATGTTCAACTACATGTTATTAAGTTATGAAAAATCAGTGAATACAGACATCTATATATACTGGTCTTGATATTTACATAGATTCAAAGCAATAATGAAACAGAATTCCAGTATTCTCTAAGCAGACCCATTCAAGGCAATGTGAGTTTTTTCAGCAGATTCTGCACCTGTGGTTTTGATTGTTAATGAATGTGTAACAAAATTTGTTGCCAATTCATAGAAATTAAGTAATAGGGCCTGTCACACAATTTTTAGCCATAGCCTTTTTCTTTCATGGAACAAAATAATCTTCTCCCCTGGTTTAACTTCATAAGCTGTTTAATGGACGAATTGCCATCACAAAACACAACACAGTTGAAAAAAGAAGAAATTGGGGTTTCTAGCTCTGGCCTATAATACCTCAGGCATCAAAGAATATCTTATCTAGAACAATTCTTAAGAACATCATGGTGGCCTACAGGTGGATCTCTCACCTCACAATCAGGAGGCCGTGAATTTGATCCTAGGTAGTGGTAGATATTTCTCTCCCTGGGCAAAGAGAAGATATCTGCTGTGAACTCTGTATAGGCATCAGGAGGAGTATCGCCCAGTAAATGGTCATCTCCATTCAATTGCCTTACTTCACCCTGATGCAATAGATTACAGGATCATTAAAATAAAATAAAAAGCCCAGAGTAATTCTTAAAATGTATTCCTAGGATCTCTGGGAGTCCCTCCAACACCCTCTCAAAAGTCTGAAAAATCAAAATTACCAGCCTTTGTTAAAAAATAATAACACAATATTAAAATCTCATCAGACAATCATGAGAAGCAGTAGCAGCAGCAAATGTGTCAATTTTAATTTTTAATATGGTAAATATCAACACATATAACCCATACAAACAAAAGTTTTTTTGAGTCTTCCATAATTAGTGGAAAGAAGTTCTGAGAGGAAAAAGATATCAGATATACTGGTCTGGACCTTCACCACCCAGGTTTTATACCTGGAGGAATATTATGCCTAGACATAGCAAATTGCTAATTAAATAATCTAAAGGATAGTTTTGAATATGACATACTACAATACATAGGATGCTGTCTACAGGTTTGTGAATTGCCTAAGATCTGGCAACCTGGCTGCAGGTTGGTAGAAAATGCTGGACTGGAATTAAGATGGTTCTTTGCAAAGTAAGGTTGGCATCAGTGGTCAACTTCCCAAGAGAAGAAAATATTTGGGTGCAATTAGTCCTCAGTTAATGATTACCCTGTTTAATGACCATTCAAATTTATGACAAAACAGGTTTTTGAGCAGTCCTCAAACTTACAGTGGTTGCAGCATCCCATAGTCACAAGATCACCACGTGCAAGCTTCTGCCAAAGTCAATGGAGATGCTGGCAGTAAGTTGCAGGTCCTGGTCACATGATGTTTCCCTTATTGACTGCAGGTGATTTGTTTAATGACTGCAGTAGAAGTGACATTGTGTAGTCATGTGATGAATTTAATTGCTTACTGACAGAATTTCAGGTCCCAATTGCAGTCATTAACTAAGGACTACCTGTAGTTGTGGCTTAGGTTGACTTGAGCACATTACTTAGAAGTTTGATGGCCCACGTCCATCAAATTAAAGCATTGTGTGGTTGGTTTTATTTGGGTTTAGTGTGACTTGCCAACACACACTTGTAAAAAGACACATTGGTCAGGCCATACCAAATCTGGTTAGGCACTATATAGACAAAAATAGCAACACTATCAGTATTAAGGATTATATGTATCCTTATTATTGATATGGCATATCAATATTAAAAAAATAGATGGAGAAAATATAGCATAACTCCTTTCTTTCTCTCATGTTCAATGTGCATCCACACATGAATACACAAAGTCCTTAACAGGACAGGAATGTAACTGTTTCTTGTAGTAGATACAGATATACCCACACATATACAGACGCACACACAAAACCCTGGTTAAGCTCTGTTGTATACAAAAGAGATATAGTACATACAACATAGAATGGCATTTATCAGTGCAGTGAGAAACAATATAAACATCTTGTAGACATACATTATATTTTCAAACAAAAAATTACACTCACAAATAATGCCATATGTATCTAGAAAAATATGTCCAGTTGCTGTGGCATCCATCATTTTATAATGATGCTTCTTATGCATACATAGTTTCTTCTCTCAGCTGAAACGATTATAGTAGACACACAGAAAAATCTCTCTAGAGCACACACTTGCTTACGGCCTCCTCTGCTCTAGTGGGATTGAACCTTGCATTCTAATGTTAGATTCCAGCCAAAGGTTTTTATAAAATTGGAGAGGGGGATGGCCATGGCTCAGTAGAAAAATGGAGAAGGGGAAAAGATCTTGTAGGGTAGAGATCAGGAAAATGATGATCACTTGAAGAGCAATTTGGAGAAAAGAAAGAAGAAAAAATAAACACACAAAGGAAAGCTATGGGGAGCCATCAGCTGAAGGGCTGAGGCTGGATAACACTCCAGGAATGCAATTGGCATTTGTTATAAATTCCTACAGGGCCTTCCTTAGGCAAAGAATGTCCTTCTCATTCCCACCCACAACCCCTCCCCAATCCATTTGTCTTCCTCACAGTTTTTCTAAGGTAGCCTCTTTTATCTACCCTATAGTTTCTTTGATGCTCCATCATTTGTCGTCCCCCCCCCCAGCATCCACAATCTTTCTTATTATTTTTTACTTAATATCTTAACTCTCCCAACCCACCTCCATGAAATGTTTCCTTGGTGGTCCTCAAGGCAAGCCAAGCAAATTATTTATTTTCCCAGATTCTCCTCCTGCCCATCTTGAACTTCCACAGCCCCAAATGGAAGAGGAAAAAGAAAGAAGGATAATTCATATTCCTCCACCCACCCACCATTTCTAGAGTTTGAGGCTCGCAAGTAGGAAGGAGATGTGCTTTGCTTTTGATCCCTTTTACCCATATTTTCCTTTTTCTCCCCAGCTGCAGATGCCTGTATCAATCACTTCAGTTGCCATGGTAACTGCAGCTGCAGTGATGGAGAAAGAGAGATGCACCCATGCAGGCACACACACACACACACACACACACACACACACACACGTCTGTTCAGCAAAAGGAAATGTGATGCATAAAATCCTTCTGCATACAGATGCACTGCACAACGACATACTCACAGGTGCGTCAGCCTGTGACGCATAATGAAGTGGCTGGGCAAGTTCCCACGGTAACTGCATCATGTCTTGCATTTTGTTTGAACATGACAGAACACACACAATGTAGGGAATGGGTGTGCTGGGGATGTGCCTTCTGGGAACCCAAATAAGGGGGAGTGTACCACAGAGTTTGTAAAATGAGGAACTATAGGCATTATTTATCAGTTTGAGGTTTATGAGGAGAAATGCATGGTTCTTGGAACTTCAAGAGTATGAGGATCCTTGAGAATTGCCCAAGTCAAGAGGTTTTGCATTAAGGTTTTATCTTTCTTCAAGAATCAGCTACTGAAGACGGGTCAACTCCAAGGACAGAATTCATGACAAACGTTTTCCACTGGCCTCTTTTTTAGTGACAACAGCTTTTTATGTACAGAGACATTGGAGCTTTGGGCAGAGGCATAGGGTGTACCGGTAAAAGCAAGCCAGGATTACCTCTAATACAGCCATTCTCTTGTTTCTTTGATTTTTAATCTAAGGGTTCTTTTATTGTGTCCTCTTTTTAACTTACCAAGACGGAAGAATTTTGAACATGCTTATATAGCTGAACAAAACTGAAAGTGAGCTGGTCATTAGGAAACCTTGCAAGGTGGGTCTCTGTTGTTATCTTCCTTTCATCCCAAGACAGATATAAAAGCTAATTTCAAATACCCCTTTCATTTCAACTTATCTGGCCCTTATAACCCAAACATTATTATTTTAACAATGTGCAACCGATTCCCAGATTTCTATCCCAGATAATATGGCCAATGGTTAAAAAAAAATAATGGGACGTGGAGTCCATCTACACTATTGGTAGGAGAGCATTTTGGAGAGCATTGCCAAACAATGCAGTCTGTGTTGGGCTAAATGGAACATGAACTCCACCAGTTGTTTAAGGGCACTTATTCTTAAAAAATAGGATTATTTTGGTTCAGTTTACTGCAACTCCTCTTTTTTTCAAGCCAATTTCATCAACCAGCAGTGTTTTGTACTTCTAGCAGACCCATCACCTGAAATACACCATGGTTGTATTGAAATATACCAGTCCAATGATGTATAATATATTTGAACTATGGCCTTTAAATAACATGTTGGAGTCAGTCAACTTTCAAAAAGCAAGGCATGAAGCCAGGTCAAAAATTAAATAAAGTATATTTTTATTTCATTTATAATCTTTAAACATTAAGTTTGACCAAGATGTGCACTGTCAAGGTATTGAGATTTAATAGCTGACCAGCCATTGTAAGGCTGATGCAATGAGGATGAATCAGCATGGTTATTGCTGCTTTAAGACTGAGGATGGGTCCCACAGGGTTTCATCACTTTAAGAAGCTCATATATATATATATGAGGCTATGAGAGGGCATACCTCTCTCTCCTTGTGTTCTGTCTCCATTTTGGTTCTTCGTGCAGAGTAAAGAAGATTGATTGATTGCCAGGTATTTGCCTACCATGTATATGTATATCGCAGTCTTGTATATAAACCACTGTTAAAAGACAAAGCCTCTGTGTGTGGTGTGTTTTGCTCCTGGATTTTCTCACAATAGGTTGTCTCACAAACACTCTGACATGCACTGTATAATTTCTTCCCTTCTGAGATCATAACAATTGCAGTATGGTGGCAATTTCTTCGTGCTACACCAAGATTTTCAGGAGCCACCTGAGCCTTAAAAGGTATGCCCCTCTGAGGAAGCTACAGAATATGTTGCACTGTAGCTTTTCAACAAACTGATTAAAATCAACCATGGCTTCACAGTGAATGAATCAAGCTACTATCGCAGGCAGGTCCACCTAATAAATCAGTATAACTGTCAGCCACGGATGAACACCGTCTGCCTGATTAGGGAGATGCATTTGGTTTGGAGTTTTCTCAAGAAGTCTGTCTAAACAGAAGTGTTGTTTGTGATAGATTTGTGTAGCCTGTTATTTGGGAAGAAAAATTGGATAGATTTCCTTTATCTCGTTTGTGTGTTTATACTTGGCAGCAATAAGCACTTGTGCTAGATAGGGCAGAGTAGGGTTCTTGGCCATTTCAGAGGATGATGAAGATGGTGATGATGGCAATCCTAATGGATACTAACAAACCCCAGTGCAAGGAGATAATGTTGGGTTTTGGTCTTACAGAAATGGGAAAGGTCTGTTAGATGATCATATGCTGAATGATCTTTCAGGGATGGTTCTCTGAATACTCAGAATGTGATGAGACCCATTTCTACTATACCAGGCGTCTCCAACTTTGGTAACTTTAAGACTTGTGGATTTCAACTCCCAGAGTTCCTAAGCCAGCTTTTTAATTGGGAGGAACCTGGCTTCCCCATTGACTTTGCCTGTCAGAAGATTGCAAGACACAGGCGGGCTGCTTACCAGTTCTCCCCAGTTCAGGCAAACTGGTAGTTCCGGCGATCAGTTAGCCCCGCCCACCCACACCTGCCCTAGTCTGTCCTATATTTCCAGGTTTTGCAGCTCAGCTGATTCACACGGCACAGCGGATTGCCATGCGAATCAGCTGTTGTACTTACCGGGGCTGCAATAGGAAGTGGAGTTTTAGAGCTGAAAACAGGCGGTTTTCAAACGTGCGCACGCAAATCACACATTCACCAAACCAGTTGTTACACCAGTTGAATCCCACCACTGTTGCAAGAGGTGGTCACATGACCTCGGGATATTTCAACCATCATAAATATGAACCTTACCAAGCATTTGAATTTTGATCACGTGACATGAGGATGCTGCAATAGTCATAAGTGGGGGGAAATGGTCATAAGTCACTTTTTTCAGTGCTCTTGTAACTTCAAACGGTGACTAACCAAATAGTTGTAAGTTGAGGACTATCTTTATTGGGTGCATTCCCAATCTTTCTACAAAACAGGTTTTGATCAATTAGCCCCAATTCTCCCAGTAAGCACCACTTGAGCTGTGGTTTCATTTGACACCAGAGGAGCAGCATTAAAGACCTATGAATGAGAGAACAGGCTCTGACGTCCATTCTTAAACAAGACAGGAATCCTTTCTATGAGAACTGTTGTTAGCACGAAGCATGAGTAACTATTCTGACACTGCCTGTGTTTTTAGTAGTTGTACACAATACAAATTGAACAGATGCATTTTAAAAATTGGATTAGAACAATGTTTCTCAACCGTAATAACTTTAACACCCAGAAATCCGCAGCTAGCATGCCAGAAACATTGGTTTATAGGATAAAGGGAGACTTTTGGAAGGCAAAAACAAAATATGCTTTTTAATGTGTAGGGTTACCTATAGAATTTCCAATACATGGTTTGCATCATGAGATACAGTAATAGAATTAATAGACTGTGAAGATGGCTCTTTCTCAAACATGCAAAAAAACCCTATGCAAGCTTTTTTAAATTAAAGAGTATTGAGCTTAATGAGCTTCCCTTCCCAGCCTCCGGTTTATTACCCATGAGAGTTAAGCCTATTTTTCAGATAGTTCTGAGGATAAAATTGGATCTATCCTTATATATGTTTTACTGAGTTTCTTGATTTATCAATTGCCCATAATATTTAGGGACTCTCTTTATTACAGAAGCTGAACACTGAATAAATAGATTCTCCTAATAATAGAGTCTGATCATACGTTTGTCTTTGTGCTTTTTGCATTTGAAACAAGATCTCAGAGGACTACTAGATTTATATGAATAATAATTAGTGCATGTTATTGCCGCAGCTCTATTCTATATTACTATGAATGATTCCAGAAAGAGGAATTGACAGATAAGTACATTTCTTCCGATACAATCTCGAAAAGTGACATTCCTAAACTGCAGGAGCTTCCTGGCTTTCTCATACACCAATTTGTAATAATTTTCATGAAAGCTCATATAGCATTCTAAGATAAGAAGGAACTATAAAAACCATTAATTTTTAATTAATGCACTTAACCGTTATCATGCCAATTTTATTGTATCCTGTTTACAACTTCTTTGCTTTCTTGAAATAATGATTCATGACCAAACTGCCTGATTCAAAAACCTGTGTTTCTACTGCTAAAATGGGAAAATTGAATCATGTTAGTCTGTAGAATCTTGGCAACTAGTCGTCTAGGGCTAACCCATAAAACTGTAGCTCTATCTTTCCCAGTTTGGCACCCGAGAGGGATCTGTACAGTACAGTGTATGACGATCAATTTGGTGGTGATGCAAATTATAACCCAGGATCTCTGGAGAATATGACATTGTCAAATGCTAAAGTGGACTGAATGCCGGAATTCCATAATCATCTACTGTAAACAAATATAACTGAGATAACATGGATGTATTCTGGAGGGGCTGGGAATGTCTGAAGAGCAGTAGCTAGGAGTAAACCAGAGGTGAAGATTTTGTGGTACCATATTTAGAAATATGTGTGAAGATACCCCCCTCCCACAACACACATATATTCAAGATATATAATATACAAATCATGTCACATTATTTTGGCTCCTAGTGTAACAATTTTTCACTCTACGTGGACATGAAAATACAATGATAATATCTTAAATAATTTAATGATCAGCTGCTCTTTTGTGACATTTAAAACCTGCTGTTAACCCAGCAGTCTCTCTTTGTCCATTGTTACAATGTGCTCTTGCAGCAGAGAATGGAGGGAAAGGCGAACTGCAATCCCCTTTTGGCAAATAAAATGGAGGCCAGTCTGCTGTTTCCTTCATACGGAAGAAAATATTTCCGTTAAAAAAAGGAGGGAAGCTATTTTGGGGAAGTTGCAAAACCAGTCCTGTATGAATAAATACTTCAAGTCTAAAGATATCTGAGGATGACTTCACAGTGGACATATGAAGAAGAATTTAGAACTTTCTGACATCCGCTTTCTTTCTTCTTTCCCCTTCAGGTGAATGGTCGAGAACTGTCCCGTCTCTCACAGGAGCAGACGCTTGAGGCCCTCCGGTGCTCTAAGGAACCTCTGGTCATCCAGGTGTTGCGGCGTAGTCCTCGTAGCCGAGGTGGAGGTGGTGAGGGATCCACCTCTCAAGGAGAAATCACAACCCTGGTCGATAGTGGAACCCAGACCGACATCACCTTTGAACACTTAATGGATCTAGGCAGGATGCGCCCACGAAGCCCTCCAGCTGTGAGGATGGAACCCTATGGGTTGCCTGATCTGTAAGCATTACCCTGAGGAAGACACAATATCGTCTCATCTTCTTTATTTACCATTGATTGTACTTGTATCTTGTACACTTCTGGTACAAGCCAGTCCAGAGTAGCCAATAATATCAATCTAGGAGATTAAAAACCTAACATGCATTAAATGCGGGTCATCCTCATCTTACAACAATTCATTTGGTGACCATTCAAAGTTACAACAGCAATGAAAAAAGTGACTTACAACCATTTTTCACAGTTACAACCTTTGCAGTTTTCCCATAATCAAAATTCAAAATGATCAAAATTCAGATGCTTGAGGACTGACTCATATTTATGTCCTGGAGTCATGTGATCACTTTTTGTGACCTTCTGACAAGGAAAGTCAATGGGGAAGCCAGATTCACCTAACAGCCAGGTTACTAACATCAGCTGCAGTGATTCACTAAGGGAAGAAAGATTGTAAAATGGGGCAAAATTCACTTAACAAAAGTTTTACACAAATTTTGGACTCAATTGTGGTCGTAAGTTGAGGACTACCTGTACATGAAAATATCAGACTAGTAATTGCATCTTTTCAGAAGTACAAAAAGTAAGCAGTAGAATTTTTCCTTTCATATTGTCCTATGAAAACCCTGGCTCTGTCTTACCTTTTCCTGTCTTCTTAAGTTTGTCACATTAAGTTCTGGTATCTGTTTTCCTTTGATGAAATTACACTTGATAGGAAAGAGCCTGGGAAAGTTCTAAGTAGGAAAGCGAAAAACTTACCTTCCTATCCTATGTTCCTTCTTCTTCAAAGCCCCTCAATTGCTCATGAATATTATGACCCTGTGGAATTCATGGAAGGAGCTGCTCCAGAGGCTGAGAGAGCAGAAGACCTAGAATACGAGGTGAGAATGTGTTGAAACTGGAACGCCATTTCAACTTTCTGGCTAGAGCAGGATTTTGGATCACCATGATGTGTTTTCACATCAGAATAAATTCAGGTGTTTAAAATCAAAGCTAATGGCTAAAAACAACCAGCTTGGTTGATGCTTTGCTCAATAGGTCCCCAAATCCAGAAGAGACATTTGTGCAAAAAGTTTACAGCCATGTTTTTTTTTCTAAAAAGGGTGAAGATTGCACCTGGAGAATATTTAAACATTGTCTACCAATGTCAAATATAGGGTAGTGCCTTCTTGTCATTGTGAGAGAACTTTGTAGCAAGGGTGAAGGGCTTGCTTCATTTTGAACGAGGAGAGTAGCTTTCTCCTTCTGGTTGTGAACTCAACAGATAAGTGCGTTTAGAATTAGAGCCAAAAGGATCAATAAAGGAGGAAACATGCTCAGGGGAAAGCCATGGTCTGAACAGGCAGCTTGCTATTTTTCTAGAATAATATAATTTGAACTGAGATGCTCAGAGTTCACTTAGTATCCTAGAATCATGAGAAGGAAATCGTGAGCTGTGGCAGAAGGCAGCAGGACACCTGCTAAAGACCAAGGGGTGGGCTGGAATTTTAAACATGGCTCCTCTTTTTGGAGGGAGACGTACTGAAACATTTTGTGGCAGATCCTCCTTACAGGCACTCTTCACATAACAACTGATTGCTTAGCAACCATTCAGGTTTATGATGGATTTCCCCAGAGCTGCTTAAAACCCATCTTTGAAGTTCCAATGGCTACATGCCTACACCACACACACACACACACACACACACACACACACACACATGAACATCAGAGGTGGTATTCAGCAGGTTCTGGCCAGTTTTGGAGAACGGTAGTGGAAATTCCGAGTAGTTCAGAGAACCGGCAAATCTTACCTCTGACTGGAGATTTTACAGTATCCTTCCCCTGCCATACCCACCAAGCCACACCGACAGAACTGGTAGTAAAAAAATTTGAATCCCACATGTGCAAACACATGTACACACACTATGGCCATGTGAACACATGTTGTGCCCTTGGCTCACAATTATGGCCATTTGCGATGTTCCACATGACTGCGATTTTTGGCAGGTTTTGGTGTTAATTTCCAATTTCTGGCAAAAAAACACCCATTGGCGAAAATGGGTTCACTTAATAATCACTGGGTTCTTTGAGCAACCTCCATGTTTGATTAACAAGAAATATGACAGAACATTTAATGTCTTAATCTAATTTCCACATGTAACACTGGTACTTAGTAGTTTCCCTGTTGATGGCTCACTAAATGTCACTGAAAAACTGAGGTGACACAAAGGTGGTGGGTGGGTTTGCTATTCACACATTCATTCATAAAGGCTCAGCTGAGATCACAGCCATCAAGTGCTGAGTATGCTTGTGTGAAAGGAGCCTTATTTAGCCATATCTAAGTCACTTGGAGTGGCTGGGAAATCCACATTTTTAATTATTATTTTGAGTTCAAAAAGCTATAATATAGAGGTACCCTTGCATTTTGGATTTTTTTTCTTAGAAAAAGCAAAACACAGGTAGTTTTGTAACCATTCATTTAGCGACTGTTCAAAGATAACAATGGCACTGAAAAAAGTGACTCACGACCTGCCCTTGCACTTATGACCCTTGAAGTTTCCCCATGCTCACTTGACCAAAATTTGGATGCTTGGCAACCAACATTTATTTAGGATGATTGCAATGTCCCAGGGACCATGTGATCACCATGTTTGACCTTCACCAGCCAGCTTCCAATGAATAAAATCAATGGAGGAAGCTGGATTCACTTAATGACCATGATTCACTTAACAACTATAATGATTTGCTAACGACCATGGCAAAATAGTCAAGCTTGACTCACTTAATAACCGCTTTGCTTAGGAATAAAAATTCTGGTCTCAATTGTGGTCATAAATCAAAGGCTACCAAGCGGAAGCAAGAAATCTTTTAGTTGCTTGAATGTGCCTGCTTTGCACTGTTTATTGCAGAGATATCAGATAAGCACATCTCCAAATTTTGGCAGAAAAACTAAAGAATTCTCTGGAGTTACAGGGCTGCAGGCAGCTCACAAGTTATGAGTTGCCCATCTACTTCTAATGAGTGGGTTAATTTTTTAAAAAAGAATAATAATGCCTGCAGAAGACCTTACTTTGGTTTTTTGAGTATATATGGTGGAAAGACAGCCAAACAGAGCCAATTCAATGAGATCTGGAACTTCTAGTCTGTATGAACTATTAAGAATCAGACTAAGTTCTTACTGAAGGAATCTTTTGTTCCAGGGCACCTTAAGAGAAGCAGATGGATTGCTAACACTGGGTGATCTTTGTCTGGTGTTTCTCTCTGTCTTACAGGAGGTGGAGCTGTACAAATCCAGTCACCGGGATAAGTTGGGCCTGATGGTTTGTTATCGAACTGATGATGAGGACGATGTAGGCATCTACGTTGGAGAGGTGGGGTCAGGGGCAGTGTTTAAAGGGGTGCAGTAGGTTAGGCTAAATGGGGGAAAGAGATGTGTGGGGATTCCATGTATATGAGAACTGAAAAGAGTTCCTGATTTTCTGTTCTTGCTTCAACAGCAAGAAATATTAATTTTGTGTAGGAGTGTGTTCTGTGTATGAAGGTGGTTACTACTGGAGATAGCAGAAGCCTAGACTCAGTTGAAGTTATGATGAAATCTAGACTATTTTCATTTCATGTGTAAATTTTATAGAGGCTTCCTTCTTAATGAAATAGGAATTTTATGTTTTTTTAAGACTACTAAACCCTAAAGAGCTGCAAAACTCCAGGTGATGACTAGATGGCAGAAAGGAGACACAGTCCATTGTTGTTGTCATCTAGTGGTCATTTTGAATAGTGCAACCCAGATTAATTCAATTTTGGTGGAGATTTTCTTTGGGATTATGGCTTGCTTTCTCCATTCTCGGGACCCTTGCAGTTGTTATTTACAATCTTTTTTTAAAAAATCACAATGTTACGGTTTTCAATGTCATCACTACTTTTACCAGAAATCAACATTCCAGGAACATTTTTTGATTAAAATCCAACAGCTATTCAATTTGTAGCATTCCACACCAGCAGTCTCTGAAAATAGACATAAATCAATAAAAAAATCAATACTCTTTGAAGTACCAGAGTAGATCTCCAGTGCATTGTGGAATTTTTCCAACAGTTGAACTTGATAAAAATATATACTTAAGATAGAGATTGGATTTGCAAGACATTTGTCTTCAAGTCACTTATTTATTGACACTGTCCTACCAAATCCATACTGAGCATATTTTGCTCCTTCCTACTCACAGCTTGAAAGGATAGTTTAGGGCCAGAGGTGCTGACCATCCCAAGGTAAGCTTCCTGGCCAAATAAGCATTGAGCCCAAGTACCGTTGGCCCAATCTGCAATTGTAGTAAATAGCTTCTGATCTGATAGATATATGTATGCTGTTCAGCTCCCTTCGGGTATTATCCCACGTCATTGTAGTTGTAGCAACGTTTCGGCAGAATCCCATCTGCCATCATCAGGCTTCTGTATTGAGTTCGTCTGTGACTGTGAATTCATCATTTTTATTGAATATGTTTATATGAATAAAAGATAAACATGAAACATAAAAGAAAGCGAAGAAAAAGATAAAATGGGAAGCCACTAAAGATAAAAAAAGAAAAAAAAGAAATGGATAACTACAGAAGCAACGTCTGATCTTCATTACAGAAATTACAAACAACCATCTTACCACTCCTCCCTCTCGAAGGTCACGTTACATGGTTCCTCTCAATCCTGTATTCAACCCATTTTAGTCAGCAAATCCAAAAATCACAATTTCTTTTTTGTTTAATTTTCAGCAAAAAGTCCATTAATGTTTCTGTCTTTTATAACATGATTTATTGTTTTATCCCTGAACAAACAGGTCAGTTTTGCCATTTCTGCAAATTCTCCCATATTCACAATTCATTCTTCTATTATGGGTATTTTAGTACTTCTTCAATGTGGTGCATATAATAGTCTTTCTGCAGTTACCATATGCAAAAACAATCTTCTATGAGTCTTTTGTAATTGGTTATCCATAACTCCCAATTAAAAAAAATAGTTTCATCTGAATATTGATCTTTAATATTCTTTGTATCATCATATGTATTTGAATCCAGTGTCCTTTTTCTTTTTCACATTCATTATGCATGGTAAGTTAAAATGTCCATGTTTTTCACATTTCCAAAATTGACTAGAAGTACTTTTATATATTTTAGATTATTTCTACAAAGTCATATATCAGTATTACATCATTTTATAGAAATTCTTTTAAGCTACAACACACTCTGAATTTCAATTCTTTTAACCACATTCTGTCCCTCATTCATCCATCTGTAAACTATAACCAAAATCCTTAGGCCATATCATCACGAATCTTTAACTTTTTCTTCTGTTTCAAACCTTAACAAAGTTTATACATTTTAACAATCACATGTTCATTATTTGTACAGTTTGAGTTCAAATATTGTCTTATGTTTTTCAATTCCAGTTACCCTCTATATTGTTTTTCCCAATTGTGCATTAGAGAATAATTGAAAATTAAATCACCCTGCAGTCATTTAACAAAACCAACTTATTCTCCTTAACAAATTTAAACAATCTTTTTTTCCCATGGAGGTATGTATTATTTATTTAATTAGTTCAAAAGTACTTTAACAAACAATATTCCAAATTCAGCTGTTACCTTAATTCATTTTAAGCTTTCTAAAGCACATTTGGCAAACATTTTGCTATTAATTATTTTAAATTCCATATAATTATTTCTTTACTTTTTATTTTAATCTTTTGGGTTGGAGATACACTTACCAGGTAGTTTATGTATTCTGCTGCTTTCAAGATCTCTATAGCATTTATATTTCCCTCCACCCTAATATTCTCGAGAAAGTAGAGTTGGTAGAGTGTCCTTTAGCAGGCTCCATTTGAGATTCTGGCTTTATCTGGAAAACAGGTGGGCATTCTCACAGATTTTTTTGTCCACAAAAATTCCCTAGATCTGGGGCCACTATCTAGTTGGCAATCTCTGCCTCAGATAGTCCCAATAATACGAAGGTGCATTAATCTGCCATTTCTCCATCTGGAACTCTCTGGAACCTGGATTTTCTCTTATTGTTTCAAACCTCATGTTGTGGGAAGTAAGCAATGGGGTACCACAAGGTTCCATCTTGGGCTCAGTACTCTTTAATATCTTCATAAATGACTTAGATGACGGACTAGAAGGAGAACTTACCAAATTTGTGGATGATACTAAGCTGGTAGGAATAACCAACACCCTAGATGATAGGATAAAGATCCAGATGGAGCTTGACAGACTTGAACACTGGGCCCTATCGAACAAAATGAAATTCAATGTAGAGAAAAGTAAAGTCCTACACTTAGGCAAGAAAAACCAAAAGTACACATATAGACTGGGTGAAACCAGGCTTAAAAGCAGTAACAATGAGAGGGATCTTACAGTCTTAGTGCAGCGTTCACCAACCGGTGAGTTGCGGCCCAATGGTGGGCCATGAGAAAATTTTGGTGGGCCACAGAGAAATCTCATCCCCAGAGCACCCCCCAAAGCAATTAATCCAGGCCGCGTAGAAACACAAGGCTGTGCAGCCCACGTGGCCCGCGGGAACCCTCCCCGCCCACTCACTCTTTACCCGGCACACTTGCCCGCTAAATTGCTATTTTTCCTTTTTCCGACCATCATCTGTTCTGCTGTGCTGGGAGATTTAGATTAGCTAGGAAGCAGGAAATGGTTGGATTTCTTGTTTTCTAGCTAGTCTTTAGATATTCAACTCTGCTTTTAAGCACAGCTGAACCTCCCTTAGGACTGACGGTTCTATTATTCATTGCAGACTCATGGCAAGCAAATTTGACAGACTGAGCTAGCCGATGGCAGATAGATAGATCACTGAATGATTCTGTGAGCAACTCAATCTGCCTGCCTGCTTTGCCTGATTATATATAAAAAAATCAATATTTACATTCATGGTGTGTTGTGAGTTAATTTTGTGAGTTTGCTTGCTAGCAAATTTTGTGTGATAGACTCACCTAGCCAATGGCAGATAGATAGATCTCTGAATGAATCTGTGATTCTGTGAGTAATTCAATTTGCCTGTCTGCTTTTCTTGATTTTTGGGTAAAAGTTGCTTTTTTATTAAAAAAATCAATATTTATATAAATATTTATAATATTTACATACAAGCCATGCCCAGCCAGTCACATGACCAAGCCACACCCACAAATTAGGCCACACCCACAGAACCAGTTAGTGGTCCCTGGGATTTAAAATTATGAGTTTGGTGGTTCCTGAGGTCCAAAAGGTTGGCAACCCTTGTCTTTGTGGACAACCAATTAAATATGAGCCAACAGTGTGCACCTGCAGCCACAAAAGCCAATGCAATCCTGTTGCATTAACAGAGGGATACAGTCAAGATCAAGTGAGGTATTAATATCACTCTATAAAGCCTTAAAGTAAAACTACAACCTAGAATACTGCATCCAATCTTGGTCATCACACTATAAAAAAGATATTGAGTGAAAGAATGCAGAGAAGAACAACCAAAATGATTAGGGGACTGGGGGCTAAAACATAAATGAACGATTGCAGGAAATGGGCTTGGCTAGTCTAGTGAAGAGAAGGACCAGGGGAGACATCATAGCAGTCTTCCAATAATTGAGGGGCTGCCACAGTCAGGAGGAGGTCAAACATTGCCTCATGGAGAATGCCAATACATCTGGAAGAATGCATATGTCCTCTTTCTGTATTTATGATTCCTTATCCCTTTGACTTGTTCTGGAAAGGAAAACTTACAGTTAAAAGACTGATGTATGTTAACTTTTGTAAAACAGGGCACTTGACCATGTTGGGTTGCTAGGGTTCCTTGGTTCTCTGCTCAGTACTTAAAATGGGGATTAGCTATAGGCATCTAGATGGGTATCTAGGTGTTGCTAGACATGGTCTATGATGAAAAATTATATTTACATTACATCTCAGTAACACATGAATTCAAGGTTAGTCAGTTCTCATGGTTACCAGCCCACAGTAAAAAGCCCTAACAATTCTCCTAATCTGATTTCTCTTCTACTAGGTCAGTCCCAATAGCATTGCAGCCAAGGATGGACGAATTCGGGAAGGTGATCGCATTGTCCAGGTGAATATTAAGGGAAATAATTTGGAGGGAGAATGCTGTAGATTTTAAAAAGGACAGCTTAATATAGCCCTCTCCAACTCATAGTAGACTATAACTCCCATTGTGCCCAATCAGCACAACATTGGCTTGCTGGCTTAAACTGTTGCAGATCATAATCCAAGATAACGGGAGAAGATTCAGTTTGGGAAGGCTGGCTATATTTTTTTATTGATTTATTCATTTAATTTAGTATGACATCAGCCATCAACTTGTCTTTCTATACATTTTCTTCACTTTTAGATTAATGGCATGGAGGTACAAAACCGAGAGGAGGCTGTAGCAATCCTTACGCAGGAGGAGCGAACAAACATTTCTCTGCTGCTGGCTAGGCCTGAGACTGAGGTGGGAAGCGCTTAGATGCAGTTCACGGGTAAAAAAAAGGGAAGTAGGGGAACTGGGTTGTAACTCAGATGGAGAACACTTGTAGTGTATGCACAGAGGAGCCAGAGCTTAGAACACACATAGTCCCCCCTTAACATCCATTCATTCCGCCACTATTTGAAGTAACAGTGCTCCGAATGAAGGGTACTTACAACAGTTCCTCATAGTTTTGGCCGTCCCCACAGTAACACAATCATGATAACTGCTTTGGCTGTGCGATACAGAGAGGCATATGTGAGATAAAGAGCTCTTCAGAGTATGGCAAGGGGGAAAAAGAATTCCTTCCCATTTGTTCACTTCCATGAAACACTAGGAACCTTCTCACTTCCTGTTGACTTGGACTGAAAACAGAGTGGAAGAAATCCCCAGATCTGAACTTATTTTACAGTAATAAGTGGAGGAGGGGCAGGTGGGATCTGCACAAGAGAAGAAGGGAAATCCTAGTTATCCCAATCCTAAACTTGCTTCTGCAATTCACTTTTTCCCCTGTCCCCAGTCATTTTAGTGAATTTTCCCACACCTTTGTCCAATTGCTGGAAACAAATTTAGCATATGAGATAATGAACAATTCATCTTACAAACTGTACTTATTTTAAAAATATTTCTGTAATACATAATACAGTATAACTATCATGCATTCTTATGAAGGGGCTTCTTCCATCAAGGAAGCAAGGTTTGCATATTCTTAATATTGCATGTACATGATTGTAATTTTTTCAATTGTATTAAGAATTATTATATTAGTCAAATCTAAGAACCTAATACAAAAATACATTTATGAAAAGAAACAGAAAAAATATTAAAAATAGAAAATAAGTCCCCAAAAGGAAGTCGTAAGAGACATAACTTCTTCCTTCATTTCCAGCAAATATATTCAACATTAACTGACCACTCTTTTAAAATACAGCCAAATGCAACTTCACAATCATACCTCACCCTGTTTTCTATAAATTTATCTGTAAATCTTCAGTTATTATTATTAAATCTTTTCTATTATGGTCCAATAAAAATAGAAATACCAAAAGCATTATATAGTCCCCCTTTCCATTTAATTTAATCCCCTTCATCCTTCTCTTTAATAATCAAAATCTAATCTCAACTAACAAAAAAAATGCAAAAATATAAAAAATATTGAACATTACAGAAATGGTAACCCCTTATTTACATATAAAAATAATAATGTAGATATTGCAACTAATCCATTACACCCAGGTAAGCATCCCTCCCCCAAAACCCAATCCAATCAAGTTAATCATTATCACCAGAGATGGCAACTCATTTATCCATATTCAAATAAACCAATTGTTTATATTTTTTCCTTCCTCCTGCCCATCCTTAAGTCCCATAAATAAAATTATGTTTTCTTCTATTATCTTTATCTGTTATTTTAAATTTCTTGTCGTCTTCATCCAAGTCCATTTATAATTTCCATATAATTCCAGTAGCTCATATCTTTTAATTTAAACAAATTGCTCTTTTGATATATCATTTGTATATCTTTTAAAATTTTTGCATGATCATCCAATTTCATTTGTAAATCTAATATTTCAATCTCTTTTTTGTTTTTATAAGCTATGATTTTAAGACCATCTTAAGATCCAATTTGGTTATTTTCAAAGGAACTTGAAAAAAGAACTTTTGGTTCTGGTATAGAGTTAAAAAGCTCAAGTACATCTTGAGTCCACAGAACAAACATTTGCTTTAAAGTAGCCATCTTCTGCTCTCTATTAATCAACCTTCAATTCCGTATTCATCAAAAAGACATTTTTTTCCGATGCCAGAGGATTTTTCCAATTAACTTCAAAGTCTTCATTTAAATCAATTTCTTCCAAAGTTTTAGCATTTAAAATCCTGCCAAAACCAACTTGCTAATCATCCCTTTCCTGTGTATTGCAAAAAACAACAAAAAAATAAAAGATCGTATAAAACTGGAAACACATTTATTTTAAAGGATTGAAGGGAAATTACCCAGTGACTGGCAAACTTGCAGTTCCAAAGGTTTTTCAATCTCTGATTGAATAATAAATAATTAAATAAACAATAAAGGAGAAAAAGAGCTCCAAAGTGATTTTAAAAATTAGATTTAGTTGAGTCTTGAATCCATGAAAGGCTGCACTTATAGCTCAGAGCATGATGAAAACTGTGACCCCCCAGCTAAGACCATTGGTTTCTGCCATCCACTCACTGAAAACAGTTGTTCGGAGTACATAGATAGATAGAATTCTTTATTGGCCAAGTGTGATTGGACACACAAAGAATCTGTCCTGGTGCAAATGCTTTCAGTGTACATAAAAGGAAAGATACATTCATCAAGAGTCAAGGATCATCAGGTACTATACTTAATAGTCACAGGGTACAATAAACAATCAAATCATACTAGGAAACATATGGGAAATCTCCAAATCCATTTTGATGAGAAACCCTTGATGAGCACAATTCTAAAACTACGGTAGCAACCTGCCCATTTACCTGTCATGCCATCCAGTGCATATTTTATTGATTTGGTCAACAGAATCCCATCGGACAGTTCATCAAATGTTTTGCTGAAAGTAAGACATATTACTTATCCCTATTTCAACAGCCTGTAAAACAAGTTACCGGTAGCTAATCACAAAGTGAAAAAAAAAAGCTAATTTGGCGAGATAACTTGTTACATGCAAATTCTTCAAAATTTATTTATGAAAATGATGACAAACCATGGGGAAATTATTAAATAGTTTTGGAGCTGGCAGAATAATTGCAAATAATCAATTGCATTTAAATTAATTTAGATTTATTCTTTGACATAGACTAGCTTCATTTATTTTTTTACATGATTGAAGAACAATCCATAGCACACCGCTCAAAGCCCAAGTATGATATTGTCTACACAAATTTTGGTCAAATTATTTGCCTAAATGCAAATAAGAAAAGGATTTTAATTTAGATTTCAATTGTCAATTGTCCTGATGCTATTTTTGAAAAGTGCATTTGGCATGGGAACCTCTGCTTTTATTCTTAGCGTGAATTGTAGTACTTGCCTGATTTGAAGAGGGAAGATAAACCAGTAATAAGGGAATTTCACAAGTACTTGAAATGAAATGAGATTAGAAATTAAATGCATCATACAATCTGGGTAAAATATGTTTCTGTATTGGTTGTTCTTAGTAGCTACTAGAGTACAGGCTAGTAGCAAATAATCAAGCTGATGAAGATTGGGCACCTTGAAAGAACCTGGGATGGAAAATAGAAACTGGAATTCCTGGCCTTTTTCATTCTGACTGTGTTCACCATTCCAGCTGTCCAAACGTTGGAAGGACAGTGACCGTGAGGATTTCTTAGATGACTTTGGTTCTGACCATGAAGCTGGAATGAAACCACAACGGCTGCTTTCTCCCGCAGGCCAGCAGGTATGTGGTTTAGAAGTGGAAGTTCACTAGTCCACAGTAAGGTTCTGCTCCCTTGCCTCTTACAGGGGCAGAGCTAGCTGCATAACTTTTCCACAGGAATTTGATCATCCCTTTTTTTTCAATGTATGAAAAGGGCCAGAAGCGTTATCAATTCTGCTCATTTCCACTTGTTTGCTCTTTGACTGGTACACAAAAAAGGAGGTTGAGATCTTCTGGCTGACTATTGATTTGGATGATTTGTAGCAGGTCAACAAAAAAAAAATCTGATTGTTTGAAAATACATTCAATTGTCATGACAATCATAACTGCCACCTGTATACCCACTTGTATACAGTAATATTTAGTTAGGGTACGTGAAGAAAAGTAACTCAGATGTATATGGCATGTTGTGTGTATAAAGTCACCTCAGTGTATAGATCGTAGGATGCAGTGGGGAATTGATTATCTCCCAAAGCACAATTTCTCATCTGACTTAACTAAATGCAAAATAGATTGTGGAAGCCTAAACTGGGCCCTGAGCTGCATTAATTTCAGCCCGGGACTTGCCTAATGGACTGTTTTTCTCATTCATCTCTTTTTGTTGTGAGATGAAAGGGGCCAGAGAAGCCTTTGTAGCTAAGAGACGAGATGAATACGAAGAAAGCCCTGACAGTGCTTTTGTGATTGTCCATATCTTGGTAAAGGGAGTGAAATCTGTCATCCATTTTCTTGTTACACAAAGACCCCCTCAGTCTTTGCCAAATTCAAATCTAAGAGTTTAACTGCAAGGGTCAAAGGCTGGCATAAAAGTGTCAGATAGGAAATTCTGGGCCAAAATCTAGAGATGATTTCCCTGAATGGTGCTCTATCCCTCTTTCCCTTAGGAGGAACCACTGCAAGAAAAACCTTCTGGGGATGCAGCCACACCTCTGACTAACAGCCAGGAACTGGACAGTGGAGTTGGCCGGACAGATGAAAGTACCCGCAACGAGGAGAGCTCTGAACATGACCTGCTAGGAGATGAAGCGCCTAGTGCTGCCAACACGCCAGGCAGCCTGCGCAAATTTGGACCTAGCCTCCAGCCTCGGGACTTCCATTATAGCATGGACTCCCTCCTGGCAGGGGAGCTTCCTAGTGCTGTGGGCACAGACCTGATGCCAGGACTTACCGATGAAGAGTATGAACGTTACCGTGAGCTGCTGGAGCTCAAGTGTCATCTAGAGAATGGCAATGAACCAGGGCTAGTGAGCGCTGCCCTGGATGTCAACCGCAATGAGGTGGCTCTGCTAGAAGAGGAGCTTCGCCACCTGGAGTTTAAGTGCCGCAACATTTTGCGAGCACAAAAGATGCAACAGCTCCGCGAGCGCTGCATGAAGGCCTGGCTGCTTGAGGAGGAAGGGCTGTATACTTTGGAAGGGGAACCTAAGAAGCACGAACTGTCAGACATCACTGAACTGCCAGAACGCTCAGATAAGGACAGCACAAGTGCTTACAACACTGGAGAAAGTTGTCGAAGCACCCCCTTACTGGAAAGCCCCTTGCGTCGCTTGGCTGAGACCCCCAATCTCAACCGCACAGCTCCTCCTTCCCCTCCACACCCTAAGTTCCGCCGGGAAGAACGGGTGCGGCGCAGCCCCAAGGCAACTGGGGAAAGCAGCCCTTATTTGAGTCGACGTCAGCGGGAAGAGCTACCTGCCCCTATCAGCCCCATGAGCTTGGCCAGCATTTGCAAGGACTCGCTTGGGAGCAAAGCAGAACCCCGCATGGAGTGGAAAGTGAAGGTCCGCAGCGATGGCACTCGCTACGTGGCTAAGAGACCAGTGAGGGACCGGCTCCTTAAAGCCAGGGCCATGAAGATCCGCGAGGAACGCAGCGGCATGACGACAGATGATGATGCGGTCAGTGAAATGAAGATGGGACGCTACTGGAGCAAAGAGGAACGGAAGCAGCACTTGATTCGAGCTCGTGAGCAACGGAAACGCCGCGAGTTTATGATGCAGAGTCGGTTGGAGTGCTTGAGAGAAAGGGAAGGAAGTGAAGCTCGAGGGGTTTCTGGCGAAGTCAACATCTTGGCACTGAGCCATCGTAAAACCATGAAGAAACGGAGCCGACGTATCTTGGACAACTGGATTACCATCCAAGAAATGTTGGCTCATGGCACTCGCTCAGCAGATGGCCGCAGAGTTTACAACCCGCTGCTTTCAGTCACTACTGTTTGAGTGTATAGGAAAGACAACCGGAGGGAAGCTGCACCATTGTCTCCTGGCCAGTCTGGAGAAAGTAGAATAAACACAGCTGTTTCCTCCTTGATTAATAGAACGACTGCTATTTGAACATACTTGGGACCTTTTACTATTTGTACTCCGTGGGCTCAAAGAGCCCTCCTCTCTAAACCAAATTTAGAGTGTGACAAACCCAGCATCCCTTCCTGCCTTAAGGACCAGGGGGCAAAATAGGCCACCAAGCCTCTACCATAAGGAGCCTGCTAGGGAGTAAAGTCTGTTTTCCTGATGTGCGCACCATCTATATTGAAGGCAATTGTACAAGTCTGTTGTCCCCCTTCACTTATGGGAGTTTTTGCTAAACTTGGTCCATGCCAGTCCCATCCTGAAGCACAAAGAACCAATTCTCACCTATAGACACTGTGCAGAGCACAAGAAAAGGAGGCTCATCCCCATCAACAGGACCAATGAACCCTTCCTGTCTTCCCAAATTGGGATGTTGTGACATTTTTCTTCTTTCTCTTTCCTCTTTTGTGATTGTGATTTTACATTTTTTAAATTTCTCCCAGGATGGAGGTCCGAGCCCTGGAGGCTCAATCCACAAGTGTCCGAGTGCTCCCTTCCTGCATTTTCTACCATGTCACTGCCCTTCCCTCCCAGCTCAGGAAGAGGCAGTAGCTTAGCATAGGGAGGTTTAGCAAAGGAAAGCTTGTAGCAAACCTTGTACCTGAGGCTGAAATTGCGTTGTTACAATAAAATAAAATAAAAAAATGTTTTTATCCATTGAAACCAAGTTACACAAATTATCAGCATGAACACTTTTGAATCTGGTGCTGGCTGCCTAAAATTAATAAAACCGTTCATGCTGTAAAACATCTCTAGAATATAGTAAGCATGGATGTGGAAAGCCAGCATTGCCAATAGGCGTTTGTGGGAAGACATGGCACCATAAAAGCAACAGGAGTGGAAAGTGGCGAAAATGTTAGTTCACAGTCCACAGCAGCTAACTTGTATGACAAGCTTAGTTTGCACAAGCACATTAATCCATTTTCCAAGTTTACATCATATGCTGAAGTGTCATAAAGTAATCCCAACAACTGGGAATCTATATTATTAGGGTACAATGTGAATCCAGAAAATCGGTTTACAGATTGCACTCCTTTGGGTTGAGCAACCTGAACTTTCCCAGTTGCAAGCTCTCTTACGCATCAAAAATGGGAAATATGGAAAATCTTTTCCATAGGTGTCCTGACCTCACCTACTTAATATCATTACCAGCAATGTCCACCCAAAACACTTTGATTCACAAGCCAGCACAGGATTGTTTGCCTCACATTACATAATTGCTCAAGCCATTTTAATAAAACTTTGTGATTATAAATCTCATGCTTTATTAAATAAAAATGGATTGAACAATTAATGTAAGGCAAGCAACCTTTTTTTAAAATTATAAGCAATTTTTTAAAATTACACTGGTGTGATCCAGAGTTCATGGACGAGAAGTGGTTCAGAGTTCAATTCAGCCAATACCAAATAAATCAAATATCTTAGGATATGTACTGTGTGGATTGGGTCACTTCTGAGACATACTAGAATAATTTCTGAAACTCTAGTCATGAAACATGTTCATATTTTCTGAATATCCTCCAATATCATAAAAAACATGCATGGTCTTAGTCTGGGTCAATCACATCTCAAAAAGGACTCAGGTAATGTATATCCCCGACATTTGTTATACCCTTGAAAAAGCACCACCCAGCTATATGCTGGATGAACCAAAGGCTTTGCTTGGCTGTTGAACATAATTTAGGATAATTTTACATAATGGCAAAATTTAGTTTTAAAATACAGGACAGTGACCAAAAGAGAACAGTAGTGAAGATACTCCAGTATCTCCACATCAGCATCCTTATATTAGTATTAGCTTTTATATTGCATCATACAATATTGCATATTGTATTTTGTTCTATAAACTCTGGAATCATTTTGCATGTAGCCCTATCACCATTGCCTGTTCCATTTAAAGGAAGTCCTTGCTTGGTGACTGCCTTGGCAGCAACTGTCCACAGTTACAATCGTGATGAAAAAGTAACTTTGTAACCAATGACCATATTTACAACCTTTGCAGTTCTGAAAAACAAAGGCAAGCTGAAAACACAATCACATGACTATTCATTTTGTGAGCACTTTACCACCTAGTAGTTGATCCTGGCTGTGGTTGCTAAACAAGGACTACCTACATTAGAGACAAGTAGACAGAGAAATAAATATGGTCTGTAAAACTATCCTGAATTTGACTTCAATCCTGGTTCAGATGCAGATTGCAGCAACTAAAAATCTGACTGGATTGCAGAAATAGCAAATGTTACAAATATAAGGATAGCTATGCATTCTACGTAACTGATTTCCCCCTTATGATCTAGGATGAATACAACTTTAGAGAAATGAGGCAATCCCACCCTGGCTGCAGTGGTTCATGCCAGGAGCTGTAGTCATTAGATGAGTTGTAGTATAATTACTGACTGCACCCAGAGATGCATTGCTTAAGGGGATTAAGGCAAAGGGAAATGGACTGAGGAGCAGTTAACTCAGGAGCAGGTCAGCCAATCAGCCCTCACAGCCAATCCCTAATATTAAGCCAGCCACAATTCAGAACAGTTAGCTTGGCAAAGTATGCACCTTGAGGGTATGCGTGTGTGTCCCCCGCTTCTTTCCAGGACTCCAGTTCCATGGAAAGCATGTTTTATTGCTTTATTTTCAGCTCTTTGTTTAGGCAGTTTGAGTCTCAAAAAACCTACTCTGAAAGGTGGCAAGATCGTCACAAAATGTACTCTGATCAGACCATAAGAAGCTCTAAAACCATTATAATTCTGACCTACTTCAAACCAAAACATGAGATAGAAATTAATGATGCTGACAAGCCACACAAGAGTATTTTTGAAGACATTCTGGGGAAAATCTTCACTTTCTAAATAAAAGGCAGAAAGCAGTGAAGTTGGTATATAGAGTTTATTGAAGTGCTTTATGCTTGGATGTTGCTCTTAGCAGTGAATGCCATATAATATACCAGAATACCAATTAATGCTGCCAATACCTCAGTGGAGACCCATGGTCCACTCCAGGCACCCTGCAAATGGAAGGTGGAAAGAATAAAAACATATTGAATGAACAGCATGATTAAAAGGAAAGAAGAAGAAATGGTGGAACAATTTTCTCGGTATTGTACCATGATTTTTAATTTGTCTTAGCTACAAGGGACTAAACTGTAGCAGCAGAAGGGTGAGTTGTAACAGGACACGTCATTTAAGCATAAGGAACTATGCCTAGATATGGCCTGCCTGTAGCGTGAGAAACCCCAATCAAGTAATAAAACTAGCCCTAACTATGGGGAATAATTAAGCAGATCAACCTTGCAATTGTACCATTTTTCTGTTTTCTTCATTTTCTCCATTACTTAGCAAAACAAAGGAACCTATGGATACTGAGCAGGGCTAAACTTTGAAAGAGTAAAGATGTTTAAGAGAGTAGTAAAGATAAAGCCCCAAATGCAGCCTCGGGAAAATCACTTGAACGTTCTGGGTAAGTCTGGCATATATGCTTGCAGTATGCACATCTATCTGGGAGAAACTTTTCAACTTCACTAGTTTGCTATGAAATATCTGATGCATGAGTGGCCCATTATGGCAGCCATTTTATATCCAGATACCATCATCTCTGGCAGCCATTTTGTGCTTGCTAATATAGAAAGCATTTTTATATTGTTTCTGTGTCTTTTCTATGACACAGCAAAATCTCAATTCTGAATGCAATCTGTTTAGAAATATTTGAGGCTGGACCTCTGGCAATATGCACCAAATGATACACACATCCTTTCCCTACCCCATTAACTATAGTTATCCCTACAATCCCACTAAAATACATTAAGTTTTCATGATGAACTGGCCTTTTATATCTGTTATATCACATTCCCTCCACTTTAATATAGGTTTTATCTCACAAAATATAGGTTTTATCTCATCAATCTCTGGATCAAATCCTAAGTGCTTCTCCTTGAGAATTGGGAGCATTATAACTCTTTGCAGCACGTATTCAAGCATACAGGTCATAAGCTACGGCAGTCATAAAGCAAGTCATCTGGTGACTACCTTATGATCTTTTCTGCAGCAGTCATTAAGCCAACCCACTGTTCGCAATGGGGCATTTTTGTCCCAAACCAGAAGTAAACACCTGCTTTTGGCAAAAACATGGTCAATCACGATCGTGTGACTATATGACACTGGAAATGAGTGTAAATGCAGGCTTGATGCTGAGCACCCAAAAAGTAGTTATGTTGCCATGGGCATGGGGTGAGCAACTACTGAAACTTTGTAATTGGATCATAAATAAGCAACTGGTCATAAGTAGAGATAATTGGTTCAACTAACTAAAGATACCATCACAGAATACACAAACCGCAATCATATGCTATAAACAGCCTGGTTTATCCAAATGTGGTAGTATTAACCATCTGACTTGGTTGTATTGCCCACCTATTATAGCAGCCCCATACCCCCAACTGCTGCACTCACCCGATGATCCACACTGACTGTAAAAAGAGGTTTGATCTCTGAGACATCTTCGTTGTTGCGCTGAGCCTAAGATAGAGAGAAGAGAATTAACAGCTGAGTTAAGGCTTTAATTAATTAACCAAAGGCCCATGACATAATTTCCTGATAGCAACATCATCTACTTACACTAGAAACACTACATGAATAGTATTAGCAGAGGAAACCATGGTAGGTGGACAAAACATCTAGCAGCAAACAGAATACAAGGACTGTGTTTTCAGTTCAATGTCAAAGTAGGTAAAGTAGTTCTTAAATTTTAATCTCCATGGGCCATCTGATCAAGAAAGAAGCCTCATGGCAAGAAAAGTCATAAAATGGGGCAAAATTCACTTAAATGTCTTGCTTAATCACATCAAGTTGTGGTCATAAGTCAAAGACTACCTGTAATTTATGGCACTTCCAGCTACTGAAAAAAAAAGTCAAGGTACCAACTTTAATAATAAAATGTAAACATTTGCTTCCCCTATTCCTATACTGACCACAAATCTGCATAGTCTACAAAATTTACTTGCATCTTTTTGTTCCATCCATCAGTGCAATCTCACCTTACGCAAGATACTATAGGACTCCTCATCAAAAAACTTCACCTCATAGGTGCCCGAGCGAGCCAGCTTATGTTCCATGCTCCAAGAAACCTGTCATCCCCCCCAAAAAAAGATACAGGATCAGCCATGAGAGAAACTGTCTTCTTTTGATAGTACAGATATATAAATAAACACACACCCAAAGACATTACCAGAGATGTTCCACTCACTTCAGTAGCCAGGGCTATAAAAAACCAAACTAGCCAATGGTTCGGAATGGCAATTTCCTTTTAGCATGGAGAGAAGGAGGGACTCACAGAATCAGACCCACCACAAAACTAGAGCCATGCATTTATGGCACAAAACCAATGCTTTCCTTATCCAAAGTTAAATCCAAAGATTCAAGGATTGGCAACTTATTCTTTATCACTAATCTCAAATGCCATTAATCCTATTAAAGACTAACCATTGTTATATTACTTATTTAATCAAACTTGCAGGCTGCTTCCAACACAGACAAAACCCAATTTTGCCTACAAGTTGCACGATTTTCACATTACAATCTTTTTAGAATGTAAGATAGTTCATATTTTAAAACCAAACTATGAACCAGGTTTTGTACATGACAATTTCTTTTGTTTATATTTTTAATAATGAAACCAAGACTGCAAACCAAGGCTGAATTTTAATAACGTCACTAATTCCATAAAAATTGAATTTAAGTATTTTGCAAAATGATAAGACATCCAATATAGTAGACCTGTTCAAATGGTAAAATTAGCATTTATTGACGAGCAGGAATCATGTTTATTCTTACCTGATAGCGACCAACATCCTGACCCCGCGTAACAGGGAATTGCTTGCCATTGACATCTGCATAGAGGGCCACATTCTACAGAAAAAAATATGATGGGTATCAGAGTAAAAGGAATCCATACAATCTTTCATCTTGCAATCTTAATTGTCTACAAGAGGAACCTGAAATAACAGGAAAGACAGATCTCATTTCTTGCCATCAGATCAAATGCCAGCATGTCCTTCAAGCTTGCCTTTAATAGAAAACCCAGTGGAGAAGGGACTCAAGTTTTTCTATCAATGAAATAACTCAGATGGCTACTTTTCTGTTGTTTTCAAATGTACCACCCACATCAGTAGCTCGGACTACAGTAAGTCAGACCAGCCAATGGTTCGGGGAGACAAGTTTCTCTGGCATGGAGTCCACTATGGGAAGCCCATGGAAAGGGACCTACCATAAATCCAAAGCCATGCAAATGATGGGACAGATTCACTGTCCTATCATAATCGCTTAGAACACACTTTACTGTATCTGTGGCATATTTTTGAGATTGTATTTCCTTTAAAGTGTTAAAAAAAATTCCCATTCAGGCACTTACTTGTGCTCCATTTTTACAGGTAAGGGAGATCTCAACAACAAAGACGGTTTCAGAAGAAATAACAGCATCTGAGGTAGTATAATAGGATGGGGAGATAACTGGTTCTGTGCATGTTTCACCTGCCAGGGGAAAAAAAAATAATTTATCAACATATTTTGAGTTTGACATGGAAAGGTCAAAGGTAGGCCATTTAATGAAATGCTTAAGGAACTGAAGTCCTTAACTGAGCTTCATGATCTCATACTGCATTCCTGGGCAGAGTTTTAAATGATCAAATATGTTTTGAGCAGTGCATTAACAAGAAAACCAACCTTTTAAAATCTAGTTGTTCTGTCTTCTCCATAGTTCCTGCCTTCATTTTAACCTATCTTGCCTACTTAGACATGAGACAGTAAAAAAAAGTCTTCAGAATTTTTCTGATGAAATAATTTTAGCGCACAATAGGTACCTCAGCGAGGCGTCTCCTACCTTAACAAACTCTCCACCCCAGATATCCTACCTGAACAAACTCTCCACCTCGATAGGACTACGAGCTCCATAATAACCCCTAATTATTATAACTATTAGGACTATCTGCGAATTATGTTCACGGCGGTGGGGGGTGGAACTGGGCTGAGGAAACTGCCTGAAGCTAGCTAAAGAAATCTCCGGGAGAGAGGAAAGAAATGCGGGCCACACGAGGGAAGGTCCTCGGAAGGGCCCACAAACTCGATCAAGCCCCGGGAGCCGAGGGACTTCTCCCGAAGATGAGAAAGGAAAAGAGGCCACAAGAAGATCCCCGGAAAGTCTCCATTACCTCGTACCCCACTCAGCACCAACAAGGCGGATACCAACCACGGGAGCCCCAACCCGGCCCCCGCCATCACCAAGCAGGGAAAGAACGCGCAGCGACCGACCTGCGGCCGTCGAGCCCAGCCGTCCGCCTCCGTCGCGAGGGTCGGCGGGAAAGGCCGCCAGCCAATCAGCACGGCCGACGCTGCTCCAAGCAACCGAGGCTGCAGCACGTGACAAGCGGCGGGGCGAGCAGAAAGAAACGTGGCCTTCCGCGGAAAGAATGTTTCTAAAATGGCCGCTCGGAACTTTTGTTGCCCAGCCAATGGCGAGAGAGCGGAATCAGCCCAAAGCAAATTCCAACTGCGCAGGCGTCGCGTGGAATTTGCTATCATCCGAGCACGGGATGAGGACTGCGATGTGCCGAGCGCGGGTTGTTCCTGTGCTCTGCAGTGATTGCTTCGGTGGCGCTAAACTATCCGCGGTAACTCATTGGCAATGATCGCTGTTATTTAATAATACAATTAGAAAACACTTTTTGAGAAAAGGTATTTGGAGCAACTGTGAGAGAGAGCGCTTGCCGTGGAACAGAGATGGAAGAGATGCAACCTCCTCAGAGGACCATGAAGAGCCGGGTTTTTTTGCGGCCCATAAAATGTGACGGAGAATAATTCCGCGGAATTATTCTAATATTCTAACCGTCTCCATGCAGTAAATCTCGGTGGCGCCCCAATTAAATGTGGAGAAGGTTGCGGTTGGATACTGGACAGGCATGTATTGTGGAAGAATAGAATTGGAAGGGACCTTGGTGGTCTTCCAGTCTAACCCTCTGCTCAAGGAGGAATTATTTCAGACAAATCAAATAAAATCAAATTGTGTCAGTCCAACATCTTTTTAAAAACCTCCAGTGTTGGAGCACCCACAACTATGGGAGGCAACTTGTTCCACTGATGAATTGTTCTAACCCGCAGGAAACTCCCTAGTTCTAGGTTGGTTCTCTTTCTCTGATTAGTTTCCATCCATTGCTTCTTGTCCTGCCTTCGGGTGCTTGGGGTTGGCTTCCTCTTAGGTTGACCTCCTCTTCTTTGTGGCAGCCCCTTAGATATTGGACGGCTATCACATCACCCTATCCTCCTTTTCTTTAAATTAGACCTACTCAGTTCCTGCAATTGTTCTTTATATTTTCATATGTTAGACCTAATTCTACAGGCAGAAGGGGAAGCACAAGAATTTGCCACTGAAGAGTTGGGTTAATGAGCATTTCAACTGACAAAGGAATTTGGCCTTGAATTAAGATTGGGGTGGTTGATTCTTTTGCTTTCCCACACCTCTCAAAAATCAAACCATATTATAATTTCCCTACTTGTATCTAACTATGTTGCAACATGCTTTTTTTTTTTCTTGCCATGTTCTCATGATGAGGCTATGAATGATCCAGGCTAAATTCCTCCTTTGCTATATCAATGTTAAAATTGCATCCTCCTCATTTGATGTTGTTTAAAAGCATCCAACATTGTAGTATGCAAAATCATCTCTATTATGTTGAAAGCAGAGTCTAGAGCTTAAGAATTGACAGGATCAGAACAATAGCAATAGCACTTAGACTTATATACTGCTTTACAGTGCTTTACAGCCCTCTCTAAGTGGTTTACAGAGTCAGCCTATTGCCCCCAACAATCTAGGTTCTCATTTTACCCACCTCAGAAGGATGGAAGACTGAGTCAGCCCTGAGCTGGTGAGTATCGAACTGCTGGCAGTTGGCAAAATTAGCTTGCAATACTAACCACTGCACCACCACAGCTCTTATTGACCATTTGAACCCAAATGTGGACTCATTTCCTTTCCAGTCCTTGCCAGTTGTGGCAGACAGTGCTGTGCTGTGCTGTGCTGTGTCTTTCAGCTTTGCTGAGCGCACTGGAGCTTTTTTAGCATATGGGTTCTTTTGGCGTGCTAAGGGAGCCCTCCCCTAACTGAGTACATACGGTATCCAGTAAAATTAAAATAGTTTGTCAAAATAGCACAAGAGGGTTGGGTTGCCCAGCCAGCAGTACTGTAAGTGCTTCAATTTTCTGGTCCTGAAAGGTTGCGCACAAGGTTAAAATAATGAAACAATTGAGTGATGGGGCTATTATTTCCCAAACAGAACACAGAGGAATCCAGAAGTTGGCATTTGTTGCCTATATAAGGAGAAGAAGGGGAGAGAAATCTTAAATTAAAATGCTGCTTGAGACTTGGCTCCTTTTGAGATTCCAAAATATTTTTTTTAGTCTTATTCAGCTTAGCCTAGACTATGGCAGAATGGGGGTAGTTAAGGAAACAGGCACAAGCCTAGAAATGAGACAGAGTACTTTATCCAGACCTATTTCATTCCTGTCTTTTGTGCAATGGTGTTGCTGGCAGGTGTTCCTCTCCCTTTTTAGGTACACACCAAAGAGGATGGACAGCAGGCAGAGGAATCGACTACTAATTCCTTTGCTTCTCACATCCTGCATAGCAAAATCAGGACAGTGCCATTGAGCCCTGAGGTAAAACCAAGGGAATAGAGGCAGCATAGTGATTGGAAATGGATACAGCAAATGTCATCCTGTTATAATTTTCTGCTGACTCCAGAAATGGGTAAAGAAGACTTTGTAGTGGAGGAGCCCTTATTTCTCAATACTGAATCTAATAATTTTGCTAAGTAAGTTATATAGTCTGAAACAAGTCAGAAAGGTTGATAGGCTAATGTAGTTGATATTATTTACCTGAACTTTAAAAAGTTTCAGGTATGTACAGATGAGTAACTTTTGTAATAGAACAGAACAGAAAAGATGTTCTTTAATCTTCTCTTTTAAAAAATGGTCCATTCTTGAAATACTGTAGAACATACAAAATCCCCTTGCATCTGGATTGAGACCAGAATTTTTAAAATTGTTCATAAATAGTATGGAAATAAGAATAATCAGTGGCCAATTTTGATGTTGACAGTAGCTATAAAGGGACGTAGATTAGGGCAAACAATACTAATTTTTTATATATACAGAAAGATTCTTAGCTGGTTGTTACTGACTGGGAAAGGGATGGTGGGGTTTTGATGATGAAGATAAAATTTCCTTGAATCAAGCTCAGTTCTGGTGTCTAAATCACTGTTTATTAAATTTGGCAGCTTTAAAATATGTGGACTTCAGCTTCCAGATTTTCCAGATTTTTGGTTGAAAGATGGCTGTTTTCAAGTTTTAAATAAATAAATACAATATACATCTTAAAATTGCCAAGTTTGAAAAACACTGTTCCAAATACATTCATTTGCAGAACGGTATGGGAATGGCTTGCTATCTTTTTTACTTCTGTAACAGTTCTTTCCTTTGCTTTTATTTTTAACACTCTGTCTAACATAACATTCATAACATTCTTTGGTTCTCTTCCAGCCTATACTAACCACGTCTGATTCTTTGTGTCTTGTGAGCCCAAACAATACAGAACCAATTGTGTCTGTTTTGAAAAAGGCAGATTCCCATGTTGGGAATTGTTCTGTTTTTGTGAGAAATATGTACTTAAATCTCATTTAACAGGCAGCTTAACTCATATCATTTCAGCAATTTAAGTTTGTTGTGTTCCGCCAAAGACAGCTAAGGCAGGGGTGTAAAACTCGCATCATCATGATGGCTTCACATGACATATTGGGACATTTCCTTCCCTTCGCTAAACCGAATGTGGCCGTGGTCAGCATGTGATGCATCTGGCCCACGGGCTGGGAATTTGACAGCCCTGGGCTAAGGGGTGATGGATTGATGTACAGGAGAAACACAAGTGAGGATACTTTCCATTTAAAACAGATGTTAATTACTAAAAATGATGAGGAATAATAAGGTGATAGGTACACGGTAAGGAATATTAAAGAACTGATTCTCAGCTCTCTTATCAGCCTGCAAATACCGAGCAATGAGAAGTGGAGGATTGCCCAAATATCTGGGCTCTGCAAAGAACTCTGGGATTTCTTTAGATTAGCTAGCACCTCAGCCTGGTTATCCATCAAATAATTTTCGGATTTATATGGCTGTGAAGTGAATGGTTACAGTCATTAATAAAAATAGGATAATAGATGCTGGCTTGGGAGGAAAGGTGAAAAGGGATAAAGCGACAAGAAGAATCACAAAAGGCAACTTGGGTAGGCCACAGATCATTTGAAAGATTATAGTTCAGGCAGTATAATAGATATGGACTAGCTGGAAAATGTGTAAAGAAAAAGGGCAACTGTGGAGGGTACCTTAAATATTATGTGGAGACAGTAGGTAGGCTTCTCTCAAAATGCTACAACCTGAGATGACCCAATGAAGCCAGACGGTAAAAGCTCGAGGAAGGTAACTGGAATTTCTTCATTTGGCATTTTTAGTGGAATGCAGAAATGGGAGAAAGCTTATCTTTTATTTAAGTTTCATGTTTTTCCTGATGGTTTCTCAAAGATGTCTGCTTGTCTACTGTGGAAATAGGGCTAAACCAGACAAGTCTTTAATCTGATTTAGCATAGCTTTTCTTAACTTTTTCTTCTTTCATTAGGGACTATTTATTTAGCATATGGCATTTTGTTATGGAAAAAGAGGGTCATATCTTTGCTGTTCTGCTAATATCCTTCATAAGAATCAAGATATATCTTGGCAAGAATCAAAACTCAAATCTCCATCTCTTCAGTATCTTCTGATATCCAAATAATTGGTTTTCTCAGTATGATAGTATGACTGAATCAGATGCCTCTAGACAAGATGAGCAGTATATAAATCTAATAAATTAAATGAATAAATAAATTATCATACTTAAAAATAAAAGAGGACTATCTGATATTTTGGAACTCAGAATTTCTGTTTGATTTTTCCACAAATCTGATGGTATGTTCTCTTTTTCATTGACCATCCTACCAGAATACCAAGTAATTTGTCCTCTGCGTATATTTACAACTACTGTGTTTCTCACAGAATAAGGCCGTGCCTTATTTTTTTTTGACCCCTTAAAAAACGGCTAGGCCGTCTTTTCGAGGGTGACTTTCCTCCCCCACCTAGAGCGGCCCAAACGCACGTACCTCACCGCAAGGCCGCTTCTATCGGCCGACAAAAGCTCCCTTGTAGGCAGAGCCTTCAGCCGCTTCAGGGTGAGGCGTGGCTGCCTGTGTCCCCTCGCCTTTAGGTAGTCTCTTTCGGGCGATGGAAGCTCCCCAAGTGCAGTCACCAGCCACATCAATCGGCTGGTAGAAGTGGCCTCGGGACAAGGGGAGTGTGTGTGTGCGCTCGCTCCGAGGCCGCTTCCACCGGCCGATCAAAGTGGCTGGTGACTGCATTTGGGGAGCTTCCATCGCCCAAAAGAGATTGCCTAAAGGTGAGGGGACACAGGCAGCCACGCCACACCCTGAAGTGGCTGGAGACTCTGCCTTCAGGGAGCTTCTATCGGCTATTGGGGTATTCTAGCCTAGGCTACCTGCAGGCACTCCTAATGGCCAGTTTTCTCCCCATCCCCCCCGCCCTTCCCCTGCCCATTTCTCTTCAGCTTGTGTAGTTCTAATGAACAATGTGAGAAATGGCGGGGAAACGCATGGTTTAAATAGACTTAAAGTTTGGGGGTGGGGCTTAATTTCACCTCATGCCTAGAAATCATGCTGGGCCTTCCTATTGGTGGAGGCCATATTGTTGGAGAAACACGGTAAGTACATGTGGTTGTAGTAGTAAATCAAATAGGGTAATTAAAAGACAACATTGCCCAAAAGGATAGCATTCTTAATTAGAAACTCCAAACTAATTGCATCGTACTTGTACGATTAGTTTCCTCTGAAATGAGAAATAGTTCATATCTGGCTTAGTGTGCAGGCAAATTCAACGAAAGAAGAATTATATGGTAACTATGGTATTAGGTGTTTTCCTGATGGTTCTTGAGCTGGTACAAAACTATACTGATATGGTATAAAATTTGCACTAGTGATCCTGTCAAGGGCATGATGTTGTTCTTTATGATGTGCAGAGCATGTTAAGGACAAGAATCGGTGTATTCCCTGGCATTCTTCTGTTCTCACTTAACATCACCAGTCACAGAAAAACACCCACCAGTCCCACTGATGTAGGATGGTGGCACGGAGGAAGCAAGTTTTGACAAATGGCAAGGTAAACAAGTTTAGACATCTGACAAAACTCACTCTGATTTGTTGTAAGTGTTTCATGTCAGTCAGCTCCAACACACACAACAGTTGCCTGTTCAGGACGAATTGCCCAATGAAGGCAGAGTAAAAGCTGTCTGTCTTCCATTTTATTATGCAGCTCCTTCTCATTTCCACTCCTGGTCAGCTGTTATTCTTCTCATTGAGGTCTTCAAGCCACACACTTGCAGATTTAAGGGGAGACTCACTGCCCGAAGCAGAATGGGTCTGGACTGGAGGACAGTTTCTGGGGAGAAACAGGCATGCTTGTTGGGTTAGTGGCCATTAGAAGATGGACTAAATGCAACTACTAGGAGTGTTCTGATCATACCAACAATCTAAGTTGGTGAAGCATGCAGTTTACATTCACATTGTATCTGATAAGAAAATGCTTCTTTAAAATGGGAATAATTTAGAAAGAGTTAAATTTATCTCTGGTATAGGCTGGGAACCAGAAGAAGGTGTTCTCATAAAGACCTAGCTCAAAAAAGAAGTTAGTTGGTCATGCTTGGGTTAAATGCAAGTGAAAGGTCCTGAAGTGCTATTCATGGACTGCAGTGATTTTGAGAGTGCTTTCTGCAACAAATCACATTGGATAAAGGAAATGTGTATTTTTTTCAAGCACATATCTCTCTTATCCTAAAGGCCAGGTCCCACTGGCTGACGGACGCAAAACTTATGCATAAAGGACACAGCGGACGAGCAAAATTTTGGGGGTGGCTCCATCCGTTGTCATCCGCTCCAAAAAGTGGTGAAAATTTGCATAAACAACGGAAAAGAACGGACGTGGGTAGTATGTAGCAGGGATGTTAAATGGATGTTCATTGGAAGCCTAGCGGATGAAAGCGGATGGAAGGGGATGACACCTCCGAAGGGGTTACGGGGGATAATTGTGAAGCGGACGCATAGTGGATGAAGCGGATACATCACGTACACCGAAAGGAAAGAAAGGGGATGCCGCACGGATGTATATCGGATGCAAACTGTTCACTGCGCATCCTTTCTATTTCCGTGCTACTAACGATGTATAGACATTCTGTATACCTTTTGTTTCCTCCCTTCGTTTTCAGCTGCAGTGGATGTGAGTTGCGAGGATGCCCAGAGGATGCAGAGAGGATACAGTGGACGTTTAACGGATGATAAATGGACATAGAACATTTGTTGCTCATATGTCGCGGATGTACATCGTATGCGGCGGAAAGTTCATCCGTTCACAAAGTTTTGTGCAGCTCAAAACTTCTTGCGCGGATGAAATCGCAGTGGACGGATGCTTGACGGATAGAGCTTATGAAACACGTATGCAATGAGTACACAACGGATGCATAGCGTTTTCCAGCTTTTTTTAATGTTTTACATCCTCTTTGCATCCGTAAGTGCAGTGGGACTGGGCCTATAGGAATTGAGGGCAGTTGTATTCCTTTTAGCATACATAATAATCTTGTGAAATGAGTTAGATTGAGAAATGATGACTAACCCACTGAACTTTGTGGCCAGGTTGAGATGGCTTCCCTTGATCAGGAGTTGGAAATTGTTACTGTGTGTGTATAGTGTGTAAGAAGTGGAGAGGCTTCTGTATAAAATAAAGAGTCAGAGCATATCTTGAAAATACTGGCAATTCTTGTAGATGCTGCCAAATCTGTGAAGTATGAATGAAAAAAGTGTTTCATTTTAAGAATAACTTTTCCAGAAAAGGCATTGATTGAAATTGTGGACATAATTGTGATTGAGTCACTAACCACAAAGCAGATGTAGAATTGCAAGGCACTCATCACCGACTAGTCCTGCAGATGAAAGAGTCAGTAACCAGCTTCATAACAGGAAACATATTTGCTCCATTTCTCCACTGTAGCGAAAGAGACACATTCATGGTTGCTTAATGAACCAAAATGGGAGAAACTGATTTTTCTTCTAGCATTTGTTGGAAGAGGAAGGAGAGGTTCTCTGAGGTTTAGTCTGTACAGCATTTGTTGAGTGAAAAGATGGGAACACTGCTGTTTCTGGCATTTGTCCAGCCCTTTTCCCAAAAAGGCAATATGTTGTTGTGCAGTCAAACAAAACAGAAACTCTAGGTGGATACTGGACTTTTTGCTAGTAGGTACAACAGTTGTTAGCACCACACTCTTTAACCACAGCTTTGTTCATTGAAGATTGTTTCTAGTCTGAAATCTTCATGGCTGTTTCAGGCTTGTATTAATTCTTTAACATTAAAGAGCCACTAAATCTTCCTGCTCCTGACTCTGTTTTCTCTTGTAAAATCCTGCTGGGCATGAGGAAAGAATATATTTATTTTGGGGGGGGGGGGATTTCTGCCTCTCGAGCTGCAAAAAAGTTATTAATCCTCTCCTGTGGATAAATAACAGTCAGAGCAGAGAAAAGCAGTCACTTTGGTATATTAAAATTTGAGTGTTAAAACACATTAAATATATTTGAGTTAAAATTTACTGAGTCAAATTTTACCGAAGAGCGTGCCTTGGCATGATACAAAATCCTGTGTTGTGAGACTCCCATGTTCTCTAATTAAAAAGAAGAATTTGGATGAAACTGCTCCTGTTCACTTTAAAGAATATTGCTGACTTGGGCCACTCGACCTGAGACATTTGAAACCTGCCTTTAACCTGTTGGCCCTGGGTTCTAAAAGCCAACATTAAAAACAAGTTCTCCATCTTTGTATTATGTGCGCAGACTTGTCCATATCCTAAACTCTAAATTTCTGTATATATTTATTACATTTATTTGCTTCCTATCTCATCACAAGGCAACTCTGGGTGGCCTATGGGGGCATATAAACATGAGCATAAATTGTTATGCTCACATTTATTTCCTAATATCTCCTATCGTTCAAGCAGTTTGAAGAAACCAGTTGCGAATATTGGCAAGGACTAGAAGAAAGCAAGTAGGATAGACTTTCATTGTTACCACTAGAGGTCTCTTCTGTCAAATCAAAAAGAATGGATAGATGAGACATACTGGACTGTTGAGGAAAACTTATGTTGATGCTGTGGGTGTATGTTTAGGAGCCAGTTCCCTCCAATTCCAGTGGCATTCAAAAATCAAGTGCCTGGAACAAGCATTTCATTTTGTCCCTCAGTCATATTGGAGCCATGGCGTATTGCAGTCGGCTGGAACTGCAGCCTTTTTCGCACAGTAGTCTGGGGCTTAACTTTTTATTTAAATAGATGTTCTACCAGGAATGGATGTTGCCAGGTCTTAGTTTGATTAAAAATGTTAGTTGAATATACATTTGGGGATCATCAAAGAACTAAAAAATGAGTTGAGGGAACTGAATTAATTGGTGAGTTAAGTGTTGCTTTGTGATAATTATTAACACATACTCCAAACATCAAACTCCAACCCTTGAGTCTCCCAAGCTGTAGCTCTCAACCTTTCCCCGTGCTTGTATCTGCTAAGTTTAATCAGGAGATCTAATGCTTGTTGCTAGGAATGTGATCTTGAGTGAATTGAAATATGTGGGGTGTGAAATTGTGTTGAAAGTTCTCTTTCCAAGGACATTCTGATGGAGAATGGAATATTCTCAAACATGCAGTAAAAATGGAAACAGTGTTCTGACCCTTAAAAACACACTCCAACTGTGCACCCAACTAAAGCTAGTTTAAAATAAATAAAAGTTGTAACTAATCTGCTAACAGTATGTTTTCAGTCCCTTTTTATGTCTGGTATTTTGTTCAGACCCAGTATTCCCCAAATAGGTCTCCTTTCCTTAATCCTTTGAGCCACCCTGCACTTTTATTTATGAGGAGAATCATTTATGGCTTATGATGAGTTGGGTTTATGCAATCCAAAGAAGGTAAGAAATGAGAGAGGGGCCAAGCTCAGGAGTGTCCTTTCAGGCCAGAATTCTCCCCCAGCATGCGAAGGAATGTCAGTCTTGTCAAATTATATTTTCTTTTCTTTGGATTTTGGATCTTTAAGTAATCTGAGTTTGGTTTTTGTTGCAAATTAATTTTGTTTCATGTTTCTTAAGATATTAATTCCTCCTCCTCTATCTTTCTTGGAGTATTTAGGAATTGAACGAAAAATCCATTGCTTTCATGCAGCTGTTGCTTAGGAAGATATAAGATGCCACAGAACTATTTTCCTACTTTTACTACAACAGCCTATTATGATTGTCTGGAAAAAAATTATTTCCATCTATGCATTTCTTCCTGTGTTGGAGACAATGATGCCATTTTTATATATTATAGCAGAGAAGTGGGAGTGAGGCTTGATTGTGATGCTGGATGCTGCTTGAAGGATTAAGCCATTGCACCTCAGTCTACACTTAATAGTAATAAACCCGCACATGTGCTTGGGAATTTGCATTTAGGCCTTAATCTTCCAGCTGTAAAATGCATATCCTAATATTCAGTCTCCTGCGACTGTGTTTGTTTCTTTTGCAGAACCATCCATGTGACGCGAAAAATTTCTGCTAGATTTTGAGGATATAATTACACCCCAAAAAAACCACAATCACCACCAAACATAAATTCTTACTTTTTAGTGTGGAAACATTAAAACTAGTGTTATAATATATTTATATCTATGCACATTTTAAATGTTTTTTAAAGAAAAAACAAAGAAAAAAAATCCAATCTCCTTCTTCCTTCTCCTCCCCAAAAAAGAAACTGCAAAAATGCAACTCCTGGCCATTCTTGACTATATATTGTCATGTATTTTATTGTCAGGTTTTCTGTGATCCATATACCCATACTGCTTCACTGTCAAAATAGCTACCTGGTCCTGTTTTTCAGTTACTGATATGTACTGACAGACCCTTTCCTTATTCTTTTGTTCTCCCTTAAACTGGAGTTCCCCAATTTGGAATCCTCCAAATATAGACTAAAAGTCATATGATTTATTTGTGTGCTTGTTTATCACATGTACATAGTTGTCCATGTACCATAGTATTCTGGGCAGCTTACAAACAATTAAAAACACAGAGTACACTGCAGTGTGATGATAGTAGCTGCAACTCAGTACCTCTTCGGGGCACCAGATTTTGGAAAGGCTGATAGGCACAGTAAAAAGCAAAAGTAAATATTTATTTCAGCTAAGTTTGATGCCTGAGAATTGTATGGACACATCTACAGTATATTTTATTTTCTTGCCATTATCTTCTTTCAGAATCTTTTTTTTTTTAAATAAAAAAGGCTTCTGGCTCTGATTTAGCCCAAACTAGCAGTTTCTATGCACCTGAGGGAATGGCGAGCACACTTGGCAAAAGATGAGGCTTTCAATCAAACCCAACCAGCCCACATTCTACAAGAGGAAAATCAAATAATTCAACAAGGAGTGACATATACCTTCCGGGCTGTAAATCTTGACTTATGGGGAAAGAAATGGAATACCATAGAATATTCTGTAAAAAGGCAGGGCTGTTTTGGGAAGAACCAGCAGGGTATTGTTGATGCAAGGGCATCATTCAATAGCAGAATATCTTTTGCATGGTGAGGGCCCAGGGTTCAAATCTCCATCTTAAAAAGAACAGGCAACAGTCAGAGAATTGGTGGGTTATGGTATCAGCCAGAGTAGGAAATACTGGATCTCAAAATAGTTTGTTTGGAGTATACCAAACTAAAGAGCAAGAAACTATGCAATTCAGTGCTGAAACATCAGGCAACAATATACTGTAAGATCAGCATAATACTGAAACCAGGCTTTCAGCTTCTCCAGCTCCCTGCCATCAGGTTGGCCACAAATATTCTAAACCTGGACATTTCATGGCCCAAGAAGTTTAGTTTAGTTTACTTTATTGTCATTTAAATTCTCAGCAACAATGGAGTCCTAGAAAATACCAGGTTAAAGTTGGTTTATGGAATTTATGCTTGAATTAGACTTTAGTAGTAGTATTGACAGAAGAATTTCAGCAAACTGCACCTTCTTCTTTTGGGAGGACAGAGAAAATCCATCGCATCCAATCTTCTGCACTAAAACTGGTAACCAGCAGAGCAGATAATGAATTGTTAATGGCCGCAGTCTGCGAAAGACTGTCAAGAGGAAGTATCTTATCCCTACATTTCCTCAAATTTAGTTGAAGTTTTCCAGCTGTTTGATAAAAATCAGTGCGTTGGCGGGGACGTTCAAGCAGTGGTATGCTTTCCTTCTCATCTGAGAAGGAAAAAAAATCAATACAAGAACAGACTTGTCCAGCCGGTGGCATCAGGTTATAAGAATAAAAATTCAGGCCTAACACAGTGGAACATCCCTGTCAGTGTGAAATGCAACTGGGAAGCCAGGCAAGAAGTGCTGCTTTCTCTGCCAACTGTTACGCTTGCCAAAAGGAGCAATGCCCAAAGAAGGGAAGATTTGACTACAGATCTTTACTCTCTGGGATAGTCCTGAGATTCTACCTTACATACCAGCGCCCATGAATTGCCTGCTTAAAAGAACTATGCAACTTGCTTAGGAATCCCAGGATATATTAACCTTAAACTCACCTTGTCTTTTTGAAGTCCAGCAGCTGCAGCTCACATCTTAAATTACCCTGTGCAACTTTAGCACTTTTCTGATTAAGCAGAATTACAATTTTCCAAAGTGCTAGCCAGCAAGATGGGATAATGAGAATTGGAATCCAATATATCTGGATTTACCAAGTTGAGGAAAAGGGCTTTAAACAAGATAATACTTTAATCCCATTGTTGTTAACAGAGTTTGGTTACCTAATTAAACGAGGGCTGGATGATATGCCTTACAAAACATTTATTACTTTCCACCTATTTACTCATGTCTCTTTTCAGAGTTTATTTTGACATGCCCTCTTATTTATCACATGGGGATCGTAATTGTGGTGCTTACTGTGAGCCAGTTTTTTAGAATCTGTTTTTTGGGACAGAGCCCTTAGATTGCCTGAAACGGTCACTGAATAGGCCAGGTTATCTGTGAGACCCACTTCTCCTGGGGAGTATCTGTCCATCCCAGATAGACCGGGCCTGCTCCTTTCCCTCAAATGTTGCCATCTAGTGCAAGGCCCCCCCAATCCCCAGTCTGGGGACTGGCACTGGTCTTCATAATGCCAGAAACTGGGCCACACAAACAAGCACAACCCATCCGTGGGATGCAGGCAGCACACAAAACCACACCCCCTCCAGTGGCTCTCCACGAAACCGGTCCCTGGTGCCCAAAAGGTTGGGGGCTGCTGATCTCGTGGATCAGGAAGTATGTCTTTCCTGTTGTGACTCCTGCCCTATAGAACACCCTCCCCCAGAGATCCAGCTCCCCCCAACCAGAGATGGGATTCAGCAGGTTCTGACTAGTTCTGGGGCATCAGTAGCAGAAATTTTGAGTAGTTCGGAGAACTGGCAAATACCACCTCTGATGGCCCCGCCCCATCTATTCTCTGTCTCCTGAATCCCAGCTGACTGCCTGGGTCTTCTTTTGTCATCCTGCACAGGAGAACGGAGCTGGAAAGCAGGTTAATAGGGTGGCAAGGGGATTTTACAGTATCCTTCCCCTGCCATACCCACCAAGCCACACCCACAGAACCGGTAGTAAAATATTTTTGAACCCACCACTGCCCCCAATCTCTTAGCTTTCTGGAAAGTTGTTTAGAGCTGACTTTTCTCCAGACACTAGAAACCTGGGGACTTAGAAGTTGGATAAATGTTATTGATTGGGCACCAGGTTTATATCGTGTATTTGGTTTGTTGCTGTGTTTTTGTTGTTACTGTTAGCTACCCAAAGTTGTATCTCGCAAATGGGCAGCCATATAAATATTTTAAATAAATATGCACAGAAGGAGTTTCCAAAAGCAAAATCCCATTTCCTTTTCAAGTGTCTGCTTTCTGAGATAGGCAAAGTCAAGACACGGCTGTTGTTAGGAATGTACTGCATGCGGTTAAGGGATTGTAAAAGAATCTTGGAAATCTATCAAAGGTTTTTTCTTTTTCAACTTACAGTATATCTAACCACCAGTCAAGGTTTCTCAGGATCCTGATATCTTTCTTGTAATTATTCTATCTTCTCCATCACATTAGGGCAGGGGTGTCAAACTCGTTTTCATTGAGGGCCGCATCAGGGTTGTTTGACCTTGGGGAAGCCGGCCGGCCGGGGGGGCGTGGGATGTGTGTGTGGCCAGATCAACATCACTTGTGTTGGGGGAGCCTGTGGTGGCCTGAGTGCCCTGCCAGGCTCCCGAACTCTGTTTTCAGCTGCAATCCTCTGCCAGCAAAAATGGAGCTTGGGACGGCCACACCTGGCCCTCCCGAGGTCCATTTTTGCTGGCATGGGGTTGCAGGAGGCCGTTGCAGCTGAAAACAGAGCTTGGGAGCCTGTTTTGCCTGGCAGAGGAACCGCGGGTTGGTCCTTCACTGTTTCAAGGGCAGCCCTGTGGGCCAGATCTAAGTACTCTGTGGTCTGGATTCGGCCCTTGGGCCTTGACATCCTGCATTAGGGCATGGTCGAATTGCCCAATGATGCGGGAAAGGAATACAATTATGTAGTTCATTGTCTCTCTTTTCTTTTTTCTTTTTAAAAGGCTGTCGTGAAAGTTCGGGGAACTTTCTGGTTAAATACGCGATGTTCAGTGATGGGATTCAAATTTTTTTACTACCGGTTCTGTGAGCGTGGCTTAGTGGCCATGGTGTGGCTTGGTGGGCATGGCAGGGAAAGGATACTGTAAAAATCCCCATTCTCTCCCCTCCCCACTAACCTGCTTTCCAGCTCCGTTCTCCTGTGCAGGGCAACAAAAGAAGACCCAACCAATCAGGAGGCAGAGAATAGATGGGCGCAGGGCCAACCAGAAGTGGTATTCCGAACTACTCAACATTTCTTCTACGGTTTCTCTAGAACTGGTCAGAACCTGCTGAATACCACCTCTGACTATATTGCGATGCAAAGAAGAGTAGCAGTATGTTAAAACAGGAACCACACCCAAAAGCTCTTCTAAGTCGAATTAAGGCTGCCCAGAGATAGGTGGAAAGCAAATAAATGAAAACAACCAACCAAATAAATAAATCACACTGCCAGCATAGGTCCAGCCAGCCAGGGCCTATTGGCACACTCTGAGTAGGGGATATCAGAGGGCGTGGAAGGAACAATCTCCAGCCAGCCAATTCTCCCCCCGCCATTCTTTTTTTTTCCAGTGCCAGGAACAGATTCTCTTCCCTCTCCCTTTTGTCAGCTCTGCAATTTACTTTTTGCTTCCTCTGTATATTGGAGAGCCTTGACGGTTTGTTCCCTGCCAACTGGGTGGGACTTGCTTTTCCACAAGCATCCTGGTCAATTTCAGATTGCTTGAGAGCTTGGGTGATGTGAGTCAACGTGCTTGTTCTTTAACAACTTCCCTGTTGTGCATCACAGTGGCTAAACATGTAATATTCACAAATGAAAGTTGACAATGCTCACATCGGGATAGAAGTCACACTAAATTACCACCCTACCATCCAACTAGCAACTCTGCCTTCTGGGTGTGAGGTGACCATTTACTTTTTGCCTCTTCCAAACATAAACCAGTGTTTTACTTTAGATTTCAAAGCTGAAGTCCTACATACCAGACTAGGAAATCAATCCATCTCACAAGAGTAACAGCTAACACTTCGGTAATTAATTTATCGAGACTCGATATGCAGAATCTGGCGCTGTCCTTCTTCCTCATCATATTTCAGTGAATCTGACACCAGTCTGCCTATCTTCATCAAGATCTTCCTCCTAATTCTCTACAGATTCTTATTATTGCCTTGGGCAAAGAATCTATGAGAAAAAAATGAGCAATCTTACTCAGGTGGTTATTTATAGTTTTGAATTTTTAAAATGATATTCTAGCCTCTCTTCTCATCAAAGTAGTGCCTGGCATTTGGGGGACTGCACTTTCATATAAAAATGATCACATCTAATTTACACTCTCATTTATAAAGACCCCATGTTGAGAGAATGCTTTTTCAGTTAACTAGCCGTGTGGCTTCCATGGGGAGTTTTGACAAAATGGAAAAGCCTGGTTAATATTCTGCATGTGACCAGGGATGGGGAAGGGAGTGCAAAATTGGTGCCACTTTGGAATTATAGGAACCAATTATAGGATTACTTAAGCCAATTGTTCGTGGAAGGAACCAGCCAAATTAATATCCAATGGCATGTGTTGGTTGGAATGACAGAAAAGCTTTCTGGATTTTCTCTTTATTCTTTTTGTTCTGGTCATTCCCCAACTGCAAGTTAGAACAACTGGGAGAAGTTTTAATTTCTACAACAGCAACATCATGCACCAGATCTATAAATATACAGATAGTTTGACTTACAATCGTATGTTTAGCAATTTAGTTAAGATGGCACTGAAAAAAGCTATTTATCAAGGCTTCACACATAAAGTATCTCATTGGATTAAAATTTTAGGGTTTGGTAACCAAGTCTGACATGTATTATGAGGGTTGCAATGTCCTGGGGTCATGGTTGCCATTCATCAACTTTCAGCTGGCTTCCGACCAGCAACATCAATATAATGACTGTGATTTACTTAATGACTATCTCACTTAGAGGTGGAAGTTCCACTACCAATTAATTATGTTTCTAAGTAGAGTACTACCTGTATTTGTAGTAAATACTCTCCATGAATCTTGTAATTTGAATTGGCTTGCCTAAACATAAAAGTTGTCCATGTGTGAAGAATGGAAACCAGCTAGTGACACTAAAGCATTCTGATGTTTCTCTGTTAAGTGAAGTGCTAGCCTCAAAGAACCCTGGGTAGCCACAATTCAGGATCTTGTGCCTGCCCAATTAGCCAAGTTAATGGGAGGAAGTTCCACTGGACAAGTCCTTAGGCAACATCCCAAAACATAGTGTGTCTTTGGATATGGCTGGAGTGCTTGAGGATTAGAGCTTCATTCCAAAAGTCCTTCCACTCTGCCATCTGCTCCTTTGTAGATATAGCAATTTAACAAGTTTTTTGTAAATATAGTTCCTTCAGAATTTGAAGTGTGTAATGGGGTGGATAAGTAATGTTGCTATTTAGATAGTCACAACTTCCAAGTAGCTTATTCAAATATGCCAACATTTTAACTTGTGGGAACAATGTTCATTAGAAATACCTGGGTAAGCACTGAGCCCCATCCTCTTATCTTGAAAAAATGAAATTTAGCCCCAAGTCTGATAGTCCTGGGAGTTTGGCCACACCCTTTCTAGCACTACTCTTTGCAGCAGTAAGTGCTCTAAAATGTGCTTTTCTTAAGATGGACGTGGTTTTATGATCTCCATTCTCTGCCAACTACTATATTCCTGATGTTTTAGACCAGGGCTGTCCATGCCCAGTTTAGTGAAGGGGGAAAAGTCCAGATATGACACAAGTTTCACACCTGTTTTAGTCTCTTCCACAGAATTGTAGTCTACACACATAACCTTATGAAGGCTCCTGCAGCCAGTTAATTGTTGAAGCTCTGATTTTTTTTTAAGCAAGGAGCACTTAAAAGAGGATCTAATCATAACCCTAGTACTTGAAAACTTTCTAAGGCTCCAAGGAATGCCAAATAAATTTCCAGTGGAAAGAGAAACAATGGACAATTAGTAAAGTTGGCCCAAGCAAAGTGCCCTTGTCCATTCATACTGTTTTGTTTAGGAAACTCTCAATTGGTCTCTTTAAACATTAGTTTTCAAGCCTATTAGGCAGCATTGATAACATGCAAAGAATAAAATAGGAGATAACAATCATTGCTTGCCAAGAACTAGGAGGGGACTCCCGTTTTTTTACTGTATAAAGGAAACAAATACAATTGGACATCACTCCATGTGTTGCCTTGACAGCAAAATTGAAGGCATTTCTTCTTGGAAGGGTAGGGTTTGCACAATTCTGCATTTAACCATTGTAACTTCTGAATCGAAAGGTGAAATATTCAATAGTCCATTCTGCTATTTTGTATGTCCAAATGAGTGTGGCAAAAAACAAGCCAACATAATCGGTATTGTCTTCTCATCTACTAGGCAGAGTTTGCTGAATATATATATATATATATTGCTCTAAAGCTCATACGTGCGGCATACATAACCATTCCTCCTCCCATTTTTTCTATCCAATCACCCTGTGAGGTGAGTTGGGCTGGTTCAAAATCATCCAGCGCAGGGGTCTCTAACCTTGGCAACTTTAAGACTTGTGGGCTTCAACTCCCAGAATTCCTCAGCCAGCAAAGCTGAGAGTCGGAAGTCCACAAGTCTTAAAAGTTGCCAAGGTTGGAGACCCCTAATCCAGTGAGCTTCTGTTTCTGAGCAGGGGCTAAAATCTTGGTCTCCCCAATGTGAATCCAGCACCTTAATCATTATAATATGCTGGCTCTCAATTCATTGTTTATGAAGAGTAAGACTATCAATGGCTACTTATAATGGTTGCTTGTTGCCTCCAGTATCACAGATTCATTGCCTATGAATGCCAGTTGCTAGGAAACAGAAGCAGGTGATTGCTGTGTATTTTTTCCTGAATATGGACTCTCCGCTGGCACCTGGTTAATTGCTCAGGGAAGTGAATCCTGTCCTAGTTAGATTCCTTCTCTGGTCCAACTTGGATTTTCTTACCTTAATAGCCAGCTCTTTAGACTTAATATATTCTAGCCATCTTCCCCAAAAAAAGTCCAAGACAAGTTGAAGCTTCCATACTTGATAAATGTCTATTATGACACTTTCTGTTTGATCAGTTAGAGGACTGTACTTGGTATATGTTTAACGGGCAAATGTGATTGCAAGAATTCAATTCAGCCTGACAGAGAGCAATCCTAGGAACTCGAGACTTGAGTCAGTATCTACTGTTTGCTCCAAAAAATAAACAAATCTCAAAACAATTTCCAGCTTATATAATACTATCTGCTTCAGAGTGAAGCAGTTATGATTCCTGGTAATCTTTGAGTCTCCTCAGAAGATTGGTAAAGTTCAAGGAGACTTCTGTGATATAGATTGTCTTTATCAGCTTTCCCTTGTAACTGTGGAGCTACTGAAAGACAATGATTACAAAAGTCAGTTGATCTAAACAAGGAGGATTAGCAATTTCAATGAACTAAGTAAGAGATCACTGGACATAACCCAGAATCTCAACAGACAATGGCTGAACAGAGCATACAATATTAAAAGGGGAAAAAACAGTCGGAGACCACCAACGGGCATTTGAAGCAGAACTTTTATTCCCTTCCCTTGTCGAAGAAAAGGTACTGGCAGTTGTGCACAACCACAATTTAAATCTTGGAAGGACTAAACAAGGATTTGGCTATAAACTGGCAAAGCAAGGAGCAGCTCCTGCCACTGGTTATTGATTACCCACAAAGCTTCCATCTCAAGCCATTAAAGGGGAAAGGACAAAGAGACGAAAGAGACAGGCCCGTCTGCACTCCAGGAGAAGCAGCGGTTTCTCCAGCAGTGGATGGCAACAATATGCACCGGCAGTATCCATGTGCCATATTTTGTTGATGGGGAAGAAGGCCTTTCTGGGGGAGAGCACAAGTTCAGTTCATGGGCATGAAGCTGGCATGCTGGTGAGAAAAATCAATTGAGCCTCCCGCCAAGGAAAGAAAGACATGGGAGGAAAAACAACATGGTTGGAAATAATTACTGCTGCATGTAAACAGATCCACAGGAATCTCTTCCTTCTGAGGGCAACCCACCCACACTCATCCCCTCCCACCCCATAAACCAACCTCTTTGGCATCACCCCTGCCAATTAGTAAGTAAGAGGCAGAAGCATTACAAAGTGAGTTCAGGAGAGGCAGTGTTACGCTCAGGCAGAGGGAAGAGCTTTAAGGTACGGAGATACGGAAGGGGCTGCCGGGGATGTGCTCATCTCCCCATTTCACCACCAGGATGTAGTCGCCTCTGTCCTTCAACAGGTAGGTGACATTATACAACCGGTTGCCCAAGTGCTTCACCACGATCTCCTCACATGGGGTCTTGGGGCCATGTACACCAACCAGCAACATGTTGTTCCCTGGAAGGAAAAAAGGAGAGAACAAGTAGTCTTTACAAAGGTCATTGGCGATGGGGTTGTGTCGAGTGGATCACCCCCTTAAGTAGAATGTTTAAAACAACTGGCTTGGTGCATCTCCCTGGCACTCCCTGGATTCACATGCTATGAATAAACTGTGTCCCACATAAATATGGTCCACAAATCACTGTTCACACAAACCATTAAGCCAAAATCAACCCAATCACATAATAGCCTAGTACAATAATCTTCCTTCCTTCCCCTTCCCTTCCCTTCCCTGCTATATAATCTAAGGTGGAATAAGGTGGAGCATGATCTAGATTTCCATCCATTGTTACTTTGAAGGTCTGAGGGAGGATGTTGCCAGACATGTATTTAGACATTTTAGATTAATAAGACAGCCTTGAACAGATCAAACCACAATAGTCTCCAGGTCCCGAGTCACTGCTCAATTTTGAGCCCCCAAAAGCTAACCATACAAAAAATTGGTGTGTGGCTTTCTAAGAAGCCAAAAAATATCAGTATATCTGACTGGAGATACGGTAGCCTCTGCACCCTGCAGAGTCACTTACACCCACCTGCTTTGCTGCAATCGACTGTGAAAGAGTTCTTTTGGCCTAGAAAACCCTTGTTGAGGCCCAACCCCTTGGCAACCACTTTGCTGGCATCTGAAGCAAATTTGGGTGCTGCTCCATCAGGTTTGGGTACTCCATCCATGAAGACCGAGGAAGTCTCATGGAGGCTGTGGCTGGGAACAAGGCGGGCCCCTGCCAGGAAGAAGAGAGGACGTTAACCTTGGGTTTACAGCATATCCAATCATGTCAATGCAATATGCCATTTGTTCTCCATCATTTAACTGAAAGCTCCAGGCTTTAGCAGAGTGCAAGGAGGTGACATTCGTTGTATTTTTACAAAACATCCATAGCTTCCCCAGCCTATATCCCTTCAAATGGTTGAGGGCTTCCTCTAGAGATAATGGAAATTCAACAGTGAAGAGGGAAAAAGTTGAAAAATACAGACATAGTATAAAGAAGAATCTCTAAATAAATCATAGGCAACTTTTTTCTCCCATTGTGTGCTTACCTGTGATTTTAGCTTTGAAAGGACTGCCAGCAATGTGATAAGGACCACCGAATTTGATGGAGATGAGGTAGCTGCCAGGTGCCATGGGTGTGTAGATGACTTTGTAGCCCTCCGAGCACTCTTGGCAGTCCATCTTCACCTTTGAGGGACCATCAATAGTGACAGATAGTGCTCCAGACCCAGCGTTTGTAGTGTTGACTATGAATTCAGCAGGGTTTCCTACAGAGGAGAGGGAGAGAAGAAAAGAACACATGAAGCCAGATGAGTTAGCTTTTACCAAAATCTCACAGTAATCTTTGGCTTTAGTCCAGGTTCCTTTTTACCTGTCACACCACCTTCCAAGCCAGGGCCATAGGCGGATACCATGCCTGGGTCTCCAGCTTGGCCTATTTCCCCAACACGAATCTTGAAGGGACTGCCAGGTATGTGACTTCCATTGAATTTGACATCAACTGAGTAGATACCATTCTCACGGGGAATGAACCGCACTGCGTATTTGTCTGTAGCAACACAAAGGTGGAGAAATGGGCATCCTTAAGAGACAGGAATCTTAAAATGAGTACCATACACAGGAAAAGGAAAGGACAGATATCTATATCTATAATTTTTGCCTTCTGTATCTGATGTTACACTACTCTCCGTGTGAAAATCGTACAATACACAGGTCGTCTTAGAATTACAACCGTAATTGAGCCCAAAATTTATATTGCTAAGTGAAACATTTGTTAAGTGAGTTTTGCCCCATTTTACAACTTTTCTTGTTACAGTGAAATGAATCATTGCATAGTAACATGGTTGTTATGTGAATCTGGGTATCTTATTGACTTTGTTGGAAAAACTGATCACATGACCCCGGACACTGCAAACTTCTTAAATTTGAACCAGTTGCCAAGCATCTGAATTTTTATCGTGTGACCATGGGGATGCTGCGATGATCGTTAAGTGTAAAAAACAGTAACAATGGCACTTCAAAAAGTGAGTTATAATTTTGAACGGTCCCTAATTGAACTGTTATTAAATTGAGGACTACCTGTAATCAAGTATATTCTATCAAATGTAAGCAGTACTTAAGACACTATAAAGGAAGATGTGCATAGGTACTGTGTGTGTAAAAATCCTTTAAAAACATGGAAAAAATTGTTACATACATACAGATTGAATGAGAAAGGAGAACTGAAAACAAGTTCAGAACTGATTGCGGAAGGGGTAAATCTGGAGTGGTGGTCCTACTTACAAATACAGTCGAGATATGTTCAGGATAGGAAAACATGAGGCATTAATACAGAACCAACAATGCTACACAAACTGTTGACAGGGTCTGATGATAAACTTATTAAGTATAGCTATCTATTAGAATATAAACTAGAGGAACAGTATGTCAAAAAGACAATCTTGGCGTGGGCTAAAAAATTTGGATATAACATTGAATTGGCAAAATAGCAAAATCTTTGGAAAAATAACAGGAAACTAACAATGGCTACAGCATACCACAAAATCTATACAAGATGTTCTACAGGTGGCAACTTCCCCCAGCAAGGCTCGCCAAAATGTACAAAAATTTGTCACCAAAATGCTGGAAGTGTAAGGACCTACCAGACACATTCTACCACATATGGTGGACATGTAATCACGCAAGACAATATTGGAGATTGATACAGACATGGGTGGAGCAAATGGTGCGGGAACACATTCAATTTAAGCCAGAAATATTTCTCTTAGGAATAATGACAGAAGGTTACAAGAAAGGTATAACATATTTAATAATACATGTATTGACAGCAGCGAGAATGGTTTATGCACAATATTGGAAAAATGAAAATATACCACCAAAAAGAGAGATAAGGAAAATAATGGCTTGTGCAGAATCTGATAGATTAATTTTAATACTGCAAAATAAGGGGGAATCAGAATATTATGATACCTGGAATAAGTTTTACCTGTGGTTGCAAAAAAGAGGGGAAGGTGGGAACAAAAATAGCTAGGAGGATTAGAATCAAAATGTAAATATTGTACCAATAATAGGAATGTTATGGTTTGATTATATTTTTGTGTGTAAGGCAAAGTAATGCCAAAATGTTTTCACTGTGCTTGATACTTACAGCTGTAAACAATAAAAAAAAAATTCTAACTTAAGAGCAAGACACAACAAACATGTTTGGACATGTTCAAACAGGTTCAAGTTTACATAAATATATTAACAAACTGTGTGTTACTGATGAGAAGTAAAAGGGGTTTACAGGCAATTAAGCTTTCCCCATTCTCTATGTCTTTCCAAGTCCTCAACCTTTGCAAAAATACTACTTGCTTAATATGCAAATAGAATTGACAAATTTAAACTGATGTCTTCCTGACCACAGAAGTGTAAGAACTATAGTTCTAACATTTCTGAAGGGAGCCAGTTGATCCAATTTGTTCTCGAGCTGCCACTTATTGGGAGTGGAAGTTGGGTCAGAGGTGAAGGTTCTACTTTACACAAAAGTCACAGTCTCATTTTAGTATTGCTCTGCAATTGTAGTTGTGTCTCCATATGCAATCATAATAGTCAACAAAAGATTCTTAACCATGGTGCAGTTTGCAAGTTACATGGCAGGAATTTCTGTGCAGGAGAAGTAACAAGTCGTATGTCTCCCTGCTCTAAAAGATGGATAGATTCAACATCATTTGACATAAGAATCTATAAAACTGAAAGTGAGCTGGGATCTCTGGGGATCATAACTTCAAAGGAGAGTTAATAGGTCATAATCAGTCCCTCCTTAGTTCCCATGGCAAAAAAAAGCCATGTACAGTTCACACAATCTTCTCAGCAAAAGTAATGACTCCATGGACATGGAACAAGATTAAAAAGAACCATTATACTAAAATACCTGGTTGTCTGTTGACTGCTTGTCAACAATGGAAGCAAAAATATACCCAAATACAATGGATCTGGGAGAAAAGAGGAGTTACAAAGACCTATTAGACACACAAGGAAGATTAAAAACGAGACAAGAATTACAGCAACAAAATATAAAGATAGATTGGTGGCCATACATGCAAATCCAGGCAAGATATCAGAAGGACAAAGAACAATTTGGTTTCTGCATGGAAAAGCATCAATTAGATAAAATTCTACCAGAAATAGAAAAGAAAATGATTTCAAGAATATATAACTTTCTACTAGATTTTAAAATGGAAGAGGAGGTGGTCAAAGAGACGATGGTGGTATGGGCGAAAAATACTGGCCATAATATAGACCTGGAAAATTGGGAGAGAATGTGGGGATCAAATTACAAACTAATTACGTCCACAGCATACAAGGAAAATCAATACAAAATGTTCTACAGATGGCATCCTCTAGACTGGCAAAAATGTTTAACTCAGACCCAAATTGTTGGAAATGTGGAAAAGAAAAAGGCACTTATTTTCATACCTGGTGGACATGCCAGGAAGTGAAAAAATATTGGAATACAATGGATAGAAGAAATCACAAATCAGAAAACTGAATTTAATCCGGAAACTTTTTTATTAGGTATAAAACACAAAAATGCAATAAAACAGATAGATATATTATGTTACATATATTAACAACTGCAAGGATTTCGTACGCACAACTCTGGAAGGAAAAAAGGGTCCTACCAGAAGGCATGGTTATTAAAAAAGTAATAGATTGTATAGAGATGGATAGGCTAATGATAAAAATAAAAGGCAGAGAAGATTCAATTGGGATGCCTGGTATGAGTGGTTTAGAAATGAAAATAAAATGGCAATTAGGAAAAGAATGAGGGAATATGTAAATATGCAAATATACCATGGAGAAGATTGAAATGTAAGGATAAAAGTTATTGATTTATAGTAAGAGCAAGATGCAATGGTAAAGGAATAAGTAAATACATATACTGAAAAATGTGAGGAAATGCAAAAGATGTCTTGATGTTGATAATAATGTATAAAGTTTTGTTTTATGTTTTTTAAAATTTGGAAACTTAATAAAATGTATTTAAAAAAAAAGTAATGACTCCATGGAGTGGAGTTTGCTTACGGGTGACTACAGATGTTGTTTTCTTGAAGGTTGAGTATGATGAACATATAGCTCAGGAAAGAAGAGAAGTGAAAGGCAAGGGAGAAAGAGAAAGATATACCCAATTGAATGCAGAATTCCAGAGAATAGCTAGAAGAGATAAAAATGCCTTCTTAAATGAACAGTGCAAAGAAATAGAAGAAAACAATAGAATAGGAAGGACCAGAGATCTCTTCAAGAAAATTGGAGATACAAAAGGAATGTTTCATGCAAAGATGGGCATGATGAAGGACCAAAATGGCAGGGATCTAACAGAGGCAGAATAGATCAAGAAGGTGGCAAAATTACACAGAAGAACTATACAAGAATGAACTTAAACGTCCCTGATAACCACAATGGGTTGGTCACTGACCTCCAGCCAGACATCCTAGAATGTAAAATGGAAATGGGCCTTAGGAATTCTGAACAACAACAAAGCTAGTGGAGGTGACGGTATTCCATCTGAGCTGTTCAAAATCTTAAGACAATGCAGTAAAAGTGCTACACACTCAATTTGCCGGCAAATTTGGAAAACTCAACAGTGGCCACAGGATTGGAAAAAGGTCAGTTTACATTCCAATTCCAAAGAAAGGCAATGCCAAAGAATGTTCAAACTATCGCACCATTCTACTCATTTCACATACTAGTAAAATTATGCTCAAAATCCTACAAGCTAGGCTCCAGCAGTACGTAGATCGAGAACTACCAGAAGTACAGGTAGGATTTCGAAAAGGCAGAGGAACTAGAGATCAAATTGCCAACACACACTGGATCATGGAGAAAGTTGGGAGTTCCAGAAAAACATCTACTTCTGCTTCATTGACTATGCTAAAGCCTTTGATTGTGTGGATCACAACAAATTGTGGCAAGTTCTTAAAGAGATGGGAGTACCAGGACCATTTTATTTGTCTCTTGAGAAACATATATGTGGGTCAAGAAACAACAGTGAGAACTGGACACGGAACCACTGATTGGTTCAGAATTGGGAAAGGAGTCCGGCAAGGCTGTATACTGTCACCCTGCCCATTTAAGTTATATGCAGAGCACATCATGAGAAAGGCAGTGCTAGATGAATCAAAAATTGGAATTAAGATTGCTAGGAGAAATATCAACAATCTCAGATATACAGATGATACCACTCTATTGGCAAAAAGTGAAAAGGAACTAAAGAGCCTTTTAATGTGGGTGAAGAAGGAGAGTGCAAAAGTTGGCTTGAAACTCAACATTAAGAAAACTAAGATTATGGCATCCAATTCCTGGCAAATAGATTGGGAAGAAATGGAGGTAGTGACAGATTTTATTTTCCTGGGCTCCAAGATCACCGCAGATGGGAACTGCAGCCAAGAAATTAAAAGGCGCTTGCTTCTGGGGAGGGAAGCTTTGGCAAATCTAGACAGCATACTAAAAAGCAGAGACATCACCCTGCCAACAAAAATGTGCATAATCAAGGCTATGGTTTTCCCAGTTGCAATGTATGGTTGTGAAAGTTGGACCATAAGAAAGGCTGAGCGCCAAAGAATTGAGGCCTTTGAACGATGGTGCTGGAGAAGACTCCTGCAAGTGTTCTGCAAGACGATCAAACTGGTCAGTCCTAGAGGAGATCAACCCTGACTGTCCTTTAGAAGGCCAGATCCTGAAGATGAAACTCAAATACTTTGGCACCTAATGAGAAGGAAGGACTATAATTGTTTAATGGGATAATTTAGAAGTAGAATATTTAATGAGATGTGAAAGGGAATCAACTATAAGATATGAAGGTGACACACTTTAATTGGCAACTATAGGGGAAACCTTGTTTTGTAATGTTTGAAATGTGGATATGGATTGAAACTGTACACAGGACAGATCAAAGTATAAGTATAATTATTCTGAAAATATGAAAACCTTGAAAGGGATATGTAATAGATTTAGAAATGAATGAGAGAGTTATCAAATAAGCCTGAGGGAAGTATTTGAAGGGAAAAAATAATAAAGAACATTCAAAGTAGTGCTGAGATATGAGATTGAATATGAAAGATGAATATGTAACTGAGATTATATCTGTATGGAGATTTAAAAACCTGGAACCAAGCTGTTCACTAAAAAAGATGTTTTATTTTTCTGTGTTTTGTGAAAGCTGAAACAAAATTGTTTAAAAAAAAAAAGAAGAAGGAAGGACTCACTGGAGAAGAGCCTAATGCTGGGGAAAGATTGAGGGCAATAGAAGAAAGGGACGACAGAGAATGAGGTGGCTGGAGGGAGTCACTGAAGCAGTTGGCGTTCGCAACTAACAACAAAAAACAGTTCAATATCTATACAGTAAGGAATCTAAGAACAAAGCTTTGCTTTGGAGGTTATTTTCTGTTGCAAAAGCAACAGTTCAACATTGGCTAAATCAGGGCTTGGACAGCTAACAATATGGCATGATTTTTTATCTTGTGGCCATCAGTTACAGCAAGAACAGAAATCAATGATATACAGTTGGCATTAACTTTTAGCAATCACATCAACACACTTGTGTGTGTACGTGCCACACACCAAAATAAAGTAATGGCTACAATCTTACAAAATATCTCCATATCCTTTTGTAAGTGCTTACAAAATTTCAGCCATTTGCTTTTAAATTTGGGGAATTATCAGGTGTTAACTATTTGTGTTGCGAACATTTTACACTGCCAGGAGTAAGCTGACCTATGCTGACTTACAGCTTGTAGGCGGTGGTGAGTAGATGTGCTTGCTGCTTAAAATAATTAAGCCTCAGTTAGCATACTTGGGGAATGCTGACCAGATGGGAATTGTGACAGATGGAGTTTGACAGTGTGGGCTACCCCATAACTAGAATTGGGGCAGAAGCATTGTTTCTTATCCTGGACAGTTCAGGCTCCAGGATGGAGATCTGTCTGTTAAAGTCCTTAAGTAAGCAGGAAGTGGCAGGTAGCCAAGAATTTGCTTTTGCTTTGGCTCTGGGCCTGTTTCTGTTCTTGCCTCCTGAAGCAGCAAATGTGAACTGGAGAACTATCAATGTGGGAGACATTTTGTGGCTATGCCCATCACGAGACCTTGGTAAAGTAGCTTGAAGATACAAGTATTGCCAGTAGTTTTGTCTGCCTCTCTGGAAGGCTAGGTCAGCCCAACTCACCACTCTCTTGCTCCAGCTGGGCCACTACTGTTACAGACTGCAGGAAGGTAAAAAAGTGCCTTTTCTCTGGATTTGACTTGTTGCCTTTGGACTCAGAGAATGTACTTAACAGCCTTGGGCTGCAACAGTGGGCAAGAATCCTTTTATCGGAACAAGTTTTAAAAAGGTAGAGTTGTTTTCTAATATCTACAATGTGACAACTGATAAGAGCAGGGCTGTCAAACTCACGGGCCACGGGCCAGGTGCATCATGCACTGGCCACGCCCACGCCCTGTTTAGTGAAGGGGGAAAAAGTCACAATACATCACGTGACACTGCTGTGACGCCGCAGGTTTGACACCCCTGGATTAGAGCAATGTGTTTTTGACAGAATTAACAATAAAGGCTGGTGACTCCAGTGTCACTTAGCTGGATGAAGAATTACACAACAGCAACTATCATTCATTTACAGAGCTCTCCATCTGCTTCCAAGCCATATTCAATGCAAGCCATTTCAACAGAAAGTCTGGTATGGCGTGGGCTGAGCTACAACTGAGCACAATTACTCTGTGGCGCTGCTACAGCACACCACACTACAATACACGGTTGTTTTCACCAGGAGACAGTTTACTTTTTTTCAAGTACATGGAAAAAAGTACTTCCAACGTTGACCAAGAAAGCAATTTAGGTTTAAAAATGCTTCTACATTAATATTGCAGCATGTCTTCCAAAAGGCAATTTTACTTGACTGCAGAAAATTCAGTCCAAAACAGGGTAAACACAAACTGTAACTTAAAAGTCCAAACAAGCCAAACTGAAATAATTAGTTTGGCAGGGGAGGAGCAAGAATTTCAGACTTGAAAGCACAGCAAAACTCACACAGTTGGGAAGACGCCAGGAACACAGATAAGCCACAACAATACAAGATAAAGTCACGTTTGCTCCCAACAGTTTGCTGCATGCAGCTTGCCTTTTTTTATACATTGTGTTCCCAGGTGTAGCTAATGAAGGGAATCAGGGCCCTTTCCTCCCCTGTAAGCCACGCAATGTTGCTCCCTTCTCCATTTCTCCCTGCGTGTCCTAGGATGAAGAGGAGGTGGGCCTGGCTCTTCCTCTGAATTCCCTCTCTCTTGTTCTTCCTCTCCCCTGCTCTGCCCAGCTGGACTTTGTCCTTCCCCAGTTTCCTCCACAGCCATTCCCACTCCCTGTCAGCTGTTCCGCTTCCTCCTCAGAGTCAGACTCTGACAGGGGCATGACACAGATCATTGTTAAAGCAGTCTCTCAGGAACCCCATTGGCTATTTATACAAAGAACAAAGGCCTGGGATCTGGACACAGAATAGTCTGATTCTACTTTTGACACAAACTGGCATTTCTAGACTCCACTTTTTGGAGCTGGAGAAAGAGACTTTGGTAGTCTTTACTCTATACCTGTAGGCGAGATAGGTGAGTCAACCAGCCCTTTGATGCAGTAAGCCTAACAGGGCACTTTGCCAAAAAAAAAGTAGGATGTCAAAGCACCTACCTTCATCGATTTCGGTGACATGGCACTCTTCCAAAGCCCCTGAGGGGCTGTGCACCTTGGCATCAATCACACCCTTGGCCCCGTTCAAACTGACAGCGAATGAGGCTGGCTGGTTCACTTTTAACCCTGACTCCTGGAAGCACAGAGCACATGAGACAGCAGAAAGGGCCAAGAGGGCCACAGCATCCAGTTCCAGAGCCCTGCATCCTCCACCCCGCTCCCCCGACATATACAAGGCAGGCTTCCACTTACCTGAGCCAGGTGGCTTAGAGAGGGAGAGCTCCCCTGGAAGCTGGGCACAGCACAAGCGGCAGGAGGGCAAGCAAACGGGTACAGCTTAGAGAAGAGGAAGGCTGGGTAGCCTTTTCAGCTTGGCAGCAGATCAGCAGATGCAGCGTGCCCAGGGGAGTTCTCCATCTTTAAACCTTGGCATGGAGTGCAGGACTGTTAGCAGCCTTTAAACGAGACACGAGAAAAACCCCAGAGCAGATCCCTGTCTGGCCAGGAAGTTGGCACCGTGACTATTCTGAGTGAGACTGACTTGATCTCCTTCCCCCTGCAACTGACCAGGCATTCAGGCAACCCACCCCTGCTACTTCACATCTGCAGGACAGATCCCTGGACACTTTCTCCTTAGTCTGGATCTACTCTCTTCTTTCTTTGTGGTGAAGGAAAGCCAGCTCAGGACAGCAACAGTGCCAACTCTACCCAACCAGCAGGGGAAGCAAGTGGGCGGTTTCTCCCAGTGCCTCACCTGAAGACTAGAAACAGTGAGTCGGCGGGCATCATCAGAGGTGGAAGTGGCAGGTACTATAAAGGGACTATCTGGGATGTGCTCGTCATTGAACTTCACCGAAACCTCATAGTCACCTGTCAGGAAAGGGGAACACAGGAAGAAAAAACAACTGTCAGGCACTAATTCAGATTCAAAAGGGTACAAGCTACAGAAGATGAATTAAAAATGTTTGGTTTAGCCAGCAGGAAGAAAAAGAAAGCTAGCTGCTGCATGAAGAAATGTTTTGGAAAATTTTTAATTGTAACACTTTAAAGATGTTGCATTTTAACTCTAACTCATCATCCTTTTTAAATCAACAGCAATAACACAGAATAAAAGAGAACACAGTAAATGCTTCAGAGTGCTTGAGTTTTGGGGGCTTGGAACTGAAATTTCTTCCCAGATTTGCTCCATGGGTCCATAGGGAGAAGCTGTCACATATGTATTATTTGGCAGCTCTGGATGCACAACTTGCAGCAGCATTTGGCATTTAATGGTTTGGTTGAGATGATGCATTTTGACCACTGCCAAAAAAATTTCAACACAAGATCTCCAACCAGTTAGATCTCTCTATTTAAAAGGCATTTTTGTCGCTCGAGCTAGCATAGGGCAGATCACACCCATAGTATGTTCTTCAATGCTACCTTGACAAGATTTACTGTGGGATTAGAACAATGCTGCTTTCAGATACAATATTTTGATTTAAGGCAAGCTCTTCGGGGTGTGTGTGTGTGTCACATCTCTGGGTTTCTTCCCCTTAGCAAGTTAGCCAGCTTGTGTTCCAGATGGTTGCTGCACTGAACAGCTGCCAGCCTCCCGACCAAACAGAAAGTTCTTTTCAACTTTGGATGAAATGTTGCCCAGTCTGGCTGCTCTGCAGTTCACGGAGGGATTTGCCAGAGCCTATTACAAGAGAAGGTGCTAGAAAGGAGCTCCCACATCCTGCCTTCTCCAACCCCAACTTGGGAATATGCTGCATAAGATATAGTCAAGCTAGACACCACTTTTGGGGTTGGTGGCTGGAAGGGGGTAAACGGGATGGTTTTGTGGGAGGGGCAGCTACGTGTGTGCAAAAGCACCTGTTACTTGTGTGAGTGAGGCCATGAGCACCTCCAATGCTTGCACAAGTGGGGCTGTGTGCGTGCATGCATGCCCATGCACTAGCCAACCACTCACATTGGTAACAAATAGACCAGGCCCAGTAGTGGGCCATAACCCACAGGTTGGGGACTCCTGCTCTAGAACACCCCAGTTTTAATGTCCTACAAAAGTGAGAGATCATGCTATGGCAAGGGTGACAATCTGTGGCCTCAGGGTTGGATGGGGCTCCTCTTTTCAGTTTTCAGGACCTTCTAAACATTTTGGAACCCAGCTTTCTGCAATTTAAAGTAGAGGCATTTGAAAAAGTTTTGTGTAAACGTTAAAACAAAATTTAAAAAGACGTAAGACAGAGCCTCTCAGAGTAGTGTGCTATGATACTACTACCTTTAAAAAAATATTAAAGGCAGATACCTCGTACTCTAGTGAGAATACTGATTTTCTTTGGGAGATTCCTGCTCCAATAAACTTCTCTCTTTATTCAGGTTTATTTTTCTACCACCATTCCAACTGCATCCCATTCTTAAGTCCTCACTCTCCCTACTTTCAGATCTGTGGCCCTCTTCCTCAATTCCTATCCTTTTCGCTCCTTGACTTGGCATAGGGTCCCACCCCTAGCTGGCTCATATAAATATTCTGTCACAATTCTTTGGGTGACCTTCTGGGAAGAGGCTTTGTGGTATCTGAAACAGAACACCTACATTCTATAATAGCTTTGTACCATATAGTATCAAACTTGTTAGTTCTTAAGATTCTTTTTTCCGCTATGTATTCAGTGTGTGCGTGTGTGTGTGTGTGTGTGTGTGTAAAAGTATGGGATACACACATGCTACTCCTTTGAAAATACATTATACAGTATATATTTATTTTTAATGTGTGGCAGTGAGTTCACAGAAAAAAGTGATTAAAAAAGGTTATCTTATTCAGAATAATGCTGATTACTGCAAAGCAGACATGTCTATCTTCAAATGTTGGAATCCAAGCACTGGACTCCAAATGAATTTTTTTATAAAGAGCCCAATCAGTGTTCACAAGAGACAGTCCAGCAATACTTGAAGGCCGTGTTTTTCCTATTCTGCTTCTACAGATTCACAATTCTTTTTTTAAAAAAAAATCTGCTTGGCCAGGATTTGAAGAGAAGAGGTCAACACTTTTACAATAAAGCTGCCAGAAATCATAATTATCATCTCCAGGAAGATCCTTAACCATTCACCTCCTCTTATAAATGTCCAAATCCTCTGCCCCACTGAAGCTGTAACTGACTTTCTCTTTAATCCATAGTGAAATATTTAGCTCTATTGTAATTGTTTCTAGTTCAGAAGCAACTACTCCAGAGGTGGTATTTAGCAAGTTCTAGAGAACCAGTAGCGGAAATTTTGAATAGTTTGGAGAACCAGCAAATGCCACCTCTGACTGGGAATTTTACAGTATCCTTCCCCACCAAGCCACGCCCACAGAACTGGTTGTAAAATAACTGGAATCCCACTACTGTGACTGTTCACTTCCCCCACAATTGCTTACCAGGCTCTTGCACAATATATGAAACTCCACATGAACCATCTTTCCGGTCCTCAAAAGCAATCTCTGCCTTACTGGGGCCCTCCACAGCAATGGAGAGACCACCGGCTCCTGCCTCCCTTGTCCAGATGCTAAAGTCAGCTGGGGAACAAGGCAAACAGTTTCTTATTACAAAACCATGATGGATGTGTAAACCCATGCAGAAGATACATTTAAAATACAGCATGTCGTCTTTGCAAAGGGTAACCAAAGTGTAAAAACAAACAAACAAAACAGAATTGTTTGGAATCTCTTCATCAGATCTGAAGTTCCTACATGGCAATCCTATCATCTGGCAGTTTCCCACACTTTCTGTAATGGGAGGAGGGCATAACCCTCGAGGAACAGGAGGAAGAGCTGCAGTCAAGACAAATAAAGAAATCCCAATCCAAAACAAAAATGTAGTTTGACAAAACATTTCAGACTCCAGCCTTCCTAGTTCTTGTTCGAATAAAGGCAGGCAGGGGAGAGGCACATTTAGGCTGACAAGATGCCACTGCTGTAACCCTATAATAAAAATGATGGTAGTGTTTATAACTTTGGCTTTCTTCTCTGGACTATCTCAAAGAGCTGACACTTTTTCACTGGAGTGGAAAATTAGTTCTGGTAAGTGCTGTATATCCTACATAACTTTGCATCTATTTGAAGCCTGACTTATTTATCTGTGAGATTGAGGGATAAAAATCAAAGGAATCAGGCTAGATGTAAATCAGTTCTGGAAAATTGCTTTCCAGCTGTTTCAATAACAGCATGATTAAAGCGGCACTGACTTTTATACAATGTACCTAGGCTTTAAATATTAATACCATCAGGACAAGCAAAAGGACCACAATGCTCAAGTAGTTGGCATGCTGGGCAGCTTAGCAAGCCTGCGTTTGAGACCTGAGAGCTGCCTGGGGCAGGGTTGAGCTCTCGTCCTTCACTCCAGCTCTTGCCAGGGACATGAAAAAGCCCCCAACTGGGTGTCCTCGGGGCAATGGTGACATCACCGGCTAATCCTTTTAATCTGGAAGCGCCTCAGTGCTTCTGATTGCAAAATCAGGACAAGCAGAAGACAGCAGTTTATGCTAATCTAGAGACCACACAGAGATCCTCCACTAGATCCTTAACCCACTATCCATCATCACCTGCCTTTTTACACTTGATGCATTAAATACGATGTAAGGCTGAGTATTACATTGACCTTCTTAATTTAAGGGTCTTCCCCCAACTGATAACCATACCTGGCACACCAGCTTCAGCTCTCTCCAAGCCTGGGCCACCTGCCCGGACTTTGTGTGCACCCCCTTCCCCAAGAGGACCCACTGTGAACTGGAAGGGGCTTCCGGGCACGTGCTGTCCTTTATACTTGACACTGACTGAGTGGATGCCAGTCTCAGTAGGCACAAAGCGGATGCAGTAGGTGTTGTTTTCTGCCTCCAAGATCTCTGCATCGTGGGATTTGCCCGATGGGCTGGTCACTTGGGCAGTCATGTCCCTGACGTTGATTTCTGGGGACCACAGCACAAGAATTACATAAATACATTTTTGCTACGTGAAATACTGGTTTTTAGCTGGTAGGGCTACTTCTCACCATAGAACATGGAACACATGCTGGATATATATTAAGCCACCATTTATTAAATCAACCACGTTAAATCAAACCATTGTCTAGATAATACTTAGCATAAACCAGGGTTTGGAAACCAGAAGAGTAGAATCTATTCAACATGGTCAGACCCTTGCTGCTAAGACCTGGACACCTGCCTGAAACTATCCAGGACTGAACACTTAGTTCCATACCAAATTTAGCATTTGCTCAAGCAAGTAGGAGTACGTGGAACTCTTACAATGCTTCCTTTGTCCTCAGAGAAGGCATGGTGCTCTTGCAGTAGCTCTCCATTATCGCTGGATTAGTCTCACCCACAAACAGTTGCTCAACCCCCTACTTAGCTCACTTCTCCCGCTGGGCTCCGCTTACCTGGGATTTTCAGACTCAGGTCACATTGGCTGCCAATATGGGAGACAGATGGGGCTTTGCGGCAGCGCGTAATCATCTGTTTCATTCTTCCCTCTCCTGTCACCTTCACAGAGAATGGGCTCCCTGTGTCAGAAAACCAGATCAAAAAGGGAAGCAAAACCTACCAGTTAATGGTAGTTTTTAAATAGCCCCAAACTTTCCACAGTCTAGTCAGATCTTATCTATCCTTTCACGGGAGAAATTGATTATAAGATTTATGCAGAAGCAGAATGGTATCAAGGCTATACAGCATCAGAAGCATGTGCTATCCTACAACAACTTTGGAAATGTTGGTGAATGTCAGCAAGCCACCGTCAGTCAAAATTCATACTAGTGATTTAATATTATGAGTTTGGTGATCCCTGAGGTCCAAAAGGTTGGTGACCCCTGCTTTACAGTATAGCAGAAATCCTGGAATGGATTTGCACTGTCTAAATGAGCTAGACTACAGCCCCCATAATTCACTTAGTTTGGGAAATACTGATTTAAGGAAAGTGTCTGGCAGACAAGAGGAAGAATGATATTGGCAGGTGTGAGGCTCTTTGGCAGTTTCATAAACCAGGGATCCCCAACTCCTGGGCCCTGGCCCAATACCGAATGGTGTAAGTGGCATGCAAGCTTGAGTGAGTATCTCCATTGGCCCGAGCACGCTCACCCACAGCTTGTACAGAACCATCCTCTCTCACCCGCCACTCTCGCCGCTGGTCCGCAAAGCTGGAAAAGTTGGGGACTGCTGACATAAACTAAGTGATGATTTTCCAAGTAATATTTATGTGCTCACCTGACAATGGCAAACCTCGCCATTGTCTTTCATATAATAGTTTTCTCTATCTGGGAACCAAGCAGGGGTGGGCTGCTGGGGGTTCCCAGGGGTTCAGGAGAGCCCCTAGCTAATATTCTGTGCAGTTTGGAGAACCCCCAAATCTCACTCCTGGCTGGCCCTGCCCACCCTGCCCCACCCCACCCCTCCCAGGAGTCTCCACATGGCCCGTTTTGGATGCAGGTAAGTGCAAAGCGCGTACAAAGGCTTGGGGAGGGTGAAAAATGGGCCTCCTAAAAGTTCTGGAAGGCCAGAAATTGACTCATTTCCAGTTTCCAAAGAGCCTCCGGAGCCCAGGGAGCCTGTTTGCACCCTCCTGGAGGCTCGAGGAGCCCAGAGAAGGCAAAAATGCCCTCCCTGCCATGATGCAGTAGGCCAACTAGGCCATGCCCACCATGGCCATACTCACCCAGCAACCAGTCAGAGAACCTTTTGCTAAAATGTTTGAGGCCCACCCCTGGAACCAAGTCTTACAACAGCTTGTTCAACAATCCAGATTTTAAAGACATATCTGCCTGGTCCTAATTGGAACCATCTTTTGGGGGACCCTGAACACTTTTTGGACCCACCTTTGGTCCCATGTGATACAACAAGGACGAATGCACTCACCAGGCACATGCTGGTCTGCAAACTTAATGTTGATGATGTAGTTGCCAGGCTCAGTAGGACAATAGGTGACTTTGCAAGTACCATCTTCCAGGTCTTCTGTATTGATATCAACTTTACTGGGGCCTTCAATGGACAAGCTCAGACCACCATAGCCTAAAGAAAGATCCATTTATTATCAAAAGCTTTTGGATACATTTGAGCAACTCATCATCGTGGTAAAAATATGCACCTTTAAGAATAATATAGCAACTTATATGTACAATTTATGCAAATGCTACATAATTTCCCTTCAATTATTCATCAAAGAGAAATGTGCAGGTCACTTTATCGTTGTCTGCATGAAAATTTTTCTTTCCTAGAGACCCTTCACTGAGATAATCTACTTTTCTACCTTTCAGACATGAGCACTTAATTCTAGCAACAGAACACTAAGCAAGGGTGGTTCTTAGTTCAGTCTAAGCCTTCTTTTTAGTTGGAATGCCATACAGGTAGTCCGCAACGAACAACAGTTCATTCAGTGGCAGTTCAAAATTACAACGGCACTGACTTATGATGTTTTTTTCACACTTATGACTGTTGCAGCCTCCCATGATCAAAATTCAGATGCTTGGAACTGGCTCATACTTACAACAGCTGCAGTGACCCAAGGTCCCCTTTTGTGACTGTATGACAAACGAAGTCAATGAGGAAACCAGATTCAGTTAACAACTGTGTAACTACTTTAACAACTGTACTGATTTACTTAACAACTGTGGCAAGAAAAGTCATAATATGGGGCAAAATTTACTTAACAAATGTTTCGCTTAGGAACAGAAATTTTGAGCTCAATTGTGACCATAAGTTGAGGATTACCTGTATAAGACCTTCTTAACAGGGGTGGGAACCTACCGGTTTGGTCCGGTTTTATAGAACCGGTAGCTCTAAAGAGCAGCTGACACTGAACCAGTTCGCTGGGATGAGGCTTTGGTCTGCTGTTTGGCCCACTTGCCTGCCCAGTCTCTAGGCTGTCCTTTGGTGGCTGCATTTTCCTCCTCAGCTGCTTTTCGCAGCACAGCTGAGCGCCGCTTGTCAGCTGGAGAAGGTAAATGCTTGCTGAAGCCATTAGTGCACACATGTGTGCAGTGCACATTTGACTTGCATGCACGCGCTCCCCAAACCGGTGGTTATCCAGTCAGATCCCACCCCTGCTTCTTAACCATTCCAAGCTGGCCAGTATCCTCATAGAGCTAAAGGCGGGAAAATGGCACAGTAGCTTTCCAGAACCTTCTGTCTTATCTTAGAAGCCCTGTAAATGAAGCCCTGTGTACCTCAGGAACTTCATCATATTCACTTTATCTCTTGGGGAACGCTGCATTTTAGACTGGCCTTCCCCAACTAAACACCCTTCAGATGTGCTGGATTACCACCTGCCATCATTTCCAGCCAGCATAGGGACAATAAGAGTTGTGAACATTAAATTAAAAGAAAAATCTAACAATGTAACTTAAAGACATTTCAAAGGCTGTATTAAAACTTCACTTGTGTACCTGCATCCCTGGTGTCAATGATGAACTCTGAAGGTTCAAAGGTCCGGCCCTCACTGAGTCCTGGGCCAGAAACCCTGACACGGCTGGCATCTCCAATTTCTGACTGGCTGATCATCACCGTTATAGGGCTATTGGGGATGTGCAACCCATTTTTCTTGATGTTCACAATGTGCTCTCCAATCTCTTTGGGAACAAATGAAATTCCTACACAGACATTTGCAAGAGATGGAAAAAAGAGGAGACAATTTGTTAAGCCTCTCCAACTGTTTTGTTCTACCCATGAATTCTCAGAGGTAGACTAAAAAGGGGCACTCACCAACATGCCCATTGCGTAGGCGTTTGAGCAGACAAGGCTCCTCACGACCAGAAGGTGGGATCACTGTGGCTGTCAGCTGGCTCAAGTCTGTCTCAGTGATGTTCAAGGGAATATCAGCTGATGAGCCCACTTTGAGATGGGACATGCGCATTGTATCATCACCTGTTGAAGCAGAGGCAGACAGGAGGGCTTCAGCATCAGCCAGCTGGCTGCCTAACCCACCTCACATCAGAGCAGTCTCACATCTCACCGGTAATCTTGGCAGTGAAAGGACTTCCTGGGATGTGCTTGTCATTGTATTTCACCAGGATGTTGTAGTCTCCAGGCAAAACTGGGAGATAGGATACTGTGCAGGTGCCATCCTGGTTATCCGTGCATCCAATTTCTGCTTTAGAGGGTCCTTCAATGGCCAAAGAGAGTCCACCTGCAAACACCAGAAGGTCAAATACTGAAGACAGGTTGGTCCTGACAAGCTTAAGACCCAACTTGTTTGAAGGAATTCCAGGAAATGATTTGTACAATTTATGTATGTATTTGCTGTATGGAGTCCTCCAAAGGGAAAAGACCCAAACAGAAGTAGGAACAGTTCTGGTAGGAGAAACATATGCCACAGCTTACCTTCTCCAGCATCTTTTGTATTGACTGTGAAGACAGCTGGCTTGTTGACCACACCATGGGTGAGTCCAGGACCATAAGCTGTCACATGGCCACTGTTAACATAATCCACGTAGAACTGAAGGGGGCTACCTATTGAATCAGAAAGTGGTCACGATGTCATTTAGATATTACTCAGCACTCGCCAACCAGGATAACCGGAAACTCCAGAGTCTGCAATGTTACCTGGGATATGCATGTTGTCATAACGGATGTCCATCTCATGCAAGCCAGCCTCGGTGGGGGCATAACGCACCGTCACTGTGCCATCCTTATTGTCAGTAATATCTGGCTTGGCCACCTTACCAGAGGGCATACGTACCTCTCCTTTGGAAAGGGGATGGGAAGAAAAATGAAAACAATTCAGTGGCTTTGGTTAGTCTGAGCAGGAAGCCATATACTATTACTATTCTATTAATATTATAATACTATTCTGTTAATATGGGATCAGTAGGACATTTGAACAAAACCTGACTTCTATTGTCCAATGCAGCAACTCACAGGATACGAGCTAGGGCATTTATCTGGCTAGGCTAGAATCCCCTAAGAATTTTTCAAGGACATTTTTGGACAGTGATGGTTTTAGAGGCCTAAAGATAACCATTGAAATCCCCTTTCCATAGCCTGGGGATTGAAAGATACTCTGGATTGCAATTGCTGTTGTATCAGTTGGGAATGATGTCGACTGCATGCCAATATATTTGGAAGAGACAGGAAAAGCTGTACTATCTATGCTTGAAGTGATATCCTTAGCATCTCCTCTGAAGCTTCCAATAGATGGTTAGTTACTCAACTTATTTGGTAGATACCAATGAAGTGAAAGTTCTGGCTAAAATAAGGATTTAGTTTTGTGTCAAATCTAGGTGAGAGATGACAGCAGATCACTTTCTGCAAAGTACTAGAAGTCACATGTATTGCATTCAGGTAATTCATATTTTGCCCCAAGAACACCTGCAATTCCCACAAAATAAAAGCTAACCATTATTTTCTGCGTCTCTTAGCTATGAACCATGGGAAAAGGAAAGATTTAAAACCCTCAACCTGCCAATCTCCATAAATCTTTAACTTCCTCACAAATTTCAACAGACCTTGCTCATTAATATCTTAGCTGTAAAAAAAATAGCGATTTAAAATAAAAATAGGGATCAAGGAAGCTGAATGTTACACATTTCATTCCCCAGGCTATTAATGCACATAGCTGCCTTTAAGCTATATTTCCAAATTACCTGTAATCTCTCCTTTTTTGATAGTGAAAGGAATAACCAAGTCGAAAGGCCGCAGTCCAGCATCCAGCCCGTTGACAGGACGATCTGTGGCCTGGAAAATAGAGGTGACCCACCATCCCAACAAGAGGAGTGAGAAACACGGAATGCACGTTGAAAGAGAAAGGGCACTTAAAGATGACAAGAAGGGATGAGAAGAAATGACAAGAATCCATAAAAAGCAATGGAACACAGCTGACAAAGACAGACTCTGAAAAGCCCCTAGTTTCTCCCAAAATATCCTAAATGCTAGAATATGAACAGGCAGGATGGCTAGCAAACCAGGTGCACTGCTGCTGAATACAAGTGAGCTAGACAATTTCTCTTTGCTTTAAAGTTCAGGGTTGCAAAGTCTGGATTTTGCAAGAACAGGACCTTATTCCCTTTCAATGCAGGCTTCAACCTTTCAACCCAGGACATGACTAGGTTTTGCTTTGAAGTTGGATGTTCTCTCTCCATAGCTTTCTATGCCAATAGCTAATGAAACTGCAATATTCAAGAACTTCCCTAGGATTCTAAAGTCAGAACTGGATTTAGGATTTGTCTCCAAAATCAGAATTTCGGGCAACTGTATCCCTTCTTTCCCCTTTTGTTTTAAAAAGCAGTGAAGCAAAGAGAAACTAGTTCAGCTGACTTGTCCATAAGTTGTTTCAAGAAGCACCTGGCAATAGTATCCCCAAGGAGCATCACTATTCCTGCCCAGGATTCTTTCTATATCCCCAGGTTCTATTTCTCCTGTTCTTAAAGGAGTTACAGACCTCGTATTTTCAAAGAGTAAGATCAACCCCCCTATGCTTTTAGCTGCCAGGGCAGATATTCCTCAGAAGGGTTTAGCTTAGCTACTGCTTACTTATGCTATATACCTGTTCTTTTCTGCTATCTTGTTGGCTGGCATGCTTGCCTATGCCTGGCTTATAATTCAGTTGGAATGCTAAGTACTGGGATCCAACAAGTGGACAATCTGACAAACACTTCCCGTCAGCAAGCTTCCCCCCAAAACGCCAGGCCAGCATCAAGCCAAGGAAGACTCTACTTATAGCTAGCCAGCAGAACACCCTGAACAAAGAGGTGAACCACATTCCTTCATAATCTGGACTAAGAAGGATACCTAAAACAGATTGGGTAGGACCTGGAAACCCTGCCCAGCACAGGCCTTGACAAGGACGACACACAAAGCATAGATGGCATCTAGAGATGGAGGGATGTGACCTCAGACAAAGACACCCTGGGAAAAGCACCAAACCTGCCACATTCTGGAGAGTCTCCTACCCACTCTGGAATTCAAGCAGAGCAGGCACAGTGGAGTATGTTTATGGGGTGCAAAGAAAAGTGTCCTCAAAAGCAACAAAGCCTATGTTTTGAGTTTCTCGCAAGCCATACGAGAAAGCCCCATTGTGAGAATACCTCTGCATAAGCTCGTCGAGTTTATGATAGCCAAGCATCTCCATTTCATACCATACTTTGCAGAATTAATTAATTAACTGCTAGCTGGCAATGTCTGTGGAGGAGACAAGGTGCTGGAAAAATGTTTCATGTTTGCAGAGAACGCCAAGAGAGATTATAGCCAAGCCAGCAAAGAAGCATCAGCTATCTAAGGGGAAGTGACCCTAAATTCAACAGTTAGTTGAAAATGTCTATGGAGATTCTTGGTCATACAGGTCATGGTTGTCCCAAAGGTGTTCCCCCCCCCCCCCCATCCAGTCAGAGCTAAAGAAGCTGCTTGGATGAGAAGTGAAATGTTTTCAAAGAAAAACAAGAAAGTCCAGTTGCCTCTTGCAAGAAGCACCTTTAGGACAGTTAGTTTGAAAAGTTTAGGCTTCTCTAAAAACAGCCCCATTTCTTGATTAAGTTTGGCAGAGGGGAAAAAGAATGAACCCTCAGCAGTTCATTGGTTTGATGGTTGGTGTAATCCTGTTGATAAAGAGTTACTGATTTTCTAGTTGTATTTAAAAGAAAGCTCACTGGCTATACTTTAATCGGCATTACAACCGTATCTGGTTTGATTCTGACTGTCACTTGTGCTATGGAGGGAGACCATAATTCCTGCTTTGCATGGTGAAGGTCCCATATTCAGTCCCAGGTAGAGATATCCGATAGCTATGTATAGAAAAGCCGAACCAACAGTGGCTCTCCAAGATCTCAAACAAGATTGCAAGTGGACAATTTCATTCTATTTTTTTTTTAAGTAATGTGCTGAAAAAAATACTTCCTGCACTTCTAAATTTCAGACGACCTGTTTCTGGCTTCTCAGTGGAAAAAATTAATTTCCAAAAAAACCAAATTCATCTGCCCTTCATGGCTGTATCATCCCTATATTGTAAGAGGGAGAGACAGGCAATCCTCGATGTATGATCACCATTAAGCCTAACATTTCGATTGCTCAGTGGGACATTGGTAAAGGGAGTTCCGTCCCATTTTACGACCTTTCTTTCCTGCAGTAGTTAAGCAAACCACTGCAGTTGATAAGCTAGTAACCTGGTTGTTCAGTGAATCTAGCTTCCCCGTTAGCTTTGCTGGTCCGAAGGTTGCAAAAGGGATCACCTTGGGAGACAGCAACGGTCGTGAGTATGAACCAGTTGTCAAGCATCTGAAATTTGACCCCATGATCCTGGGGAGGCTATGAAGGTTGTAAAACTGTGAAAAAAATGGCTGTAAGTCACTTTTTCCAGTGCTCTTTGAAGGGTCACTAAATGCACTGTTGTAAGCCGAGGACTCCCTGTACTGAATTCTATCCCACAGCTTCTGCAGCTTGGTGGTGGTTTCAAGGGACAGTAACCAATGATCCAAATAGATTCTGCCCACATTCGGGGTGGGATTCAAATTTTTTAACAACTGGTTCTGTGGGCTTGGCTTAGGTGGTAGCCATGGCTTGGTGGTCATGTTATTGGCTGGGCGTGGCCAACTCAACAGCACTCACATCAAGACACACATCTCCCTGCCCGGCCTCTTGTGACTGTGGGGATGCTACAATAATCTTAAGGGTGAAAAATGGCCATAAATCACTTTTTTCAGTGCCATTGTAACTTTGAATGGACACTCCACACAAGCAAAATACCAGGAAAGTAGAGGAGAAAAACCCCAGAGAAGTTTCAGAGACAGGAAGTCTAGTCCTGCCAAGAATGTAATAAGGGTTAACGGAGAGACAGTTTCTGTAAGCAACACCAGAATGTTTCCTTCCTGCCTTCCTTACAGGATTAGGCCAGTAATTTCTTCTAACAACCGGTTCTCCAAACTGCTTAGAATGTTAACAACCGGTCCTAGCAAATAGGTGTGAACCTGTGGAATCCCACCTCTGCCCATGTTTTCCATAACAGGACCATCACCAGGCTCAAGGTTGACTCATCCTTCCATCCTTCCGAGGTTGGTAAAATGAGGACCCAGATTGTTGGGGGAAATAGGCTGACTCTGTAAACTGTTTAGAGAGGGCTGGAAAGCACTGTGAAGCAGTATATAAGTCTAAGTGCTATTGCTATTATCCGAAGTAATTCATTGGTGCCTGTCTTGGGGGAAAAGTCCGGCCCTGACACCATATCATTTCAAGCAGCCACGTCAGCCCCCAAGCAGTGCCAAGGCAAGCGAAGCAGCCATCTGAATTCCATGGGGCACTTCCCTCCACCTCCAGAATGTGCTGGGCTAGCTTTTCCTCTATGAAACTGAACTGTTCCTGCCGGTCCCCAGGGCTGCTGTGCACCAGGTGTGTATGCGTAGGGTGGGGCACGCATCGGCTGGGCCATCTGCTGGGGGGTCGTGCGCTCACCATCCAGGGCCTGTGGCAGGAACGGGGCAAGATGGTTAGAATAGGATCGATGGAAAGGCCGGCTCCAAGCCAATGACGTCATTCCGACGTTTCAGAGCTCAGACACAGAAAAAGGACAACCGTTGTTTGTTTTCCCCCCTTTGAAGCTGGAGAACCACGCCCAATGGAGATATCTTAACCAACTGCTGCTTAGAAGGGCTTGTTTGCAAAGGATAAAACGATTCAGCACTTGCTGTTGGACCACAGGGTTTGGGGCTTTTTCCAGTGGATGCTAATCTTTGTGATTCCATTCTATCCCAAAGCCAAAATATAATTCTACTCTTCAAAAAAAAAGAGAGAAAAATAGAAAGAAAAAGAAAAGAGAGAAAAGAGAGAAAGAAAGAGAGAAAGAGAGAGAGAGAAAGAAAGAAAGAAAAGGAAAAAAAGAAAGAAGAACTCATCACAAAGAACTCATATTTGATCTGGATCTTGCCACTACCAAAGTGAGAGCTACAAACTTGTTTTTTTTAAAAAACAAAACAAAAACAAAACTAGCCCACAATCTGCAATAGCAGTGGCATACACACAAAACACAGAGTTTGAGGGCAACCCAGGAATATGAGGGAGAACATGAGAGAGGAGCTCTGCCCCCCCTGAAGCCACTGGATGCTTCAATTCTTTTTATTTAAAAAGTAATACAACCAAAAATGTCTAAAGTTGATGGCAGCCCCTGGCTAACTTTGGCAAATCTCTGAATCCTAAATAGAGCCAAGCTTGTATGGGGGACCACTAGGAAATTCCAATGCTATATGTTAGATTGGAAATTGGAAAAAATAATGGCAAGCTAATTTGGTATTGTTGCCAAAAGAAGAAAAAAGTCTATGGGGACATGTCCAGGAATTCAGTTTAATTTAAGGGAGGCTTTATTTTTCTAAGACCTAGATCACACACACACACACACACACAACTTCATTGATTGCCAACTCCAAATAATGATCTCACAGCAACATGTGTTATATAACACAGTACCAATTTACATTTGGAGAAGAGGCTGCCTGAAATTACATAGTTGAAACTCAGCAGAGGAGTTTCTCCATTTGCTCATGCCCTGACTGGGAAGTATTAAAATAGAAAAAGTATACTTTTTTTCTTTTTAAAGGTTTTCAATACTGCACCTGAATTGTGGGGGTTGACAAGAAATGTGTGTGCACCTTTTCTATGCAGGTGGGTTTAATATATATGGATTCCCCTCCGCTGGATTGCATCCTGTGTAAATCCAAAATGCCTAGCTGTAGACAGACATGAAAAGAGGTGGGTTGGGGGAGGGACGGCGAGGCAATAGAGGATCAACCAAATCATAATATTGTTGGGATAACCAAGTTGGGGTAATGAACTGCTGATTGTCATCAAAGTAATGTGCTTCCTTGGCAACTGGAAGTCAAATGACCAAGCAGAAAACATGGAGAGGTCTCTGTGTGTCCTTAGGTAAGCCTTCTCCCACACCTGCCAGAGCTTTCAACAACATTACCCCTACCATGTGCCATGCTGGCTGGGAATGAGTGGAGTTGTTCGGCCAGCACATCTGCCAGCATCAGTTTGGGAGAAGGCTATCTCAGGCCAATTTGCCTCATTCTGGCACCACAAGTTGGCAATAAGATGCAGATCATGGCCAGCAGGAAGTGGTTGAGAGTTATCACATGGCACGTAGTTTGTGCTGGAGGAAGCTTGCAAGGCCAACACCAAGGGGAAAAAATTAAGAATCAAGTCCCCAAGTTTCTGCAACTGCGGAATTGCAAGGTGGGGAAGGAAAAGGGAAACAGTTTATTGCTTTCCACCAAATCCAAACTTCCTTGATTCAGGGAATCTTGCCTGTTTGTTTCTAAAACCACAAGAGAGGAGGAGGAGAAGGAAAGGCCCTGACTGCTTCAATACCCCTCCCTTTCCCCTCCTTTCATTGAGGTGAGGCAGGAGGCTCCTTTTGTGTTGGAACTTGGAAAGTGTGACTATTGTGACAAATATTTGAACAGGAAGACTTGGTGTCCAAAAGCCAAACAATGAGTCACTTGTTAAAGACAGATAAATTGCACATCACAGTTTTGAGTTGCTAACTTGCTTTTAACCGTCAGAGGCCACTGTCAAGTGGGGGGAAACTCTTCCTCATACACACGCCTTCATTACTTCTGAGCTGCTTGATTCCACACAGGCAATTTCCATGAGAAAGTACTCTGAAATGCAATCCCTAAACCTAGAAACTGAAGCAACATACTTGCAAACATGGGTCTGCCATCTTGATATTACAAAAAAAAAAAAAAAGTTTCTAGCCCTCAGATATATGGTGTGGCAAAATTGGATGAGTTTAAGAAATCTTTTCAGAAATCAGCTGCAAAGAATACAAGATACTGCCTTTTTTTTTTTTAAATTAAGTAGAATCATCTCTCAAAACTGGAGGAAGCACTGTGGTTGCTGCTTTGGAAAGTAGGAAGCTGGGCAATCATTCCAGCAGACATCCTGCTTTCCTATGCACAGAAAATACATTCTCTTTGGATCTTGTGAATATAAGAGACCCAAAGACAGTCTTTGTGGAAGGGAAAACACCTTCCCTCTGACCTCTCCCCCCTCAGCCAACAACCAGAAAACAGGTTGAGCAGCCAGATGCTCATCCTGCTGAAGGGCACCCCAGAATTCGGTTCTGAGCTCAGCACTGGGAAGGGGGAGCAGGAATCATTCGTCTAAGGTGTCAGATTTAAAGGAGAAATGCTTCATCTTCTCAGTGTGAACAAGTAGCTTTGTCTCTGTCATTACAGCCCTCTTTTCTAACTGTGATCCAATAATTTGATCAATTGATTTACTCCATGTTTATACTGTCCAGAAAGAAAGAGTTGATTTGTACCAGTTTTACTTGTTAACCAATTCGCTTTACACCCCCCCCCACCTCCCACTCAAAATCTGAGTTTTTAAATCCAAGCACCAGCAGCTTTCTCCTTTTATTTATGGGAGGGAGGGGTGAAAAGGAAGGGGAAGGAGGAAACTGAAGCAGCCATTTCATCAAAACCTTTGGATAGATTTGCACACAACTTGCTTCTACCTGTACAGCATCTTTCAGGTGAATCTTTGACCTCCAGAGACACTAGTCTGTTGGAAGCACCTGCAAGATGATTGCACTTTGTCTGCACAGGAACAGTGTCTTCCCCACAAAAGCTACCATAGCAGACTCTATGGAGGCCACTGATACAAAGATTTCTCCCACATCAGGGTAATACTCACCGTAACCTGGAATGGGCTGTTGGGAATATGCTCTCCTCCAAAGCGAACACAGATGACGTATTTGCCCGGCTGGGGTGCCGTGTAGAAGATGTCAAATGTCCCATCCTCATTTTCTACCACATCAACATCTACCTCTGTGCCATCTGGTGTGCAAACTGTGCAGGTCACCTTGCCTTTTCCAGCAGCCTTGGCATCCACAGTGATGACAGTCTCTTCACCAATCTGGATAGTGGGACCAATTCCGGCTCCTAGCAAAAGAAAGAATCATGGGAAAGGAGAACCTGATCCTAACCCACACCCAACCTTCCCTCCCCTTGTCCACTCTGAATCTGCAAAACTCTTAAACCTCTTCAGCAATCCAGGCTTCTGTAAACAGGAGCCTCTCTCTGAAAGATATCTGACTGAGGAAGGATGGATCAACCTGTATTCCCAATTTCCCCTACATATTTAGTCAGGGGAAGGTGGAATCAAAAGGCTGATTCACAGATAGATAAAGGAATAATGAATTATCAGATTGGGATAGCTCAATGCAAGCCAGGTGAGAATACCTTCAACAGAGGCCACAGAATGCCTTCAGAATAAGCAGAACTAGAGCAAATCCCTTCACCTCTTGGCTGTAAACAAGCATAGCCACTTCAGCAAACACTTCTAACTGTGTCTCAGTAAACTCTTTTAGAAAATCACTATGTTTAAAAGGGAACAAGAACCAAACAGCTGAAACTAGGCCCAACCTCAACTCAGTTCCATATAAATGGAAAATGCTTCCCATTCCTTATTGCCAGAATCTTTAGCCCAGGCCTCTCTTTATGCATCTCAGTAGCTTGCTCCCATTTGTCCATGCACTTCATGCAAGGAGGAAGCTGTTGAGGTGTCAAAGAAGAGCTACTGTAGGGCGTCAATTGCTATTTGCATAGGGGTGGATGAAAAATGTAAATTACAAACTCTACCAAGCTCACACTAGAGGCTGAGAGCAAGATCAGAAACATACTTGATACTTCATGTCAGTCCCTAGGACTAAATCAGACAATTTCACATTGAGAAATAAAGCAAATAGTTAGTGTTATTATAGTAATCAAAGCTATGGTCAGTCACTATCAGGAGCAGATTCTTGAAGCAAGGGAACAGTTTCCAATGACCGGATCTATCAATGCCAAAGGTTTCTGGGAGAGCTCATTTCCCCTGGAAAATAAGCCCCAACTTAACAGGGGAAGTATGGGAAGTGCCATAGATAAAGGTGCTTTTCTTAATTCTGTATAATAACTTTTATATGGTGATTAGCTTTGTTTTTAGTAAGAGAAAACCTTAGCTGAAATTCCAGTCGGCAGCCCACTCTCTTTAATTCTCAAGGTGGAAGTGAGGTGAATAAGATGAAGCAGTTGCACTAGTACTTACATCCCTTGGTCTATTGTTTTAGCTGTTTTGATAGATAGATACCGTGTTTCTCATATAATAAAGCCGGATCTTTTTTTTTTTTTTTTTGAGCACCCAAAAAAAGGCTAGGGCGTTTTTATTTTAATAAAAATTATTTTCCCCCCCCCCTTCCTTTTGGGGGGGGGGGGGGGGGGTGGCGATGGCTTGGATTTTGACCTCAGCATTGGTGGGGCACTTTGTACTGAGGTCAAAGCAGGCAGCACCATATCCGGGTGTGCAACGAAAGTACTTCCTAACGGCAAGCCCCCCACCCACCCACCATTCTCCCCCATTTCGCATGTTTTAATATAGGCCTTAATTTGGGGGGGAAGGGCTTAATTTCATTTCATGCCTATAAAACATGCTGGGACTTCCTATTTGGGGAGAAGAAACAGGGTGGGTAGATAGATAGATAGATAGATAGATAGATAGATAGATAGATAGATAGATAGATAGA
>BLBF01000021.1:26408729-26432525 GCA_015471245.1 Laticauda colubrina | reverse complement strand
AGACAGACAGACAGACAGACAGACAGACAGACAGACAGACAGACAGATATAGATAGAAAAATAGAGAGATATAGATGGAAAAATAGAGAGATAGATAGAAAAATTGAGAGATAAAGAGATATAGACAGAAAAATAGAGATAGATATCGATAGAAAAATGGAGAGATAGAGAGAATTTTTTTTAGTATTTGTTCATGACCCTGTAATGATTTTTAGATATTTACTGTTTTAAATTGGTGCCCAGAGTCATTTGCACATGGAATAGGTGGCTATTAGATAAATTGCTTCAATTTTCAGCTATCTTCTTCTGAATCTGTTGCTTTCTGCCAGGACATTGAATTCACAGGTTAAGCAAAGCCATCAAGACTTCCACAGGGGCCTATGCTTCTTTTTTTGGGAATCCAGAATTAGCATTATTTTGGCAGGGTAAATGTTTTTCAGTTTTGGCAAGGTATGTTGACAAGGGAAATGCCTGAATTCATGTTTTGCCAGTTTGGCACACATGAGCAAAAGCTTTGGGCGAGTGCTTTCCCTGCTCAGATTACTTGGTGAACTGCTTGCCAAAAAGATGTCTCTAAGTATTTGGCAAACTAGGTCCATGCTAAAGACCTGTTCATCCCTTGCAATTTATAGCTCTTATCTGGATGTCAGAGATCCACAACTTTTTCTCTCATATTGAGAGAATCCAATAATTTACCTGTTTAAGTCTTAGGCTTCCACGCGTCACTGAAGTACAATTTCCAGTATTCATTGGGCAAACTGGCAAAACCTGGTAGAAATTGTAGTTCAGAAGCATCTGGAACACCAGTTTCCCTGACCTTGGAGATCTGTGTTCCTAAGCTTGATCAAGTGAAAGAACATATACTTTAACATGGTTCTCCCACAGTGTTCAACCTCTGGAACGCCACAGAATGGACAAGACAAGAAGAAGCAACTTCTGCTTCATGTTATCCAGTAATGACTACTCCAGGGAGTCCTTTACTTACAATCAGTCTCTTAGTGACCACAATTGACTCAAGGGGGGGGGGGACTTACAACCCAGATTCAAAGTTCTAACAATTGGGCCCCTCTGCAGTCACATGACCAAACTTTGGGCACTCAGCAACATGGTCACTCGCAGCATCCAGTGGTGATATAACTGTATACCACAACGTTTCTGCAGAAAACCGGCACTTATTTCTTTAACTGCAATAAGTCGCTTAATGACTGCTGCAAAAGCAGTCATAAAATTGGGTTAGTCACAACATACTGACTGTAATGGCCAGGCTGCATTACAAGTCATATGTCGAGGACTACCTACATATAGCTGTCATTATTAGCAATTAGGACAGTCTTATCTTTCAGGAATTACCATAATACTTCTTTTCTGAGCCACCAAATTTGAAAATTGTCATTGCATATTATGCAAACTCCTCCTATAACTTTGAAATGTGTGTTGTGTGAAGGACTGCTGTGGTTCCTTTTAACTATCTTGAACCTTCCCTTTACCCAGCTTCATTTTAGGAGTTTAGATTCTTGTATTTGCAGAAAGAGAGGAAAAAACCCTTCCCTGGTCTGAAAATAAATCTCCAGCAGTTCTTTGATTAACATGGGAGATTTTGCTAGCTACTTCTATAAATGCAGTCTGTTCCCTGCTTCAAGACTTCTGCACCTTGGCAGTAGGCATCTTCCAGGACAAGGTGGTCCCCTACAACCCCCCCCCCCCCCCAAGCCTTCAAAACCCCCCTTCAAAAAAGGAGAAAACCCCCCCCCCCCCCAAAGGTTAGGAAACATGCATGGTGCCAATCCATTTATTTCTGATGATAAAGACCCACCCTTCATGGTGCGAGCAAGAGGGTGACTTCAAGAGCAAAGGGAAGGGAGAGGAGGGGGCTACCTGGGGAATGGGAGGGGATTTCCAGGACCACCATGCTGCAACCTTACCCTGACATTTAGATCCACCTGGTTGTTTCTCAGCAGTTCACTGAGTTGGGCACAGTCCAAGGTGTTTTTTTCACCTCACAAGGAAAGGCACGGGCGGTTTGCCAATCAGGCAGAGCTGCTTGCCAATGTTACAAGTAACCCTTAGCTGAGTGATTGGAGGAAAACATCAGTCATCTCAGCTCAATATTCACGACATCTGGACTATGTGAAAAATATGATGTAATCAGAAGTAGGACTGATAGCCCAGATGTTCACGAGGACCAAGATCCCTGGCTCAGTGAAGAGAGAAATGAACCCTGCATCAGGACATGAAGATTATCTGCTTTTCTCAAGGCTTGAGAGCTGATTAGGGGTCCTTCTTACAGACTGGCATTTTTATAGTCGAGTAAAACCACTTATTTTCCCATTAATCTAACAGCGCTATATCTGTAGGAAAAAAAAATACTCCGATAATTGGTTTTTAAAATGACAATCTTAACTGTCGCCTGACTGATCAGCAGGGCTGCAATTGAAGATCCTACTTTTTAAATTTCCAAGTCATTCCACCCTAATGTTTTACTTAAGAGGTTCCTTTACATGGCAAGTGGAACAATACATGGCAGCTCTGTATTATTTCTGGCAAATGGCACACTGACATTAACAGACTGATTGGATGAGCCCAGTTCTAGTATACGCATACAGCCTCTTCCAGTTCAAAGGGTGTCCTGCCACCCAATCTCAAGCACAGGTGGAGTCTAATGCAGGGGAGGGGAACCATGCAAGGGGAAAACTGCAGAGGGAGCAAGCAGACGGAGGGGAAGGGGGAGCCATCAGCAAGCTGCTTACCTAGCCCATGACCTCCAATCGACACTGAGGTGAAAGGGCAAAGAGCAAGGGTAATCAGAGTGAGACAAAAATCACACAAAACAGTGCACAATGAAAAAAAAAAAACACACAGAAAACATAAATCCCTTTCCCCACAGTGGTGCGCAGTGGGGCCGGAGGTGCCCGGCAAAAAGCAGTCTGTGTGGGGCGTGGCATTGATTCAGCGTGGCTTGCCCACCCTCCAGAATCTCCCCCTCCCTGAGACCCCTAGCCTGGAAGAACTCTCACCTGTCACTGTACACTTGCTGGCATCACCAGTTGGTAAAGCACGGATACGGTAGGGCGAGTAGGGAATCTCATCCCCGCCATACTTGATGAGAATGGTGTAGCGGCCAGTCATATCGGGAACGTAAGACACTGTGTAGGTGCCATCTTGGTTGTCCCGGATGGTGGCCTTTTTGGGTTTGCCTTCAGGATCCTGAGCAAAGAGCAAGGCAAGTGGGTTGGTGTAGAGCCAGTGGAAGGCACCCAAGCTATATGTCAGGGTCCCCCAAAGTGGTCAGTATTGGCTTGTAAGCATGAGACTACCGAAGGGGTCAATGTTACTACAGAACAGTGTGAAATCTCAGCTGCCCATTCTTTAGCTGATGCTGGCCTTTATATGCATCGAATTCTTGCCAAGAACCTAGAATCTATTGGCACAGTACACGTGCAGATCTAAGAAGTGGGGTCTTTTGTAACTGACATTTTGTCAATGTGCAGATTTTTACTGCTATCCAAGATCTTTTGGTATGGTACCCACTGACAAGGAGAAAGAAAAGCGCAGGGGCAGGTAGGAGGAGGGCTGATCCTGTGCTGTTCTCTTTTTTCTCCTCTCAGCTGATCATCAGAGCTTTTTTTTTTTTTGGTACCAGTTTGGCTGAACTGGACCGAACCGGTAGCATTTCATCACTTTCTGGAAACCTCACAGTGAAAAATGCAGATATCTGTCTAATGGTGGGCCTATTTTTTCTTACCGTGATCTGAACAGCCAACAAGCCTTCTCCAGCATCCTTAGCGTCAATTGTAAACTCAACTGGCAAACTGGCTGGAACACCTGTAGTGTTTAGTCCGGGACCACTGGCTTTTACCTTGCTAGCATCATGAGTAGGTAGAACCTTAACTTTGAATGGGCTGGAGAAATACAAGAAAGAAGAAATGTGAGGGATAAGTAAATATATTAGTTTCTCAAAAAATCTAAGGACCTCTGCACTTCTAAAGTGCACAAATGCTCCTCAGCATCAGAAATCATTGTAATTGTCCTATTTTACCACACAGTCTTCCCAAACTGACACCTATCCAACAAATCAGAATGGTACCCTCAGAATTCCTTTCAGCCATATTGAATTGACTTTTGAGAAGTTCACTCTGAATATATTGAGAAATGTATCACATTAAAAAAAGCTGGAACTGGGACTAAGGGTTTGTAGAGCCTCTCATAATGCTACTGCTGAATTTATTCCCACTCCTTTTTCAGGAAGAAATCCAAGAGCTGTTGGTGGAGCTTCAGCAGAAGCAACTATACATAAACAAGGGAAGCATTCCCCCATGTATCTTCTGTCCTTAAAAAGATGGATGGTGCAAGCTTTTTTCTCATGTTACAAACCAAGGTAATGAGGAATATTGAGCGTTAGCTTTAGCAAGCATCCTAGTGACTCTTAAAAAGTTGCTAACTGGGCAATTTCTATTTTCTGCAAGTTCTGTTACTGTGGAAAAAAACCCAGTTGACATTTTATGACCGCCAGGTCTGCCTTTTCTTCATGGTTGAAGGCCTAAAAGATGACCGTTCACAGACCATTCACTATATCACCCTGGAGTAAGTGTAATGGGAGGAAACCACCATGTACAGTATCCCAAATGCTACAGAAGCTCTTCTCAGGCCATCTGAGCTTCCATTTTTCAAATATTCTTTTTTGGGAGAAGAGAGGCCTGTTAATCGTAAGGATCAGAAGTTTGTCAATGAACAATGTGTTTCTTCATTTCTGCCACAGAGGCTTCTGTTCTTTGGCCTCCCATCAATCCATTCCTACCTGTGAGGCACCTCATCATCTCCATAGCGCACAGCAATGTTATATGGTCCTTCACGACTTGGTACATAACTTGCAGTCTGAGTACCATCAGCATTATCCACTACATCTACAGGTTCAACTACTCCTGTAGGAGAAGGGCAAGAGGTGAGGAATGAACCAAGCCCAAAGAAGATACTATTTGTCCAGTCACGTACAGATTTACTTACCCTTTGGACCTTGAACTTTAACCTCGAGGGGTGCCACACCTGCCTTGCTGGTGTCCACTGTAAAGGACTGGGGAACATTGGCTCTGACGACACCAGGAGTCAGGCCAGGGCCTGAGCATTTTACCTTGGATGAATCCACCACATCATGCACAGGGACTTTGAATGGGCTTCCTACAGAGAAGAAAGAAACAAAACCTAAGTCAGGGAACTGCAATTTGGAGTAAGCTTCCTACAGTTTTTTTTTTTAAAGATTATTTGATTTCTCACCATCCGTTGCTTACTGTGAAAGAGACACATTTGTAATCCTTATTTTCACAACCTCTCTACTGTCCTTTCTGCTTATCTCTCTGGCCTTTAAGGAAGCTTGGGAAAAGGGTGCTTTAGCAAGTGACCAACCAATTTGATGATTCTGAACATGTTCCAGCCATAGGATGATAATACCTGCTACTAGTGACCAGCTTGGACAAGTGCCTTGTATTCAGCCCAAGATACCCTACTATACCCACCCAATCCTATGCCAGGAGTTAGAATTTCCTGCTCTACCTTTCCTGGTTTGATAATTATTGCTTAGATAGGAGCAGCCGAAGTGCTCCAAAACCTAAACACAATATGGGTTATTCTTTTCAGAAGGAACCAAGCTGAAGACATCCACGTCTTTAATCTTTTGGTCAAGATTAACCATTCCACAGTAATGGCTTATACATATAGAAATTATGGGAAACCAGTGATGCAGTGCAGAGATTAAGATGCAGGTTCTGAATTGGGGAGTCTGGAACCAATCCCTGTTAAGTCACAAACGCTGGACCAACCAGTGTTTTTCAACCCAATGCAACTCATGGGTTTGTTGTTGTACAAATAAATTAGGGAGATTCCACACAAGTCTTTTCAGCTCCCAGAGAAGCAGGTGGATATAAATGCAATAAATAAAGAGGCAACAATCTTTGGTCCAAAGGCTGGATAGGGCCTACAAGGCTTCTTTGTCCAGTGAAAACTACATGCCCAGAATGGAGAACAAGGAGGCCTGGCTGCTTCTTCCATCATTAAGCCTGCCCATATTGCAAGGAAAGTGATTTTCTCTTTCTGTGTATCACAATCATCCAACTATATTAAAGAGTCTCCTCCTCCATAGAGAGACTATTACTCTGTAGGTGGATAAGGTTTCAAGAGGGGATACTATTTACTCAAATACTGTTAGCGTATCATCCTATAAAAACACAACCCACTCTTCTATTTTGGAATCATTTCCCCAACCTAGGCCGATCATAGCCTAAAAAACTGCCAAGCTAGTGACTATGCCGAGTTGTCAATAGCATTTAAGCTATGTTGCACTCATAGCCCAGATAGAATCCCTGTTGGAAGTCTTGAGGAATTACCGCCACCAAGCCAGTTCAATTTCCAAATTCTAACTTCTAATAAACACTGCCATCACCAGCCTATTATCACTATACCCAGCTCAAGTCATACCCGGTACTTGGTGGCCACCATATGTGACATTAAGGTTGTAGGTGCCAGGCTCATAGGGGATGTACTCCACAGAACAGCTGCCGTCTTTGTTGTCGGTGCAGGACATTTTTGCTTCAGAGGGACCTTCAACTGCTAGGCCAAGGCCACCAGTACCAGCACCCCTGTTGCAGAAAGAAGGAACAATTGGGTCATCCATTCCAAAGAGGCCCCTGAGCTTTGAATCAAGCCTTCTACTATGGGAAATTACAGCTGCTATGAGAGAAAGAGAGAGAAAAAGAATATAAAAGTTTCAACAATTCAGTAAGACTACATCAGCCTGGAGGGATAGGCAGCCCCAACTTTCCATGTTCCAATTTGAAGCCAATGTATTTGTAAAGTTTACAGAATCAGAAATCATGGACACATGTAGGATGTAGTTGTATCTTACTTGGATTTCATCTATATAGCCCTGCACTTCTGTTTAAAGCCCTAACATCTACTTAGGGCTACCTGTAATGGCTTTATTATTTGTCTTCTCAGCAACGGTATGCACTCCAGAGCCTTCCAAAACCCATCACAAGTTTGCATTTTAGCCTAAAATGCTTTGCAATAATCTCAGGGAGAAGCATCAGAGTAAGTGGTTGAAGAGTGTACAATCTGAATTCCAGCACCACATAGAATGCCCCAAAGCTTTTGGTATGGTTCCTGGAGCAAATGCAAAAATTGATGCCAAACTAATTTTTTTAGTGTAATTACAGGGGGAAATTTTGCAAATCACAAAATACAGGAGGGAAGTGATGGTGCTATCTGTACTTGACTAATTTGACCCCCTCAGTGTCTGCCTTTCCTCCCTCCACCCACCCAGCAACAGTCCAACATGAAAGGCTAGATGCAACGAAAAATATATATTCTTGATCAACTTTTAATAGATGCCTTTTTGAAAGGTGGGTAAAAGTTGCCAGCCAATACTAAAAGCTATTCCTGTTCATCCCTCCTTTTCAAATAAGGCTGCATTCTCTCTTTCTAATGTTTACCTCGTCTCCACTGTGAACTTATTGGGCTTGTTAGTAGTCCCACTTTGGATGCCAGGCCCATGCACTCTAACCCTTGCAGGGTTACATCCTTCAGTTACCGGTACACGGAAAGGGCTACTTGGTACAGGGCTGCCATCATAGGTCACATCAACTGAGTGAACACCTAAAGGGAGACAAGAAAGGTCATATAGAAGGTAATGCTCCTAAACACTTTGTGAGGTTAAACAACTGGATGCACTTCTTCATCTAACGCAAACAGACCCTATGTTGGCTCTTTGAGGTAGTCCAAGCAAGAGGCGGTAAGTATTAACACTACCTTTATTCTAGGATTTAAGTAACAGTATTTTGCAAGTCTGAAAGTACCTTTTTCCTCTTTTATTCCTGAAAACTAGGGGGCGGGATTTTTTCCTTCTGAGATATTCTCTTTGCCTCCACTTCAGACTCAGATTCTATTTATCAGCCTCTTGTCTGGGCTGTGATTCTTCCTCCTGTCTCCCAAAATTTTTCTACATACTTTTGCATGCTCTTATCTTCTTTAAAAAAAAAAAGAAGCAGGTTTGCCAGTGGACCAAAAATCTCAGAAGAACTACAGCGGAACCTTGGGTTGCAAATGCTCCTGTTTGGGACCAAATCGGGTGGTGAACAAAAATTCCACCTGATTTTTGAATCGGGTCATGAAAGATTCTCCTTCCACACCAATTTCCACTTTGGCACCTTTTTTTTTTTTTAACTGCGCGCATGCGCAGTCGGTTGTGCTTCTGGACACGACCAAATCGGGTCGCGACTGGAGTCCGGGAATGGATTCTGATCGTGACCCGAAGCTCCACTGTAGTTCATTCTGCCCCAACCCATGACAACCAGGACCTCTCCAATATTCTTATATATCTCTTTCCCTTAACTCACCATCTTCATAGGGTGTGTACTCCACGTTGTAGGTACCATCGCCATTGTCACGCACGTAGCTCTCTGTAAGGTTTCCTGAAGGGTTGGATACTCTGGTTTTGATATGAGGGCCTCCGGACTTAGTCAAGGCTCGGGCATCCACATTGAACTCTGTTGTGGCTTCACGGAATACACCTGGCGAGAACATCAGCAGCATCAATAAGGCAGACCTTAGACCAGGGCTGTCAAACATCCGGGCTGCAGGCTGGATGCATCATGCACTGGCCACACCCACACATGGTTTAGCGAAGGGGGGGAAAGTCCCGATTCGTCACATGACGCCACTGTGACAACTTGAGTTTGACATCCCTGCTTTAGACTTTCCAGTCTGCCTGCCCAAACTTCCACCTCACTTGCATCTGATGAACATTGTGGATCCCCTGTGACATCAGTACCGCTAGGTAAGCTATTTGAAGTGAGTACTGGTGGATCCAAACTGAAACGAGAAGGTCATCCTCAGCCTGTTCTATTTATCATTAAACAAAACCATTATTAATCATCATTATCCTACAGCTGAGTGTCAGTTTGGTATAGTAGTTAAAGGGACCAGGTTAAAAACGGGGAGACTCTATAAATTGTTGTCCCGTATTAGGCATGAAATGAACTGGGTGACCTTGGGCCAATCACTCTCTCTCAGCCCTAGGAATCAGGCAAGGGGAAACCACTTCCAAAAATCTTTCCTTGAAAACTGCAGGTACTAGTCTAGGCAGTTTCCAGCAGTCAAGACCTACTTGGAAGGAATAATAACAACAACAACAATAATATAATGCTGGCAGCAACCCGTATCAATCATTTGCACCAGTCACTAGTATTTGTGATACATTTTAAATGTTCAGTTTACCGAGTTTCATGTTCAATGAATAAAAGATAATAATAGTAATAATAATGAAAAATAATCCTGCAGCCAGGAAACATCAAGGAGAGAGAGTTCCCACACACAGACAGCTTTCATCCTCATATGCCAACTTTTCAGTACATTCTCAAGTCCTCTTATAATAAAGCCCAAGGCTTATTTAACAGCACTTGCCAACACCCAGGGTAACTAGCAACAAACACAGATACATTATGCATTTTTGTTCCTCCTCTATATGGCTGTGAATAGATTTTAGGAAAACAGCTAAAGTTCCCTGATACCCTTCTCTATGCATGCAAGAAGCAAAATTAGTCCCCAAATAAACAGAGGCAGAAAATGTAACTGGGGATCAAGCATTTATTGTTGTAGATAGTCCTTAATTAACTAAACAAACTTATTAAATTAAATCCAAACTTACAATGACACCGAACAAGCAGTATTTACAACTGGTCCTCTAAGTTCTACACATGGCAATGTTCCCAGTCACGTAATTGTGGTCCAGGTGCTCAGCGACTGGCTTGCAATGATGACATTGCAACATCCCATGGTCATGTGGTCACCATTTGTGACCTTCACTGCTAGCATCTCATAACAGTCAGTGGGGAAGTCGATAGGAAATAGTAAACAGTGACCATCACTAAGTAACATGATCATGAATGTTGCCCTTTGGGATCACACATCTTAGCAATGGAAATTCCAGCCCCAATTGTTGCTGTTAACCTGTATTCTGCAGCCACAGAAAGTCAGGAGCACATTCATGAGATTCTCTATTCTGGTCTCAACCTATGGACAACAACTCAGTATCCGAGTCCCAGTGCTTTGGATTATCCCCTGCCATTCTTACCTTTGCCTTCCACTCCAGGACCATAGACTTTAACGCCAGATGTATCCACAGCTGGTTCCACGTTGAGTTTACTGGGGAAGTTGGGCACAGGCTGCCCCCCGTATTTAATGGTGATGGTGTAGATACCAGGGCAGAGTGGGATGTAAGTGATGGTGTAAGTGCCATCGCCATTGTCTCGCACGTGGACTTCGGCCTGCGTGCCACTTTCAGAGATGATCTCAATAGTGAGCTCGGCGCTCCCAGCACTGGAGCAGTCCACGCTGAACTCTCCTGCCTGCCCCACGGTGGCATGCTCCAGGCCTGGTCCAGAGCACTTCACTTTGGATGGATCAAAGCCAGGCACCACTTGGGCTTTGAAAGGAGAGCCTGGCACATGGGTGTCCGCAAAGAGGATATTGATGTTGTACTCCCCTGGTTCCGTGGGCAAGTAGGAGACTGAACAAGTGCCATCTCCATTGTCCAGGCATTCTATTTTGGCCTCGCAGGGACCTTCCACAGTTAGGCCAAGGCCTCCATTCCCAGCTCCCTTGGTATCAATGGTAAAAGGAGCAGGAATGCCAGCCAAGCCACCCTTCAAGCCTGGCCCATAGGCCTTCACCTGGAGAATGGGATAGGAGAGAGAAGGTAATTGACTAAATTCATAAGCAAAATCTTCTTCAAAAGCCCCCACGAAACGTATTGTACTGTGTCCCCTTCCAAAGACAATCCTTTGTTGTGGTACCACAACTAGAGAGAGATAAATGTTTTATTATTTATAATTAATATGTATACATAAACCCGAGCTATGACATTTTGTATGTTGTTGCCCACTAGCTGCAGTAATTTATTTATTTAAAACATTTATTTATTTATTTAACCCATTTTGTATCAAATTCTGGGCAGCATCTCTCCCCACTCACCATGCTGGCTGGGATTACCATGAACTGTAATGAAGCAAGGGACACACATTTCTCACATCTGAAAGAGGTCATCGTAGTGAGTAGGGGAAAATACAGTGCACTGAGTCTCTAAGTCTCCATCTACTCTCCAGACCAGGTTTACTGGCTGAGGAATTCTGGCAGTTGAAGTCCACAAGTCTTAAAGTTGCCAAGGTTGGAGATCCCTGCCCCAGACCATATTTTGAGTCACTATTTCTTAAATAGCTAAATTTCAAAGGGAGGTTCTGAAGACAAGATTTTCTTATCTAGAAATTAAGTCTGTCGAAATCCATGACACCTGTTTGTCAATTGACCCAGCATTTCCCCTTACATACAGTTGAGATTCAAGCACTGGCTGAACCTCCAAAGGCTCATTTATCACATTACAGCTGCCTCTCCAATATGTGACCTACTCACTCCCACAGAGAACTAGACACATGTTTACTCATCTGAATCCCCTTTCATGAGGAATGGCTCATGGCAATAAACAGGGTGTGATCCCTCAACACTGAGGATCATATTCCTTAACTAGAATTCTCTTGGCTGAATTAGGGCAAGACTGTACAATCTAATTTAGCAGAACAGGAGTGCTTTAAAATGAGAAGGAGAGAATGGACAGCATTTTCCAAGGCAACCATGGGAGAAATGGGACTCTTACCTTGGATGGATTGGTGGGAGGTACTGCCTCCACAGGGAAGGGACTGCCCGGGACAGGGACTCCATCATAGGTGACATCCACTTCATAGGGTCCTTCTTCTCGTGGAATGAACTTCACCACACTGTTGTCTGAGCTCAAGCCTGGCTCTACCTTGCAGGCCACAGGCTTACTGGATGGGCCTGTGATTTTGGCAGCCACCTTGCCTTGGCCTCCAGCACCTTTGGATTTAACGGTGAACTCCTGGTCTTTGCCTACTTCCACTTCTGCAAGAACCAAGTGCACATCTATGAAGATCCAATCTGGAACTGACAGGACATCTTTTGCCCCATTTCCCCCACAACAAAGAGAGCATTCCACCCACAAATCTATCATTTCAAATGCTTTGCCAAGACATCTGAGGTGACCCATTTTTCCCCTGGGTAATCATTTAGATATGCCACTATTATACCAAGGCATGGGGAAGGTGATAGAGCTAGAGTGCAGCTAGAGTTAAGCTGTGGGGAGAGAATGATATTGTTGGCATGACTAATATTTCCTGGAAAAAACAACAACAAGGTAGCCTTGGAGTGCTTTCAGCCATTTTACCCTGGCAAATGTCCAGGAATGGAAAAGTTTTACTCAGGAACCACTAGGGAGATTTCTAAAGACATGCCTGTTTTTTAAAGGATGTTTTCCATCACCCTATGGAACACTGGAACTATAGCTGAGAGAGGGGATGGGCTGGAAAGTGTAATCAATGTATATGAGGATATAGAGTTTTGCTTTGAGTTTGCTAGGAGTTATCCCAATTCAAACTTACATTGATTGTGAAAAGACCAAGAAGGAGGCAAATTGTTTGGATATACAATCATGTTGCACAATAGAGTTCCCCAACCTTTCCAGCTTTATGGCCCAAGGGTGGGGAGGAAGGAAAGAGGACGGTTCTGGGCGAGCAGCAAGGACACGAGCACTGAGCTTCATTTGTGCAAGTGGCTGACATGCATGCCACTTGTGCAAATGTATGCATGCATGCATGCATGCTGCTTGTGCAAATGGGGATGTGCATGCACATGTTCGCCTGCCACTTCCACGGCCTGGTTTTAAACAGCTCAAAACCCAGTAGTGGACCATGGACGGGGGATTGGGGACCCCTGCTGTACATGCATGTACAAACACAGTGTAATAGGTGGAAGGTGAAGAGATAATAATGGAACTTGTTGCTTCCCATTATTGCAACTGTGTAATCAATTCACCCAATGCAATTCAACACTGTATCAAATATGTTTTAAGAGATGGTTCACAACTCTGGATTGGTCAGGAGCAAGGAGTTGGATGGCTAGGTTGAAAATCACCATCACAGTTCAGGATAAATCTGATGGAGACTGACAGATGAGAGGTGTATGTACGAGAGAAATAGTTGGCCACAATTTTGTGTAATATAATTTGGCCTTGAGAATCTCAAGTTTTCACTGGTGGCAAAACTCCAAGGACGATTGGGCACCCACAGTCTATATTCTAGCAGAACTGCACCTTTTATTTAAGCCATAAATACACTAGGTTCTATTTTGTCATTTGAAACATGTCCTGTGCAAACTTCCCAGAGGCCACCTGGTCCTGACAGAAAGCTGGAACAGGCAGACTTTCTGGGTCCAGTCCCAAAACACAACTGTTAGCAGATGCTAGACAGCTGTGCACACTGGCTTTTCATTGCACTCTCCATTCAGGCATGGTCTAAAAATGGATGTGGAACCCAAATCCCTCCAGATGTTATGAGCTGCAATTTTCATCCCTGCTGTGTAGGCAACAGAATTAGACGTTCTGAAAAGTCATTTTGTTTTTCCTTTAAAAAAAAGAAACAACAAATATCCAGCTTCTACACCAGCAAAAAAAATATGTTAGCCAAATGCAGGAATAACATTTCCAGAAGTTGAGAGATGCTCAATAAATAAACAAATACATCACAGCAATCACAGAGTGGTGCTTTGTGTTACTCCGCACCTTTCCCTGTGATCAGGAGGCAAAAGCAAGCAAAGAATCGAAGCTTCTGGGATACATACTGTCTCCAAGCCCAGATATCTTGATCTTGCTGAGATCCAGGGTGGGAGCTACTCCCACGTTGAAAGGACTTTTGGGAATGTGGTCTCCCCCATATGTTACATTTACTCCAAGGTTACCCTGAAATACAAGAGGTACATTTATCACTGTGTTGTGTATAGGCACCCTAGCCTGACATTCATTCTTCCCCTTCTATGGGACCCGCACCCTTCCTACTGACTTTCCATCTAGACCAGAGGTGGGCAATTATGGCCCCTTTACAACTTGTGGACTTCAACTCCCAGAATTCCTGAGATGGCATAATCATGACAATTCCTGGGCATGGCTGGGACAGGAATTCTGGGAGCTGAAGTCCACAGGTTGTAAAGGGGCCATTGTGGCCCATCCCTGATCTAGACTCTTCCCAAAAGTCACTTCCCCAACAGTCACTTATTTAAGGAAAGAAGGGGGTAAGGCTGCCAAGTCCCACCCCAACTGGCTGACCAGCAAGATTTCAGTCAAAAGCCTTGCTTTCCCTAAAATAGTAAATCTTTATGAAGCCTCTAGTTGTTTGCTATTTAACAAGACATCATGTTTCAGAGGTATCTCAAAAAATCACCGTCTTCTTATCATAACTCACCTGCTGCACAGGGGTATATCTGACAGTATAGGTGTTATCGTGGTGATCAATTATTTCAGAGTCTCTTACGGCGTCTCCCTTGGCTGGGCCCGTGAATTGCACATCCAGCTTGGCCTTGCCAGCGGGCTTGGTGTTAACTGTGAAGTGAGTTGGCTTCCCCATCTCCACACCTGAGGAAGCAAGAGAAACTTTCAGAAAGGGAAGCAAACTTTCCAGGCTGGTAAGCATGCTTTCTGCTCTATTGATTTTTGCACCAAGAACTTCCATGGGGTAGAATGCAGCTTATTTTTCCAGGCCCTTTGGGCGGTTGTGTTATATTGCAAGTTGATTTTAAGCTCACAAGATTAAAATTCATTCTAAAACTGGCATCCATCCACTTTGACCCATTTCAATATTGCAGTTGGGTTGCACTAATGGCTGCATGAGAACAGACAAGGAAAGTATGCATCTTAAAAAGCTTGTCTTGAGACATTGCTGTGTAATAACAATAGCACTTAGACTTATATACCGCTTTATAGTGCTTTACAGCCTTCTCTAAGTAGTTTACAAAGTCAGCATATTGCCCCCATCAATCTGAGTCCTCATTTTACCCACCTCAGAAGGATGGAAGACTGAGTCAACCTTGAGCCTGGTGGGATTTGATCTGCCAAACTGCAGGCAGCTGGCTGTCAGCAGAAGTAGTTTGCAGTACTGCGCTCTAATCACTGAGCCACTGAGGCTCTTAATGCCAATATTTACAAACCCCTTTGTTTTTATCCACTTTCAATAGGACTGAGTTCTGTTCCTTCTTCAAGTTGCTGGATTAAGAGTTCCAGACACAACTTCTAAGCTCTCTGCTCCTATGTGTAATGTACAACCTCTTGCAAAGCATATCCCCAACTCACCAGTCCTGTTGAGACCGGGACCTTCAGCTTTGACTTTGCTGGCATCATGGGAGGGTTCCACTTTGATTCTGATGGGGCTGGTAGGGGTGGCCTAGAAATCAAGAGGAAGCAGGTGAAAACGAGAGCAATCGCCAGGTGACTCTCTCGCACATTCCCCCAATTTTGCAGTGGTTCCTCTAAGAAATGGCCTTACCTGGTCAGCAAACAACACCATGATTGTGTAGCTTCCAGCACCCCGGGGGGTATACTTGACTGTGAAGGTGTCATTATCATTGCGAATGATGTCAAAATCGATGTCCGCTTCAGCTGGACCCACCACGCCAGGGGCACACTTGATGCCAATGCTCACATCACCTTTAAGAAGAGACAAGTCAGTGAAAGGCATCTAAATGCACTGTTAAAAACCTGCTCCTGCAATTGTGACTCAAATTCCAAGTCCCGAAAGAGGGTCAAGATGTACCCATATAGTGCAGCCCCTGAAGTCTATCGACCTCCAGCTTCAATCTTTCACTCTGGAGCAGGAGTATCAAACACAAGGCCCGTGGCCCGGATCTGACCCACAATGCGGTCAGATCTGGCCCATTGGGCTGTCCTGGAAAATGTGAAGAGCTGGCCCGCCTCATTTTGGCCCAGTCAACCCAATGCAAAGAGGAAACATTGGGCCAGCGTGGCTTTGGCCTGGTCTATTCAAGAGGAAATATGCCAGCAGTTTGGGGAATGGCCACGCCCACCCACTCAACCATGCTCATTTAGTGGCATCAAGCTTGCCACACCCACCCAGTCAGCCACACCCACCCGGCTCCCCCAAGGTCAAACACAGTCCTCAATGAAATTGAGTTTGACACCCCTGCTCTAAAGGTTTAGTTGAGGAGGATCATTTTTCCAATGGGCAATTCTGATCTTTCTGGAATAGCCACGATGGTAAAATAAAGGTAAAGATGCAGGGCATTGATCCATGCATGGAGTGTCCATAAAATTCAGGATACTTTTTATAATCTGCCTCCACTTCAGAAGAAATCAAGAAGAATAGCAAAGATCTAGGGCATGGGAAAGCAAGGTCAGAATGGCTTCCTTTGATTGCTAATTCTTTTCTGTAACTTGTTCAAGGACACACAGTACAGTACGAACAGAGCAGTGCAATTAAGGCATTATGCCAAGCTATTGGGGAGGAAGTTTAGTCACTGTCTGCCACAGAATACAAGTCAGGCCTGCTGTACCTCTGTAGTCCACTGCGCTTACAAATTAGCAGGGAGAAAGGACAAGCATTTTCCAACCATGGGTTGCTTGTCTATTTGGAAATTGTCTTCCAGATCCTATGGGATTAAATCCCATTATATATCCCATGTCTGGCCATGGTGGCTTGGAGCTGATGGGAGCTACATCTTGCAACATCTGAAGCAGCACAACTTTCTCTCTCCGCCTCTTTACTTTCATCACCACTTCTGTGAGATGCCTAACCATGGGAGGGAGCAGAGGAGGGAAAAGCTAATTAAAGGGATTCCAAAGACTGCAACCTTCTCAACACAAACAAGGCGATGGACAGCAGCGGTGAGGATACAAAAGGCTTCAGAAGTGGAGAAGCCAGTCTAAATGAAAAGGCTAGAAAGATTGTACAGCCTTGTCTTTTGTTCCCCTTGGCTGCCAGAAGGAGAAAGGGAGGGGGAGCAGAAAACAAAAATCACTTTTTACGTGCTGCCCTTCAGCATTAAGTGCTTCTTAGAGCAATTTACAACACAAGCACAATTTATTCTTGGCTCCCTAATTAAGAATGAGCTTGAAATGTCCCTTCCTCCCCCAACCCTTAATCAGACCAAGGTTGGTGTACTTCAGAAGATTAGCTTCTCAGAGCGAACTCTCGGTCTCGCTTACTATGGACTGGAAGATGGGGTGGAGTGGGCTGGGGACGGGGGTGGCCCACTCTCCCTCTTCTTCCATTCCAGCAATGCCAGACATTCCAAGGCACCAAGGATAGAAAGGGCTCAACAACTCACCCTGCCCGGCTTCTGTGCAATCCACTGTAAAATAGGTCGGTTCATGAGCCTTTAAGCCAGTCTTCGCCACTCCAGGACCATACACTTTCACTTTGTTGGGATGGCTGCCAGCTCCAATATTGACCTATAGAGACACAAGAATGCAAAATTCTGTCTTTGAACTTGGGGCTGGACAGGTGGGAGAAAGTTAAGTGCTCTACCCAAAACTGGAAAATGTATCTTAGAAAAGTTACCAGAGTCAACACAGCAAGAAGATAACTTCTTTAGTGCTGGTGTTTGGGGATCTGTCTTAAACGTCTGAAGAGGGTGAATGTGCAGGCCATCAATAGAAAAAAAAAAAAGGGAAGGAAGGCAGGCAATCTAATAGGAGTCTAGCCATGTTGAAGCCGAAACAGATTGGTTCACAAGGGAAACTGCTTTCTATTCCGTGCCCAAATTCCACTGCATTGGGTGGTTATATTACATCTAAGTAATTGCAATGGCTTACAACTGGAACATTTAAAAAATAGAAACGGAAGGATTATTTTGACTACTCAAGAGCAAGCTATTTGAACAACCAAGGCCAAAACTGAAAAAATATACATCACCAAATGGTTCAAAGGACAGACAATGCAAAAAAGCAGAAAAAAGAGTTCATCAGCTCATGCAAGAAAATCCACAAAGTGATTATAAACAATGACCCAACACTATTGCCAAAACGATTCACTGGAATTTCCATTAAAAATATGCACCCCTAATGAAAAAATGGTGGACATATAGAAAGGGTAGTTGAAAATGTACTGGTTAAAATATTGTGAGATTTTGGAATACAAACTGATCAAGTCCTTGGCGCATAACACACCAGACTTAACTGTCATTAAAATGAAGAAAGGGTGGATAATTGATGGAATAATACCAAGGGATAGTAGAAGACAAAGAATTGGAGATCTCAAAGTATCAATATCTGAAAAATGATTTTGAAAGATTATGGCAAAACCAACCATGGAGGACCCAGTGGTTATCAGGACATTTGGTGCCATACTAAAGAAACTTGAATGACACTTACAAAATCTGCATGCTGCCAAGTACTTGGATCCTATTATCGTGATACAATGTGATCTCCTAGGTTCTTGGGAAAAACTTTAATGCATATGAAAGACAAGACTAGGTAAAGAACCGGCAGCTGTGATTTCATATTGCTGTGTATAATAATGTATATACAGCCAGAATTGAAAAGATGTGATGACCTGGGGTGTGGCACAAAGGCAACACAGTCAGATAAGCAATAGGAGTCCCTTTATTATCTCCAACTTTGCCCCCAATGTCCAGGTTACCTTCAGGCTGGAGAAAAACTCTCCCAAGAACAATCTTTGACTGTAGAAAATTCAGTCCAAAACAAGGTACACACAAATTGTAATTTAAAATCCAAACAAACCAAACTGAAGTAATCAGTTTGGCAGGCAGGAGAAAGAATTTCAGACTTGAAAGCACAGCAAAAATTACACAGTTGGAAAAAAGCCAGGAACACAGAAAAGCCACAACGATACAAGTCACATTTGCTTCCAACAGTTTGCTGCACACAGCTTGCCTTTTTCATATACTGTGTTCCCAGCTGCAGCTAATGAAGGGAATCAGGGGCCCTTTCCTTCCCTGTAAGCCACGCAACCCACGTTGCTCCCTTCTCCATTCCTCCCTATGTGCCCTAGGATGAAGAGTGGGTGGGCCTGGGTCTTCCTCTGAATTCCCTCTCTCTTGTTCTACCTCTCTCCTGCTCTGCCCAGCTGAACTTTGCCCTTCTCCAGTTTCTTCCACAGCCAACGGAGCCACACTTCCATTCCCTGTCAGCTGTTCAGCTTCGTCCTCTGAGTCAGATTCTGACAGGGGCATGACAAAAGACAGCAACAGATAGCAAATGAGGAAATGATGTACTGCCATGCAGAATCAATACAAGATCATTCCAACTCATTACAACAACGGTATTGACAAAGTACCGTAGTAACAAGGGTGTGTTGGAAGATCTGTAAGAAATACTATTTGGCTACAGGCAAGAAATGGTGAAATCACAAAATAGACAAAAGTAATAGAAAATAAAAAAGCTAAAGCTCTGGGACTTTAGAATTCAAATATGCAAGGATCTGCCATACAACACCCCAGACTTAACAACTGTTGAGAAGACAGACAAAAAAAGTCTGGATAGTGGACTTTGCAATACTTGGAGGCAGCAGAAGAGAAGAGAAAGAACTGGACAAAATCACAACATACAAAGAGTGGCAAATAGAACCACTGTGGCAAAAGAAAGCAAAGGAATTACTACGAACAGTAATATTGGATACAATTCCAAAACATCTGTAGTACCACTTGAACACCATCGCCATTGATAAAATCACCACCAGTCAATTGCAAAGGGCATCTTTGCTTAAAACAGTTTACATCCTGAGATGATACCTTTTATATCATTAAACAACATCTGTCTATCCTAGGCCCTTGGGAAGGACTCAATGGGTGGACAAAATGCCAAATCCAGACTAAACATCTAAGTGACTGACTGATCATAATAACCAAAACAGTTGTTACTGTTGTTGCTGTTTGGGAAGGAAATGTACTAGTGAAAAGTCATACTGGGCTTCAGAGGTTTTTATAGAGGCAGCCTACAAACTCTGGGGCAGCCTTTTGCTTCTTGCGACCAAGATAAATGAAGTCCCATTTTGTCCTAATACTTTTGCTTGCTACTGTAAGGAATACTAACCCTGTAAGGACTGTTGGGAATATTGACTCCTCCCCACGACACCATCGCTGTGTGCTTCATTGGCTTCTTGGGCAAGTAGGAACAGTTGTAGGTGCCATTTCCGTTATCCTTCACCGAGACATCTACTGGTGATCCTTCAGAGTCCTGAAATAGAGAAATCAAAAATCATCTTTCTGCAGGTCAGTGTCATTCACCACAATTTCTTCACCCTCCCCATCATGGAGAAAGCACTTCTCCAATTCCTTCAGAGCAACTTTCTAACCAGGTGCCCTCCAGAGGCACTGGGGCTGACATTGGCAGAATTTTTAAATAGTTCTCAATTCCTTATACTTCCCACTCATGTCTAAGAGTTAAAATCCCAATCTAGAAAGATACACCAGTTCGACACCAGGTTGGGGAAGGCATCTTTTAGCAATGGAGAATTCTGTGCCTGTTGCTGATCTCACCTGTACTTGCACCTTGAGAGGTGCTTTTCCACCACTCCTTGCATCAACTGTGAACTCTGCAGGCTTGTTGATTGCAACACCAGTCTTTTCAAGCCCTGGGCCATGTGCTTTTACCTTGAAGGGAGTTGGAAGATCATTGTTAACTGAAAAACCTTTGCTGACCATCACAACACACACCCAAAAGTCAGTCAATTTTGCTAAGAGATTTTAGAAGGGAGGATCAGCCAGAGAACCAGAATTAAAATTGCATAAAGTCCTGAACAACTGGCACAAAAGACTTTCCATTTTGTTGTTTTCATTTGGGAGACCTGCTCAAAATTCCCTTTGCAGATTTCCCCAAGATAGCAAGAAACCTTGATTTATATTATTTTCCCAAGGAAACAATAACTTTAAACCTCACAAGCAGACACAGCTTTAAAAAGACATTCCTTAAAGCTAGGTCCCACTGGCTGACGGATGCAAAATGTATGCATAAAGGACACAGCAGACAAGCAAAATTTCGGGGGTGGCTCCATCCGTTGTCATCCGCTTCAAAAAGTGGTGAAAATTTGCATAAACAGAACGGAAAAGAACGGACATGAGTAGTATGTAGCGGGGATGTTAAACAGATGTTCATAGGAAGCCTAGTGGATGACACCTCCGAAGGGGTTCCGGGGGAGAATTTCGAAGCGGACACATAGTGGATGAAGCAGATGCATCACGTACGCCGAAAGGAAAGAAAGGGGATGCTGCGCGGATGTATATCGGATGCTATTAACACTGTGTAGACATTCCGTGTACCTTTTGTTTCCTCCCTCTTTCCGTTTTCAGCTGAAGCGGATGTGAGTTGAGGGGATGCCCAGAGGATGCAGAGAGGATACAGCGAATGTTTAACGGATGATAAACGGACATAGAATGTTTGTTGCTCGTTTGTCGCGGATTTACATCGTACACAACAGAAAGTTCATCCGTTCACAAAGTTTTGTGCAGCTCAAAACTTCTTGCGCGGATGAAATCGCAGTGGACGGATCCTTGACGGATAGAGCGCATGAAACACGTATGCAATGAGTACACAATGGATGCATAGTGTTTTCCAACGGATGGCAAGCTTTTTTTAACGTTTTGCATCCGTAAGTGCAGTGGGACAGGGCCTTTAAAGACATGATCTGCAACAATCCCCCTTCCCCACCAGCTAGCCATAGAGGCCCAGATGATTGGCTATTAACTCTTCTCCTACCACAGAAGCATCTGCACACAAAACTAAAGCCAGGATGCACAAAAAATAAAAACAAACATAACCCTTAGTGAGCACAGCTCTCCAGCAAATAAGCACTTGCCTTCTCAGGGTAGAAGTCCTTAGGAGCAGTCTTGATTTCTGCCATGAAGGGACTGAGTTTGATGTCTTCATTGTTGCAGAGCACATGGACTGCATATTCCCCTGGCTCCTGGGGCCAGTAGCGCACATCGCAGGAACCATCTCCCTTGTCATCACACTCAATCTTTGCCTGTGAGGGACCCTCCACTGAGAAGCCTTCAAGGAACAGAGAGAGAATGAATCAGGCACTTACACAGAACAGAGAAGGAAGATCATTTATGACATATACCACTTTTAAACATCAAGCAAGGCATACAAGAAACAATGTTTTGACGATAACATATTTCATGTGATATTCTGCTACAGCTATGTCTTCCAGGTGTTTTAGGCCAAGATTTCTCTAATTTAATAGCAGCACTGAAATGCAACATGCCTAGAAACTATGAGATTGGGAAAAGTTGGATCATACAAACCAAGATTCTCAAAAATCATCTATAAACTACTGACAAAAAATGCTACAAGCCTCCTGTGCTTAGAAGGGGAAGTGGTAAAATGAAATGCTTTGCAGTAAAGAAAGTAAAGAATTACTGTAATTGGACACTTCCATGTAAATAAGGCAGGAGAGACTGTTAAGAGAGTGGGAGGAGGAGAAAGAGGCAAGGGACAGAATAGAAAGGTAAATGATCATTCTCTAGAGAAGAGGGGGGGAGGGAGATAGAGAAAGATGGAACAGAGTTCTCAACCTCTGAACAAAAATAACCTTTATCCATATGATCTGTTCATATAAAATGATTTTATTAACATAAACAATCTCTAAATAAAGGAAAGACAGGCTATAGACACATAACAACCCTTTTCCCCTATGGTGAAAAAGTCACTAGTTAAAGAAGTGATCATATCAGTATAAAAATTCCAAATATATTATTCTGGGCTACTGGCAGTGATGCATTAAATTGTCGACCGATTCCCAAAATAAGTTAAGAAATGGTGTCACCTCTGTCCGAACAAACCTAGGTAGTCCCTCCATATGTAGAGTAGTTTAAGATTACAGCCCCCAATATTCAAATTATCCAAATGTGCCTGTTGCAGAGATTGAATGGGGCAAAACAAAAAAATTGTGCAGGGTGGATGAGAAAAAGGAACTTTGCTACAGAGAAACAGGTCAAAGCAGTTCCTTTCCCTCTACAAGGGAGGAAAGTTCTCAACAGACGTTTGGATGGATTCCCCAGATTAGGGATGTATTAGGGTTTTTAATCCTTATAACTGCCCAGAGACACTTGTGGGAAGTGGGAGGATGTAAAGTATATAAATAAATTGCATGAACATGGAAATGCAAGATAGAAGACTCACTTACCTAATGTGCCAACATCATCCCCAATGGCTTCTACTACAAAATCTGCCGACTTGCCCACGACACCTCCTTCCAAACCAGGCCCCCAGGCTCGCACCTTCTGGTTTGTGCATTCTGTCCCAACTCTCACCTCAAATGGGCTACAAGTTAAGAGGTAACGTTTTAGGTTCTGCTTCAGTCATAGTTATCCTGTAAAGAGACCCTGTTGCGGTCTTTCCCAACCAGACTTCTCCTTTCTAGGAATGAAGCTCAATGCACTTGAATGCTGTTTGTTCAGACTTGCTCTACTGATACTCTCAGTGGAAACTTATCCACCAAAATCTTCCATCAAGATGGACAAGAGTATTACTGAATTCTTCTATTTGCCTCATTTTGGTCAGCAAACTCCAAAAATGAACACAGTACTTACACCCAAAGTATCTTCATCTAAATCATGCTTATGGTTCTATATAAGCAACCATGTATACCCTGTTTGGCCCAGTTGGGTATCACAGAACTTTAAACCTTTCCTCTCCATAGTCTCAGGTGCCTGAACAGACACTCTTCAATAATAGTGGTTACGGAGTTTCACCCTCCACCTCACCTGCGGGGGATGTGCTGCCCTCCCCAGGTTATTGTGACAGTATAATTGCCAGGTACAGTTGGGTAGTATTCAAAACCATATACTCCATCACCCAGGTCCTTCTGCTTGATACGTTCTTCTAATCCTTCTGCAGAGAGAGAGAGAGAGAGAGAGAGAGAGAGAGGGAGGGAGAGAGGG
>BLBF01000021.1:26392744-26408629 GCA_015471245.1 Laticauda colubrina | reverse complement strand
GGGGGGGGGGAGAGAGAGAGAGATATGCAATGATCAAATCAAACCAGCCCTATAATTAACCATAATGAAGCAACTTCCACAGATAGCTAATTTGTAATGGCTGGGAAAAAAATCCCCAAGGGATTGTTGTGGGTTTTTTTGTAGAAGGTGAGAAGTATTTCTGCATATTTCTATCCTAGGTTTTATAAATTTGGGGATCAGATCCCTGATCACAGCAACTTAAACTCTCCATTGTATGGGCAGGAGTGATATCAAAAAAGAAACAATTATATTTACAATTGCAAACTACTCATATGAACCTCATGCCATGAAATACAACCCAGCAGCTTATTGTACACTGCATAGGAACAAGCTCAATACAGCACTTGGAGATTTGAATATGAATGTCCATGAAATCGACTGAGTTGCCTTGACAACTGACCATGTCTTTCTCAAGTTTATCCTGAAATTAAACCTTCACATTTCTTGGAAAAGAAAGCATGGAATGTAAAAGGAGGAAGCATTCAGGTAGTCATCACTTCATGTCCAGTTACTCAGCAAGTATGCACAATTACAATAGGCCTCCCCCAGAACTACATACTGTTTTTGGGCTGTGCTCCACCCCCTCTCCCCCAATAGCCACACAATCACATTTCAGACTCTTGGCAACCAGTTCACATTTACAGATGTTTAGTGTCCCATGGTCATGGGACAGCCAAGTTTTGGCATGTTTTGCTAGTTTCCAGTGTTTACTTCCAATTTCTGGCAAAAAATGCTCATTGGGGAAAACAGACTCATTTAATGACTACAGTGTTTGCTTTACAACTGCAGCATTTGCTTAACAATTGCTGCAAAAAAGGTAATTGCTCAGTGCTTAATGACCACCATTACAACTGTAATTCCAGACTCAGTTATGTTCACAAGTCAAGGACTATCTGTGCTACAAATTGTCATTGAGCAATGCAATCATCTTACCCTTATTTACTTAGCATATGGTATAACATACATGGCCTAGCAATAAAAACAAACATTTCAATTAGATTAGTAAAACCCAACAAAATATAAATGTCAAAAAATCTATGTTCAAACACCAAAGTCTAAGCCTGTGATGGTGTACCTATGGCACACGTGCCAGAAGTGGCATGCAAAGCCATCTCTCTGGGCATGCCAGCCGTCACCTGTTGCCCTTCCGGCCAGTTAGTCTTTGTGCACGTGGGAGCACCGGAAACCTGAAGAGCAGCTTCCCGGAAGCTGAGCTTTTGGTTTCTGCCGTGCACACGCACGCTAGCCAGCTGGTTTTTGCGCATGTATGCGTTCCAGAAACCAGAAGACCACGTGGCCAGCACACATGCGCACATCAGAAACCAGAAGCTTAGCTTCCTAGCATGTACATGTGTGCTGAGGAGCTGCTCTTTTTGGTTTCCAGCACTACCGCACACGCATGACAGGGATTTGCTCTTCCGGTTTCCGGTGCTTCCTCCCTCAGGCACGTGCTCCCATTTCAGCACTCAGAGACTAAAAGGTTCACCAATACTACTCTAGGCCATCTAATAATTGATATACGTCCCAACTCTCGGTGTGATCGACAGTTTGATATGGAACCCCGCAGTCAAACTGAGGGGAGGATACTATGCCCCATTTAATTACAGTCCCAGCAGACGCCATGTGAGGTGCGAATCCTATTCTGGCACCTTTTTTGTGGGGGTCTTCTCATCCTAATAGAAGAGGGAGACTGCTGAACATAAAACCCATCCTGTCTTTCAATGTGTTTTCATTAAATAGCATTATTTTCTTACCATAGAAACTGAAATCTTAGGTCTTTCTCCAGCCTCACAAATGGCCTAGATCAAACAAGCCTGGCCCAGCTCACCTTCGAGCTCCAGTGTAATCTACTATTTGGCAACAGCAAAATTTCAGATGTCATTAACATTCCCCAATGTATCTTTGGGATCTTTGTAGGTCGGAGCCTCCAAGGGATAATGAACTGAAACAACCACACTCTCAAAGATTTTTATCTTCCTGGCTCAGGCTTTTTAAGGATGCCTTAGGCAGATTTGCCCAACCCTGCTTTGAATGCTTATGGTTTGAACTGAGAGTTACCGCTGCCAAGTCCCACATATCTCCAACACATAGGTCAATTACACTTGCCTTCTAGAAGGCACAAGAATTTAACACATGCATAGGCAAAAGAAAAATGAGGCTCCCTGACACTGTAGCTTTAGAAGGGTTGTATGCATTTATTGAGACTGGGTATTAATGACAAAAAGAAAGAAAACACCCCAAGAAGCATGTTACTAATGTCCAGTAGCTACATCTACTTTATTCTCCAAAAGCTAAATTTTGCCCTCACTGGATTCTTTCATAATAAGTTAGCCTGTCTCCACATCTACCCTTTGCATCCACTCCATAATATGCAATGGCCAGGCTGAGACCTGCTTAAGGTGTGAGTATGTTGACATTAGACATTTTCTCTTTTGTTTACAGGATCCAAGCTAGCTCATTAATTTTGAGACATTTCAGGATTAGAAGCATCATGCCAGGAGGTGTGTTTCAAAGGGAGGCTATACTTACAAAGGATAAATGTCTAGTTTCCTCTCCCCTGGGCCTTCCAGACATCTTAGGAGAGAATTACAATCCCTAGAATTGATGTCCAATGTCAGGACGGCACCAGACAAGAGATGAATGAATGAAGCTTCAGTCAGCCATTCCTTGAGGACATAAAGTTTATTCCTCTATTTTGGATATTCATTTATACTAGCCTGCCATGTTAGAAAAAAAAGAGACCACTAGACGCAGAAATTGAAAACCTAGATAAGAACCAGAGACTTTATATACCTAGCAAACAGCAAACAGCAAAACACAACAGATTCTCATCTAATTCATTTCATGGGCAACAACTCTGTGCAGTACAGGTAGTCCTCCACTTAGTTCAACAACTGAGCCCAAAATTTCTGTTGCTAAGTGAAACATTTAAGTGAATTTTGCACCATTTAACGACTTTTCTTGCCACAGTTGTTTAAGTGGATCAATGCGCTTGTTAAATTAGTAACATGATTGTTTATATGAATCTGGCTTCCCCTCCATTGCTTGTCAGAAGGCCACAAAAGGTGAGGACATGACCCCAGGACACTGCAACCATCATAAACATGAGTCAGTTGCCAAGAATCTGAATTTTGATCACTTGACCGTGGGGATGCTTATAACAATTGTAGGTAAAATGGTCATAAGTCACTTATTTCAGTGCTGATGTAACTTTGAATAGTCACTAAATGAACTGTTGTAAGTCAAGGACTACCTTTAGTTCCACTGTGGCTACTTACTAGCTATTGATTGATTAATTGATTGAATTTATATTGCCGCCTATTTGCCCATGGCGACTCGAGGAGGCTTACAAAACACAAAACCACATTTAAAACAATACAAACTAAAGAAAAAGAAATAAATTAATAAAAGTAGAATATAACAAAATCTCCCCCCAACTCCCACCGCCCGCCCCGACGACAGCAGATCACATGAGCCATTTAATGGGCTCCATCTCGGTTTGGGTTCCCCAGGCCCACTGGCAGAACCAAGTCTTCAGAGCTTTCTGGAAGAGTATTAGAGAAGGGGCTGTTCTAACATCTGGGGGAATGATGTTTCAGAGAGAGGGAACCATCATGGAGAAGCCCCTTCTTCTGGGTACTACCAAGTGTTGTTTCCCACAGAGATGGAACCTGCAGTATTCTCTGCCTTCCCACTCTGATGGGTCAAGGTACATGTGACCGGCAAGATACGGTCCCTCAGATAACCTGGTCCCAAGCCATGAAGTATCAAACATTAGTACCAAACATCAACCAGAGACAAGAAAGTACAACTCTTTGAACAAAAACAGTTCCAGCATGACCTTTGAACACTGGGAAAGTGCAATGAGGAGCTAACACCAGACACAGTATGGCATCAAACAGGTTCGTTTATATAAAATCTAACTCCATCCCCCCACCCTCAAAAAAAGCCCCCAACTCTTATAGGGAAGAATACATCTGTGGGACTTACTTGGGCCTTTGATTGTGACCTTCAGCTCACCACTGCCTGCGCCCTTGGTGTACACCTTGAAGTCTGCAGTCTCTTTTACTCGGACCCCCTTGGGTTGCAGGCCTCGACCCACCGCTCGGCAAGCACTGGGGTTGCATGCTGCAATAGCAGCATCAGCAGCAAAAGAAACAAAGAGAAACAAGACTTCAATAGGGTGCAGTTCTCTAGAATCACGACAACATTCCACTATCTAAATGTACAGATTCTTTCCATCATTAATATGCTGGGTACCCACATGAAAACAAGGGAATGGGATTTTAAAGATATAGGCTGCCCCACAGACACAACTGACATGCACTTTGGTCACATTTCCTCCACCCTCGCTTGCCATGTGAAATACCATTAGCCCTGGGTCCAGGTGCGCAGCAGCTGTGAGGAGATGAGGGTCAGCAGAGATCCAAGGAGATGGCTCTTCAGAGAAGAGAGGACAGAAGAGAGGAGAGCTGGCCAGCACAGGAGGAGGTAGGCAGAAAGGAGAGGACAGAGGTTAGCATAGAGTAGAGCTTTACCCTCTTCTGGCCAGAAAGAGGAACCCAAGCAGAGTGAGTGATAATAAGGACAATAAGGCCCACCATCAGGTCCAGAAGACTCACCTTGTCCCACAGTGACTGTGTATGGGCTGCGAGGGATGGGAATCCCACCAAAGGTAATGTAGATAGTGTAAGTGCCCTCCAAAGTGGGCTTGTAGGAGCAGCGATATGTGCTATTGCCTTTGTCTTCCAGTTGCTGTTCAACTGTTCCTTTCTTGCCAGTGGGATCTTGGATGATTACCTCAAGGTCTCCAACCCCAGCACCTGGGACAGTAGTTAAGACAACTTAAATATCACATGGACCGTATCTTGTTTAACCCTTCAATGCTGCATTGTATGGTGGGAAAAATGTTTTATTTGTGGCAATTTATCAAAGCAAACTGGCCTGGACAATATGAGCGAATAGATCAGCTCTAAAGGCACTTTCATTCTTTCCATACGAACGATTTCTCTGGAGATATGCTGCTGGAAAACCCAGCTCCTAAAAGTAGACTTCCTTGCCTCCCACACGCATTTGAAATCACAGAAATGGGAAATAACTCTGGTTTCCACTCACTACAGATCAATGTTTCATCAAGTATTATATTGCTTGAACTTTTTCACCAACAAAGTCTGCAGTTCTTTAAAGCATCCAAATTATGTAAATGCTTTCTTCATTAGTAATTATTACTTTAGTGCAAAAATATTTTTTATCATTAAATGCATTCTATTGCCTCATTATGAAACCATTTTGCCTTTTTAAGTTAGTCCTCCTTAACTGGTGCACCGAGATCAAGGGTGTCAAACTCGCGGCATCATGGCAGTGTCACGTGACATATCAACACTTTGCCCCCCTTCACTAAATTGGGTGGGGGAGGGGCCAACACATGATGCATCCAGCCCATGGGCCACAAGTTTGACACCCCTGCCCTAGATCGATTGGGACTACAGTGCATTGGTCAGAATTCTCAAGCAGAATGTTAGTTATATTTCCACCTTACTTGGAGGGCACTTAGTTGGCAAAGGCAACCTTAAAATCTCAACAAATGACATTGATTTGGAGAAAGATGACTGCTTGAACTGCTATTTGACCAAAAACATAGTTTAAATTTGAACTCTAGCAATTGAACAAACCATGAAATCCTATTCAAGCAGGTGGGAGATTTCTTAGAACGGAGTTCAATTTATCGTACTTATATTGCTTCCTCTGCGTACACTATGGCATTCTTATTTAAGTTATCTTGTAAAACCTTTTGGAAAAATTATTATTTTTGTTCTATGTCTCTGTATATTTTGCTTCAGACTTTGCTCAGAGCTCAAACCACAAAGGAAAATAAAATGGAAGAGTCCTGATAAATTTAGAATGTAAATGCTCTAGAACAGCCTTCAATTGAGAGTTATCAAGAATTTCATGAGCACTAGATACAGCAAGCAATACAAGTAAACTGCTTACCAGCAGCTGTTAAAATCTAGCATCTTTAATGTCTGAAGACTTAAACCTACACTCTTCCTAACTATATGTACAAAAAGCAACAATAATTTTTTTTTTGTACAAGAACAATGTGTTTCAGGATGGGCAAGTGAAAAAAAAAACTTTCCAAGAAGCTGATATTTTTGAATTAAGTTGAGGGTTTCAGAACAACTGATATCATCCAAACCCTACATCATTGTTTGATTTTGCGTCATGCCAAGTTCAATAAGTACAGGCTGAGCAGCTTAAGATACTCAGTGGCTTAAATGCTATAATTATTCATATTCTTGAAAGGAACATGTATAATGTGTAGTCCTACCATTAGTAGTCTGTATCCCCCCCTCCCCCATACACACTCTTCACTCAAAAGTATACAAGAATGACAGTTATTCTAAATCAATGACTAGGCAGCCATTCCTTTAACCACACTTTGACCCTGAAGCTAGTGAGCTATTCTAGAGGAAACATGCTTCAAAATGGGAAGCCCCACATTCAGATCTACAAGACAAGCTATTCACTCATGATATACTTGCTGGCATTCTCTGCAATTCATGAAAGGACACAAAAATCCTTGAGCAGAGTCCTCTCATTGTTTCATCAGCTTCAAGTATTACAACCTGGAAATTAGCTTGAAACTAGGAAACATTTGCTATTCCCTTTGGTAATCAATGGGAGCAGTCCTGAAGCCACACAGAGACATAGAAATGTACAAAATACGTTTTCACTGGTACAATTTCCTATCTAGGTTGCTATCTGTGTAGGATCCACCCCCTTTCACTGACCAGCGGTAAAGATTTCAAAGTAGGTAGTCTTGTTGGCTATGTTGCCAGTGGGTTCAAGGCCAGGGCCTTGAGCAGTGACTTTGCTGGCATCACCATGGGATTTGTCCACATTCACCTCAAAAGGGCTCTTGGCAATGTGCTGCCCAGCAAACAATACTGTTACCTGGGGCAAAAAAGGAAGGAAGTCAGAGGAGGGGGAGGGCATTTAGAACATTTTTAAGCATCCTTCATTGCCACTATATTCATGCTTCTTACCTTGTGGACACCTGTCACTTTAGGCACATACCACACTGAGAATGTCCGATTCTTGTCATTGTTAGCGATGACCTTAGCCTAGGAGATAAATAGGAGGAGTTGAGCAGTGATTATGTAGACCAAAACTGTTCAACTTCCCACCTCAAATCCCATCCACATTTCCCAGTATGCTTCTGAAAATACTTACTTCTTCACGATGGCCAGCTGGATCCTCTACATAAACCAGCACCTCTCCATGACCAGCACTGATGGTTTCTACTGTGAACTCAGCCTTCTTCTTTACCATGTTGCCCGTGGGTTCAATACCTAAAATTAACAAGGACACAGAGAATGTGTGATCTGTCCTGGATTCCTGCCATCAATGGTGCCAGGGTAGCACTGGCCAAGACAGGAAGAGCCCCTGAAAAATTTATTCCTGTGCATTTTCAAGTTATCTATGTCAGCTGTCTGTAATTAGCTGCTTTCCAGCTATGTAAAGTTACATTTCCTATCCACCCCAAAACTTCCAGAGGGCAATTTTAAAGAAGTCTGATCATTATATTGGCTCCAAGTCATGAACCATTGCTTGCAGATGACAGCAGTTGAGTCCTTATACACCATATAGAGCAAATGGAATGGAATTATTTACGTCTTAGTGTGATGCAAACTCAACGAATTAGTCATCCAAAATTCCTACTTTAACAGCCAACCTATTCAGTCACCAAGATGCATAAGCGACAAACACACTCAGCCCTTATCTTTGATTTGTGACTCACCTGGCCCATAAGCTCTGGCTTTCTTGGGATTGAGCTTTGGTCTGAGAGGAGCTCCTGGCTTTAGTTTGGCTTTAGGGAACTGAGAGAGATATGTCATCACCGAGTGCTCATCCACGTTGGGATCTACAATTTCTTCTGGAGTGATCACCTGCAGGGAATACAGAATTGCTGCAGAGATCCAACCCAAGTATGTGCACCTCAAGGTGCAGTTATGTATTTTGGAATTAATACAAGAAATACACATCAACTGCACTATCAACATTATCCATTGACAAGGCCTGCTTAGTGCCGAGTTCTATAAGGGACAGAATAAGTATTCTTGCTTACCTGTGGGATTCCCAGCCAATCATCAGCTTGCTGCATAGCTTCCCGAGCATTGTTGACAGGTTTGCTAGCATCCCATGAATCCCAGTCAGGGCACAAGCCTGTTTTGAGAGAGGCCCCATGACTTCATTAACCACAGACAGTAAAATTATTTTCCTACAGACTTTTAGCAAGGTGAATTATTTCATCTGCTCCACTATTTTAACAAACAGGCCATTCCCAGGTCAGAAAATTCCCAGTGATAAGAGCGCAAGCCACATGATGTACTATATTTTAAAAAACACATTTATTTATAGTATTTATAATGGCTGCCCATCTCACAACAGCTGCAAATTATGCAGAGTAGCCAGCTAGCTACACATCTTACCAACTTTTAAAAACAACCATGTCTGAATTCTGAGAAAAATACAGTATACTGCATTCATCTTGCTCAGAAGTCAAGAATGGCATGAATTTGTATATTCTGAGCTAACATGTCTCTTGCCAGTGATTAATTCCCATTCCTCCTTGAAAATGAGATTTTGAATGACATTGGCCAATTCAGTCTTCCTCATCCTAGGACTCTCCAAAAAGAGCACTGCTGCATCTCCCATCATCTCCAACATTCATTGCCAAACCAGCAATTGTAGTCCAGCAAATGTGCCAGATAGGAAGCGCTAAACTTGTTAATAGTTTTACATATCAGTGGTACAATAAATACAGAAATGATAGTCAGAGTGAAATATATGTAGACATCATTCATTTGCATCCCCCAAGCATGAAAATAAGACAACAGACCCTTGCCTACCTACCTGGGGCACAGCTGTCAACCAGAGCTCCAAGAGCCCGGCCACTCTGCCAATCCTTGCTGAAGTTTGTGATGGGCAGCTGGGGCAGTTTGTTTTGGATCCAGCCTAGCAATCGCTGCTTGGGAGTTTGTTTCTTGGCTTCTTCATCATCTTCCTCATCCCACATAGGCATGGAGATGGAATAATGCAGGATCAATGTCCAAATCAAGCCCAGAATCAGCTTCAGGTTCCCATCCACAATAGCTTTACTATCTGAGAAATTCAGAAATACAGATCAGCATTCACATCAGAAGAGATTCACCAAACTTTCCACCTCTTGAGTGTTAACCACAGAAAATCCCAGTCCCAGTACTATCCTGCTCTGTATCAAGGAAATCTATTTTTTTTATTCTTGTTTAATATCAGAGTAAGGGAAAAACCAGTCAAGTCTCCCAGGTGTGGTGGGCTTCACAATTTTTCTTGGTTCCTCCCACCATTGAACTGCTGCCTTTTAACAGATCCATAGTTTAAATTAAGCCATGTTTAATGAAGTACATTGGAAGTTTCACATAACCTACTAAATCATAGAACATGTTTACAAAACACAACGGCTAAATTTTTACAACATCATAGTTGAGCTTAGGGGATAAGTTGATCTTAGCTATAGTTGCTTAGGGGATGCTCTAAACATTTAAGCAGACAAAAATGGAAAGTATAGATTAAAATGGCTACCAGGAGTTGCTTAATAAAGCTATGCAAAGGGATGCAACCATTCAAATATGCAGCAAAGCAAAATGAAACCCTGAAGGAAGTCCCTGCAGTACTGTGGGCAACAGGACTAGACAAAACACATACTGCTTCTCATTGTGGTGAAAAGCCAAGGTCTTGAATGTGTTGCTTAAGTCATTCAAGACCTTGGTTTTTCACTCTAATAATCCAAGAGATAAAAACCAACCTAGTGTCCCTCAGATGTGCTACTGTTAGCTTAATCATGCTGGTTAGGAATTCTGAGATTTAAACCTGTCTGAAAACAGATGATTAAAATACAAAGCAGAAATATACAGTACTTCTGATGTATGTATACCAGTTTTTCTCAATGTTGGCAACTTTTAAGATGTATGGATTTCAACTCCCATTAAATGCTTCATGTTGCCAGGCTGAAAAACACTGGTATATGTACCATTCAGTACAGGAATATTTAAAAGGAGGGAAGATTTTTTTTTTAAGCTGGCTTCAGTAAAGAGATGGATTTTAGTAAACTCCTGAAAAACCCTAGCATAGAATATTGGGAAGAGAACCTTCCAAAGTGAGCTTGCATAGTATGCATAGAATTGTATTCCTCTGCATGCAGTTCCCAGGCTACAGAACAGAGATCTCCAAACTTGACAGCTTTAAGACTTGTGGACCAACTCCCAAAATTCCTCCTCCAGTCATGCTAGCTCAGGAATTCTGGCAGTTAAAGCCACAAGTCTTACACTTGCCAAGCTTGAAGACCCTAGCTATAGAACCTTGCCAAATAATAAGTGATTGGCCAGGTCTTTATGACTGAAGGGCTACCTGTCTTTCAAGTGACAATGTTTTTTTTTTAAATTTAATTTCCAGACATGAACATCCTTCCCCATATGGTGCTCTGCTGACTTCTTAGGGAAAGGTGTTTTAGAAGCAGAATTGTACTGCTTATTTGCATGGCTGTCTACATGCAAAATAATACTATAGGTAGCCTTTGACTTACAATCTTTCATATAGTGACTGTTCAAAGTTAAAACGGTACTGAAAATAATAACTTATGACCAGTTTTCACACATGGGAGCATCCGGACAGTCACACGATCAAAATTTGGACGCTTGGCAATTGGCATGTATTTATGAAAGTTGCCCTGTCCTGGGTCAGGCAATCAAAACTGCCATAAAATGTGATCATGGGACGCTGTAAATGTGGTCCAGTTGCCCAGGGCCTGAAGTGTGGATGACGTGATCATGGAGGGGAGCTGACTGTCAAAACTTTCAATCTAGGTCATAAGTACTCCTAGGTAGGTCCATCATGTTTAACTACCATTTGCAGTTATGACAAGGATAAAAGTTTAAGTGTGTGACCAATCCTCACATTTACAACCTTCACAGAATTGTAAAGCAAAGGAGAACTGAAGTAAAATCATAAGCATGATCCTGATTTCACTTAGCGACCATTTAGTTTATCGATTGAATTGACAGTTCCAGTTTTGTGGTCACAAAATGAAGACATATTAATTTTCTGCCACGTTTCTTTCTGCATAAAGAGCTACTTAGAGGGAGCATGTCTCATATCCTGATTCTGGAGTGCAGAACAACAGCTACATCCTACGTGCACCATGAAGGAAATAGTGCCTTAAGAGACAAAGCAAAATAAATGGAACTGCTAAATTCATTTGGAAGGCTTGCACAATTTTCATTCTGGACTCAGAGAGGCACCATAGCTGCTTTTTAAGCACGGCATGGAAAGAGTAAAGAGCTACCTCAGCACACCTTTTTTCTTGATTGCTATCACTCACACAGCCCTGATCTGGCAATGCAACACAAACTTGAGGCTGCTGCTACTGGCAGATCTTAAGAGACAGATTAAATGCCCCCAAATCTGAAGAATTAAGCCATAAATCAGTCCGTTTATTTTGGCTGAATAAAATGCATAAAGGGGAGACCTTCCCTACTTTCATTAAGCTTCTGAATTAATCATTTGCTTAGAGGGCTTGATTTTCTTTTTGCCAACTCCCCAGTTTTATGGTTTTTGAGGGAGTCACAGGTATCACATTCCACATGCATTCCATGAAGTACAAGGGGCCTGGGCTTAGATCAAACATATATATATTCTTAGTTCATGCGACATAAATCTTACATAGCATCCACATATATGGTGTAGCTATAGTATTTGGGCCCAACCTGAATATTATACTTCAGCATGCCCAACCTTCCATACCCACTCAGAATACATTTTCCATCATTTTCACCCAAGATTCACCCACACATTTTATGAATGTGTGCTGAGTACAGTCAACAAGTTGGGGCAACTATACAAATTGAATAAATAAGTAACAGCCCAGTCATTGACGAGAGAAGGTGGGAATTTGCAGTCTGACATATCTTGAGGATGCTCATTGAGGAAGTATGGCCAAGGTCCATATAGACGTCTCCAATTAAAAGCAGAATGTTATGCCATCCTTATAAGGAACATTTATAACAGCACAGTTATTCTATTGAAGGAGTCTTGTGGCACAATAAAGATTTAATGGATTCTACCTTTCTTCACCTGTGTTATCACAGTGCCTTGAACTAAAATCCAGCTAACTAGTGCAAAATACTTGTGTTTGTTTCTACAATTCACATATACACCACCTGGTACTTTAGACCAGGTACTTTATTCTGGACTGTCAGAAACTATGTGAGAATTACGTACAAAGCCCTCTTGTATCATTCAGGAGGGTATGTGAATAAGCCCCTGGCCAAACTGAGCTTTTCATCCTAGCCACTCCTACCCACGCAACCTTATGTGCTGTTCAACAGGTCAGGAGTCAAGAGTTTGAGTGCATTCGGAGAATACCCAGCACTACTAAGTTGAGGAAACATTTAACAAAAGAGCAGGAAGACAGAAGACTTGGGATTCAGAAGTCAGAATCCAAAGGGAGACAGTGAGATTTGCAAGCCCAACTTCACTTTCCTAAGTATAAATCCTCCACAGGTGTAAAGTCCCAAGCATCTCATTCTGCCCTGCCCAGAGAAGACGTGCCTGCCATCCCTGTCCTATTCTTTCTTTCTTTTTTCTTATTTGTATCCATTTCATGTATTCATAACCATGTTTATGCTTATACCTGTTATCTAATAATCACTTGACAAAATAAAATAAATAAAATAAAGAGCTGGGATGGGAACTCCCTTTTAAGAGGTCCCCAGGAGATGCACAGGCCAGAGTTTTAAGCTTTAGTTTTGAGTTCTGCTGCAGATTCGCACACTGGTCGGGGCTAAGCAACCCCTGCCTTCTTCACTAATTTGGGGGAGGGGGACCAGATAGGAAGAAGGCAGAAGAAGAAACTGTCTCCCCACCCAGCCCTGCACCGCCCACCTAGCCACACACACACACAACTCTGCGCAGGCTGCTCCAGCATTTTTTAGCCTTATATGGAATGGCCGGCAGGCAGCAGCTTCTCCATCCCGACAGGATCCTCCTTCCAGGGGGAGGGGAAAGAACAACCCTTCTGCAGGCTAGATTCAGCCCCTCCCTTCTGGCTTGCTCCCCCCCTCCCCCTTCCATGCTTCCTGCCTCCCAAAGAGGAGGAAAGGGCTTCCTAGCCCACTTATCTGTGTGCCCAAATCCAAGGAGGAAGAAGTGGAGCAAATGGCATAACCAGCCTACATACATTAATAGGGAAGGATGGAGGCCAAACGCGCATGCCCATTCACTGCTTCCTTCCTTCCTTCCTTCCTATCCACCCTTCCCATCAGCAGACAGACATGCATACGTGCACCCACATGTATACCAGACCTAAGCTTCACTTTTTACAGCCTGGAGGCACACTTTTTGCTTCACTTCTGAGCCACTGTGAGGTTGAGTCAGTGTCTGCAGTCCAGTGATTCAGTACATCAAACTGCAATGCTCAACTTCCCTTAATTCCCAGGCTAGAACTTTCAGCAGGACCAGGTCCAGTTAGTAACAGAAATGTCTCCCATTGGGTATCCCCACTCCTAATATGGGGAAAAAAGATGGAAGAGGTTTTCCTTCCCCCTCCCTATTCGAATGGGAAGACTACTTTAGAGCTGCTGCCCCTAACTGTTACGAAAATTTATGTAGTAAATTTACTACAACAGCTCTCTAGGATTGTGATGTTGGGCAAGATCAAATGCAGATGCAAACGGTTCCAGAGTGGTCTACCAAGGGTGTTCTTTCAAGAATGCTTTTGTATATTTATCATAAGCCTGTCTTCAAATTGCAAGTTTCACCCTCTGCCACCAGCAGCCAGTAGTTCAGCCAGAAATCCATGCAGGCCTAAGAATTGCCTGGTTTTGTTCCTCTATATGTTATTTCTTCAGTCTCAAGAATTACAAATTGGCGTCTTTCGGAGCTAACCCTCTATTACTCAATTTCATATGTTTGCAAAGTCAGGCTCTTAATCAAATAGGAAATTACCCCATTCTTTTTAAAAACATAAAAGTTACATTATAAGATGAAATATAGAAGGAAGAAAAGTTAGAAAAATAGGAAAAGGAATGAAAGAAAGAAAAAGAAAGAAAACAAACACAGGAATGATCCCAGGCTTGAACTTCCGGTATTACCAAAAAGGCATTTGACAACTCAAAACTTTTTATCACTTATGCTCTATCCACACAGCCAAATTCACCATGTACTTCAAGAATCTGTTAAGAGCGCTTTAGAGAGTCACAAACTATGGCACAGGTTCTGTCTCCTACAGAATTAAGGTTGTGGAGAGAGAATAATTGGATAGGTTATGCTCCCCCCACCCATTTGCTGGGATAGGGTGCAGTGTGGAACTAAGATTATAGCAGTACAGCTATGCCATGTAAAGACAAGAGAAGCCCTATAAAATCAAGCTCTCTTTATGTAAGCCTGAACCTCCCAGGATGCTATGTATGCAATTTATGGGAAGCTCAAAGTTCCCTAGATACATTGCAGAGCCTTTTTCCTAAACTAATCTAGACATTACAACCACCCTATGTTCAACTGTACATCCTAACTACTATGTTCTTTGAAGATATGGGTGGTATATAGTCCCATCACATTGGCTGTTCTAGACTAGAAATGAAAAACAATGATATTCCAAATGTTATTGAATTTCCAGGTTTCCTAACCATCATAGTCACTGGTTGGAAATGTCGCCCAAGAGCCCCTGTAAAGCCACATTAAGCCCCTTCCTCTGCGTCATGGTGAAGAGGAGGCTCTATAGTCCTTGCTCAGCATTAACTCTAGACAAGGGTAATGTTTGATAAGAAAGTGTGATTTGTCAAGGGCAGTTTCAGCAATCTTCCACATTCCTTTTCTCAGAAGTACCCAGGGAGAATAGTGACCATCAGTACAGACCTGGCTGACCATCTTAACTTAAACAATGCTGGCTGCATAGAAGGAAGTACAACATATAGATAACAAAGCTTGTTTCTTTTGGAGAAACAGACTACCCGAGGGCACCTGTGCTAATAAGCTATTCATTAGCTCTTTTGTCCAACTAAGTTCAGAATCCCCTGTACTTCTTCCAGGTCTCCAAAATTGGCAGCTTTAAGATTTGTGGACTTCAACTCCCAAAATTCTCCAGGCTGGAGAATTCTGGGAGTTGAAGTCCACAAGTCTTAAAGTTGTCAAGTTTGGGGACTTTTGTTCTCCAGCCTAGGCCAAAGCAAAGCTGCTCATGACACACCTCCTCCACACCACTGATCGTGGGCACAGTCCAAACACTAAATGACCATGGAGCCAAACATTGCTTCTTTTAATTGCTTGGCAAAATTCAGCATCATCCAGAAACCCAAGTCCAACAGGAGGTAGAGGAGATGTAGCCATCTGCAGGTGGCAGAGAAAAGCAGCAGATCCCCTTTTATATCAACTTTTACATACAAGTCACCATAAACTAGTTTGGCCACCCAATGTAATCTCCAAGTGCAGGACAAACAGGCACTCTTCTCCATATAAGGCTTATAGGAAGCTGCCAGTAGTTTTAAGTCTCTCCCAGTGACCCAGAGTAGTTGGGGATCTATTTTAAGCTATAGCTTCTTTGATATGACAAGATAGGAAATCGGTGGCTTGCCAAATATTAGTGGGCAGAAGAATCGTCATTCTTTCCTACACCAGCTAAGACTCAATGGAATTGAGGCCCAGCAGGATAGGATGGACCACAGGCTCCCACCCTGCAGTAAGGTCCCCTGGCAAAGAAAGAGAGAAAGAAAGAAAGAAAGAAAGAAAGAGAGAGAGAGAGAGAGAGAGAGAGAGAGAGAGAGAGAGAGA
>BLBF01000021.1:26364633-26392644 GCA_015471245.1 Laticauda colubrina | reverse complement strand
AGAGAGAGAGAGAGAGAGAGAGAGAGAGAAAGAAAGAAAGAAAGAAAGAAAGAAAGAAAGAAAGAAAGAAAGAAAGAAAGAAAGGAAGGAAGGAAGGCTCCAGGCCAACTGGTTCCTTCCCTGGAACACAGCCATGCCAATATTACAGGCTGAGAGTCTATTGTGGCTGAAAGAGAGCAGCAACCAGGCCTCGGAGGGCTGCCTCGACCTGGTTTGAAAGACAAAGGCACTGCAGGTCCAGAGGGTCCAGTGGTCCCCGACCTTTTTTGTACCAGGGACTAGTTTCACGCAGAAACACTTTTTCAAGGACCGGCAAAATCAATTCTTCCCCAATAGTCAAGGGCTTCTTGACTGAAAACATAGTTTTATATATTGTTTAATCACGATTATTCATTCTTTTGCGGCCCGGTACAAAATGATCCAGGGACCGGTAGCGGTCTGTCCGGGGCCCGGTGGTTGGGGGACCCCTGCACTAAAGGCTTTCCAGAGGCTCCCAAGTGCAACCTCCAAACCTCCGTGGGGCTCAGGCACATCTTTTCTCCCCGACCCGCGCCCTTTTCTCTGAGGCTGCAAGTTTCTAACTTTGTTTCCCACCCCCCACCCCCACCCCGCGTCTGGCAGGAGGGAAGATCAAAGGGGAAGAGGGGTGGGGTGGGGTGGGGGGCTGAAAAGAAAGGAGGGGGCAGCTCAAGGGGAAATCGACCACGGTCCTGGAATCAAAAGCAGATGAAGCATGGAGCCCTCCCTCCCTCCCAAACTGCCCTACGCCCGCCTTCAAGAAGTTAACGGGCCTTTCCCGAGCCGAGAGAGCCGAGAGCCGAGACGCGCCAGGCCAGAAAATGGTTGGAAGCACAAGGATGAATTTTTCAGGAGTGTCCACAGCAAACGGTGGCCGTCCCGGGAAGAGACTCCTAACGAGGCCTCGGGGGTGGGAAGGAAGGAGGCCGCCTTTAAAAACACACACACACACGCAAACGGAGTCGGCCACTGTACTCTCACCACGCCCAGCTGCGCCGTCGTACCGCCAACCCCAGCCCCTCCAACAGGCCCCGGCCGACCGAGCCATTGCTCCAGAAAGCAGCAGTACCCCGTTTGCAAACACGGTCTCTCTCTCCCGCCCGCAAACCCCCCCCCCCCACCCCCGGTTTCAAGCAAGCCCACGCCCCCCGGGCGCCCTTTTGGGGTGCCTCTGGCCGAGAGCATCCCGCCAGGCTGAGGCTCACACCCCCTTTAAGCGGGAGGGGCTCCTCCCCTCTGCACCTGGGCCTCGCCAACTGAGAACAACGCGATGCCTCTCCGACAACCCCCAGCCAGCCGCTTTCCAGCCTTCACCAGCACTCCCCCCCCCCCCTTGGGGATGTTTCCAGGGCCCCTGTCGCCGCACCGATTCAGAGCCGGCCTCGAGACTCCCCCCGCCCGTGATCGTGGCCCGTATGCTGAACGATCTTGCCGGGGCAAAAGTCTCCCGTCCCCGCCAACCTCCGGACTTACCGATAGAGACCAGCTTGATGTTCTCTCTCTCCAGAAACTCCAGCGCCACCGACACGTTCTCCAGCTGCATCTGCCGGAAGGTGGGACGCGTGTTGTACTTGCGTCCCATCTTCTTCTGGCTCAGCACTTCGAGCAGGGCGATGAGGCGCAGCCCGTCGCCCAAATCCGCCTGCAGGTTGGCGATGCGCTTGTTGACGCATTTCAGGTGCTCGTTGCACCAGCGCGTGAAGGTATTCTGCTGGATTTTCTTCCAGGGCGCATCCTCGGCCAGGTCCTTCTCGGTGGCCGGCATCTCGGCAGCGACCTCCCCCTGGGCACCACCGCCGCCGCCGCCACTGCCACTGACTGCACCCGCTCCGGCGGCCTGATGGAGTCGCGCTTGAGACCCGCTCATTTTAACTGGGCTTGAGGGTGGGTGGGACCCCGGCGCTTGGGTGGGTTGGGTCCGGGTTTAAAGGCGCAGGATCCTGCAGATGGAAACACAAGAGGAGCGGGGAGATAATTATAAACCGGGCGGGGTCAGGCGAGGTTTATAGGGGGAGGGGGGGGGGGAGGGTGCTGCAAAAGTACAGCCCTCTCCTCGAACGAGTAACTGCCCCGAGGCAGGCAAAGACAAAGAGGAACAGGCTGGAAAGCTCCTAAACCTACAACTGCAAGGGAGGGGGGGGGGGGGGAAATGATTGTTATCTCGAAAGAAAACACTGCAAGCGACAGTCTTAGCATGCAGAGAAAGTCGAAAGCAAAGCAAAGCATTTTATTGTTATTTTTTTCCCCGATCCTGCACGGCCTCCCTTGGAAGTAAATTCTATGAAAATCGAGCGGGTGCTTTTGGTTCAACAAACCAGCCTTTTCCATATTCCCCTTTGCGCCTTTAATTTCTAGCACGGATGGCCACAGATCGCTCTGGATGGGGAGTTTGGAAGGCGCCCGATTGCGGAGGGCTGCACGTTTCCATTCCCTCACCAAGTGGGCTGAAAAAGGGAATACAGTAAGAAGGATAGAGTTGCCGCTAAATTGTCGGCTGGCCGGCAATCTTGAACTGGACTTCTACATTGCAAGGCAATGCACCTCTCTGAACAGAAGAAACTCCGGCAAACAGGGCACCATGCTCGTCTCTTTGAGAGCCCGTGAAAGCTGGCCTCCGAGCAAGAACTTTAGGACTTGGGGACTTCAACTTCCAGAATTCCTCAGCCAGCCATGCTGTCTGGGCGTTGAAGTCCACAAGTCTTAAAAGTTGCCAAATTTGAAGGACACCCCCCCCACACACACACCTTGAGGTGTTCTGAAAACAGGAGTGGGCGGGACAGTCCGCTATAGGATAGATGAGGAAGACAATGCTGTAAAGTTTGGGGAGAAGCCGAACAAGCCCCTTCTGTAACACTAGGGATTGTGGGGTAGTGGGAGTACGCTGGAGTAGGAAGTCGGGGAGGCGAAAAGGGGGGATAGGAATTCCAGCCTGAGCCAGACAAGGTGACTCACCAGCCAGACACTGAGCCACTCCACCTTCACTTTTTCTTCCACTCTGGGAAACAAAGGAAAGGGCAGGGGGAAAGAGGGTGGGAGAGGGGCGGTTTGGGGAAGGAAGGCAAATTTAGTCATCCTCTTCAAGTGATCTGGGGATTTTTGAAGGGGGGAGGGGGAGAGAGAAGAGGGGGTCAAATTCCAAGGAATATGGCAGAACAGCCTACCAGAAAAGCTTCTTCTACTGTTCAGCTACGAAACAGAGATGAAGCAGCATCTACTGCCCTGCAATCTGTGACTATAGTACACAGACGCCCAAACTTGCCAGCTAGGGAGACAGGCTTGAAGCCAAGAGAGTAAGCAGTTAGGTGGGTTTGGGGCAAACCATTTCCTACCCCAAACCAGGAAAGGTGCTGAGAGGAATCCTTTTGTGCTAGTGCCTCTCCCTAATTCCTATGCTAACTGACCAAATAGGAGCTACATTTTTTTTCCTTACGAAACCTGATTCCTGTCCTCACCTGTCCCACCCACCCCCAGCAATGAAAGCTCAATTCAGGTGTGAGCTGCAGAATCTACCTGTCTCAGTCTGGCTATGCGTCTCCTTCAGCTGAATTGAATATACCTGAGTAAGAAGTATCTGTCTTCCTTTCTGCCTTGCCCTCCTCACTCTTTCCACAAGACTGCAACAGGGCCGGTCTCGTCTTGTCCTCACCACCCTTCTCGCGGCTTTCTCTCACTTAGACGCACAAATACATGCAATTAATCGGCAGGCAGGCAGGCAGGCAGGCAGGCAGGCAGGCAGGCAGGCAGACTAGCATAGCTAAGAGCAATGACTAAGGAACCTCTAGGAAGAAGTATCTGGTTTTGTTCAAAGCTTTAATTGTGCAACAGGCTACCTATGAATGTGTGTAGTCCTTTCAAGCACACTGACATACGCACAGATTAGGACAGTCTGCACATGCTGATCCCCTCCAGGTGTGCTGAATGATAATGTTCTGCATTCTCAAAAATCTGGGCCAATGAATTCTGATATTTGTAGTTTTAACACAATTGAAGGTACCAACTTTTTTGGGGTGGGGGGAGACTGGATTGGAACATTCAAGCTATAACAGTGTCTTGATATGCATGTTCAGTCACTATTGCTTGCAAAAATCCTGCAGCTCTATTGCTAATGGTTGGTGCCTGAGGGCGAGGCCTGTCCCTTATTGCTATGCCGTCAAAGATGAAAGCTTTTCTGGTAGATTGTGTCCATGTTAATTTGTTGAACATATGGAGGGGTTAGCATTTTTCACCAAAACATGTCTGAACCTGTGCCCACCAGAATTGAATAATGTTGTTTGGAGGACAAAGAAATGCCGAGGAGATACCAGCAACATGTTACACTGATAGAATATTTCCAGGACTTTGGCAGGATTTTGACAGGCAACAAATTGTTAGCTGGCACGAAAGTACAAGAACTGATTGTTGAATCAGCAAGATTTTTGAAGAAAGAATAAAGTGCTGCCCAGGAATGCCCTCTACTGGCAATATATTTTGTTTCTTCTACTTATTCTTTATATAGTCATGATTCAGCAAAGTGGGTTGATAGAAACCACACCCAACTCTCTGAGATCAGTTTGGAAATGTCTCATTTTGTGTTGCAGCTTGCTTTTCATCATTTCATCCTGGCACTTCCTTTAAGTGGGAGGACTATATTGAAGGGGGGGGGGGGAAGCAAAGCAAAGTAGACAAATCAATACATGGATTGGAAGCTAGATCTTGATTAAATATAATCAGACTCAAAAATGAGACCTTCTAAAGTAGGAGTGAGGCCTCGTAGCTTTCCAATTCTTCCAGAAACTGGATATATTAGCTGGAATTGACAAGATAGGTTTGTTTTAATCTAAGACATCTGGAAGGCCACAAAGTCCCCGTCTCTGCTCTAAATTTTGGATTTTTCTCCCCCTCCTCCTGTTAGAAATGTTGCTCCGTGGAAACAGAGACACAGAAATCAATGCATTTTTATTATAATTTTCAGATGTCTGACTAGGAAAATAAACTAACACCAGTATACTGCTGATGAAACAAATCGACCCTGCAAACTTTGCTCTCCCTTCAATCCTAGACTGAATAATAACAACCACCACCATCACCATCAGATATACATGTATAGAATAATCACTTGCTATCAGGGATAGGATCCGACTGGTATAACTACCGATTCTATCGGTCTGCGTCATGCACGCATGTGCGCTTTGCACGCACAAGAGTCGCAAGAGTTATGCGAGTGCAATTTACAACCTGCTGAGCTGCCTGGACAGCTGAGCAGTGCTGCGTGCAAGTATGCAGCGGTTGGAAAAACCCTTTTTTCCTGTTTTTTCAACTGCAGCTGTGCTGCGCAAAGCAACTGCGGTTGAAAACGCAGGAAATAAAGGTCAGGTAAGAGCCCGGGCGGGCCAAAACAGCAGCAGACATAGAACCGGTTCTATGTATGCGCTCTGTTTGCTGCTTTTCAGAGCAACCAGTTCTACAGAAGTGGACAGAACCAGTAGAACCTCACCCCTACTTGCTACATGAAGAAATGCTAGGATTGAGGGAAAATTTTTAAATACTGGGAACTGCAGATAAAGCTGAATGTTTATGGAAAAACAAATCAGTTATTACACCAGTCGTGATCAGAAACCTCAGAGCAACATCTAAATGACCCTCTCGAAATCAGGAAATATTGAATTTATCAGAACTGAACATCCTAATTTTGCAAAAAAATCCATCCTACTCAGATCTGGCTATATTCTTAGACGCTATATTAGCAATTAACTGTTAGGTCCTTGTCTTGAATTAGGTTTTCACCAGTATTAGGCTGTCAGTATAATTGTAGATTACCCACACAGTAACTCAAGGCAGCAAACATACCTAATATTTTTTCAGCAAATATACCTAATAGTCTTTCCTCCTCCTACTTTCCTCACAACAACAGCCTTGTGAAATTGGTTGGGCTGAGAGAAAGTGACTGGCTCAAAGTCACCCAGCCAAGTTCCACTCTTGCCTAAGGCCAGACTACAGCTCAGTCTCTCAGTTTCTGAACTGGTGCCTTAACCACTAGACCAAATTAATAAATAATAAAGCAGTGCCAAACAAAGAATAAAAGCATCTGCTGGAGTTTTGCAGAAAAAGAAAACATTCATTTTTGATTCCATTACAGTTCCTGTCAAAATAGTAATCAAGATGAATAAATGAACTTTCTTTGTTTGAGCTCAGAATAAAGTAAGCTTCAGGCAAATAGTTCATTTTTTCTATACTGCAGAAAAATCTAACATTAGTCCATTATAATACATTATCAATTACTGTATATTGAAACAATACAGAGCAGGTGGCATTTGCAATACAGTAGCAGCCTAAAGACCCCTCTATGTACTTGTACCTTATTATTTCCTAACAGCAGAAGATAAAATTTATCACAAATCACAAATTTATCTGAAAACACTCCCTTTTGGTATGCCAGGCAATTACTATACAGGAGTTTGTTCACCTTTGTCTTTTATTTTCAATCTCTCTGAATATTTAGAGCCTCTATGCATGCCTTTCCCCCCCAAAGGCCTGAAACATAAAATCCACACACAGCTATGTCTTTGCAGACAATGACTCCAAATTCCACTCTGGTCTTTCATTACTACCTAGTGCTTACAGACCATATTTTAAATAATCAAATGTTAATGTTTTCATAGGATTGCTGTCCTGTAATATACTATTATTCCTAGCCTGCAACTATGTATGGATATATATATGTGCGTGCATGGAATGGAAGTGACACTAAGGTACAGTATTAGAGATCTGCTTGTTAGCTTTGCATGAAACCTCAAACTGCTTTACAACTTTAAGACAAGTGAATTTCAATTCCCAGAATTGGCTAGCTGGGGAATTCTGGGAGTTGAAGTCCACCTGTCTTAAAGTTACTATGGTTGAGAAACCTTGGGTTAGCCAAACCTTTTTAGAAGCGCTCCTTTATTGTGGCTTTTGCTTTTAGACACCATATTGGAGCCATTCTCCTGTACTAAAGCAACTAATTTACTGACTGCATGCTCAGAAGATATTCCTCTTGACACTAAACAACTGAAAAACATGAAGCAAGCTGTTTTGACACCCCAACCGGAGCCATAGAGCATCTTGCTTTTCTATGTGATAATGCCTCTTTACTACAGCTACAGATAGTCCTTGACTTACGTCCACAACTGAGCCCCAAATTTCTGTTGTTAAAGCAAGACATTATACAAACCATTTATACGACCTTGCTTGCCACTTTTGTTAAGTGAATCCCTGCAGGAGTTAAATTAGTAACACGGTTGTTAAGTGAATCTGGCTTTCCCATTAACTTTGCTTGTCAGAAGTTTGCAAAAGGGGGTCACATGACCCCAGGGCACTGCAACTGTCAAGTATGAGTCAGTTGGCAAATGTTTGAATTTTGATCACTTGACCATGGGGGATGCTGCAATGGTTGTAACAGTGAAAAACAGTCATAAGTCACTTTTTTCAGTGCCATTAAAACTTTGAACATCACTAAATGAACTGTTGTAAGTTGAGGACCACCTGTATTGGAGTCAAGATGGCTCCAGAAAAGGAAGTAACACAGCTTCTCACAATATACTATTGCTCAATAAGAAATGCTGGTTATAAATCAAAGATTATAAAATAATTTTCTCAGTAAGATTATTGATAAAACACAATTCAGTATAACTAAATAACTGAGTGCCTACTTCTGTTCAATCAGTTAATCATACTACATAAACTGTCACAATATATTTGGGATAGGTCATAGCAGAGGTGGTATTCAGCAGGTTCTGACCAGTTCTGGAGAACTGATAGCGGAAATTTTGAGTAGTTCGGAGAACTAACAAATACCACCTCTGACTGGAGATTTTTCAGTATCCTTTTCCTGCCACACCCACTAAGCACACTCATAGAACTGGTAGTAAAAAAAAAAATCATCCCACCACTGTCACAGTCGCTATTTAAAACCCCTAGTTTAGCAAGGTAACAGAGATTACAGTACTGGGGAGGTGGAGCCTTAGATTTGGCAGGTCCCTTTTAACAGATTGTAAGCAGCTGCAAAAACATTGATTATTATAGCATCTGGGTTATAATGAGGGAAGTGGAATGAATCACACGAAAAGAAGAGCAAGTTTGTTTTCCTGTCTCCCACTATACAGATTCAACTGTTTTTCTGTTGATGAGAGACTGGGTGTATTATTGTGAGACCAAATATTCTACTACTCAAATAAATTGGATTATGCAATTTCACATGTACACAGTCATTTGTCTGGATTTAGAGTATCCGTACTGCTTGTAGAGCTGTGTGTGATTTTTACCGAAATAACACATTGTCATTTCTTTGAATATTTGAATAGAAAGACTGAAATGTATGGAAAATAGCTTTGCTTGGGCATCAATGGTACAACTGCCATTTTAACAGGTGGTGCAAAAAAACTCTGCCAATGGAACAGAAGGTAAATCTACAGAATCTGAAGTAGATTTAACAGAACAACACATATTCTCAGCTGCAATCCACTTTCTTTCTCAAGTCTTTATTTTCTCCAAATAACTAAATGGAAGCCTTCAGGAATCAAGCACTTCCTATCAAGCATAATTCTACCCTTTCATGTGCATATCCCCATCCAGTCCACTCTTTTTAATGAAGAAAATAACCTGGATGCCCTGAAAATCTCTTTTTCTCAAGAAATAAAAAATACCATGCAGTAGTCTTTAACCTTTATGAAACTTTGAATGATCATTCTTTTATGAATGATCAACCATAATGAAAGTTTTTCATTATGGTTGATCATTCATAAAAGAATGATCATTCAAAGTTTTTCATTATGATCACTTTTCATTTCATGATCAACCTTTATGAAAGTTTGAATGATCATTCCAAGCAGCAGACTGTGGCAAACAATTATTACACCGATATATTTTAAAACAGCTCATCTATTTATTTCTGTGCATTAAAGAGAATGCATCCAGAACATAACAGCACCTTGCTCTTATTGTCACTTACTTTTAAGTCAATCGGCTACACGCCAATCATTAAACTACGTCAAGCTTTTGGGAGCTTTGTGAGAAAAGGGCACTTTGATTTTTGGTGCCTTCAAGATAGTGTTGACTCCTGCAAACTGCATGGACCAATCCCTGCAATTTTCTTGGCAAGGCCTTTTTGGAAGTGGTTTGTCCTTGCCTACTTCCTAGGAGGAAGCGACTGGCCCAAGGTCATGCAGGCTGGCTTCATGCCTAAGGTGGGATAGAACTCACCGATTCCTGGTTTCTAACCTGATGCCTTAACCACTATAACAGGGGTCTTCAAACTTGACAGCTTTAAGACTTGTGGCCTTCAACTCCCAGAATTCCTCCTCCAGTCATGTTAGCTTAGGAATTCTGGGAGTTGAAGTCCACAAGTCTTAAACTTGCCAAGTTTGAAGACCCTTGCACCACACAAAGCTAGTCCTTAGTTTAAATTAAAATAAATAAAATTAGTTCCACTAATGCTATGACCATTCAAGATCATATGAATAATTTTCCCATAATTTTTTTTTGTATCGATCTCATTGAAATTAGTAACTGTAATTGGAGAACTTTCTGATAGATTCTGCTCTCTGACATTTGTAGTATCTTGTCTATAAAGCCAAAAATATGCCATCTGACAGCTGCCTTCCCCTTAAAACATGCCTTTAAAATTATGCCATCATTTAAAAAGCTTCTTTTTCTTTGCTTTTGGAGGCTTTTCCTGCTACTTACTTAGTATTAGAGTAGTTACACACTGAGGTCTCGTTGAAGTTCTCATAAAGGTCTAGGATAGTGTCTCTCATCCATAGCAACTTTTGAGATGCGTGGACTTCCAATTCCCTGGGAAATTCTGGCATGCAGGCCAGGGAACTTTGGGAGTTGAAGTCCACACAACTTAAAGCTACTGACATTGTGAAACTTTGTTCGGGAGAAGTGAGTTCCAGGCAACTATCTAAAACATGTATCTTTAACTTCAGCCAGAGACATTTTGCTGCCTCCAATAATTGCAGAATTGTTAAGAAATGCAGAGGAGGGGGGGTGTCCACATTTAGGCTGGCTGAAGTTTCTATAATATTGAGATTTGGAATCTAACATCATTTCCATTATTCCAAAAGAGCATGAGCTTTCCTCTCAGATACAGAGAGCCCCTTTGCAACTCTTAAGAAGTCTGCTAACCCAGAAAACAGCAGAAGTTGCTCTTGGCAGCTGGGGCATTGACAGATGAGTGGATACTGTGAGCAGTATATTCTCAGCGAAAGATAGAGGTGGAAGCAGAACAGAGTTTTCCCCAACATCAGATTTAAGATCAATTAAGGAAAGGCAGCACATTTAATTAATTAGTGCTGCTTTTTCTTTTTCACCAGATTTCCTCCCTCAGGTTGCAGCATTTTTTTTGCAGGCCTTGGCTGTGGTAATTTGTGGAGGAGTGGGCTGTCAATTCTTGCTCTGTTCCCGGGAGCCAAATTTTTTCCTATTAGTATGTCAGAAAGACACACGGACCATTCCCAGCATTGGAGTGGGGATTCAGTAATAACATATGAAATTGCAATTATTTCCTTCTGTCTGATTGCCAGGCAGCCCCCTCAGCAATTGGGAGTGTCTCTTGTTCATGATGAATGAGGAAAAAAAAAAGATGGATTGTTGTGCTACAGAAAATAAACAGAGGGCGTTTTCATTTCTCCATCCACCCCGGGGGTTTGGAGGCAGTGGCAGCCCAGCAATTGGATTATCTTGAAAAAAAAAAAAAAAAGGTGTGTCTGTATGTGATTGGGAAGGATGGGGTGTGTTATAAAAGAGATGCCTGCAGTTCCAAGGTTTCATCAATAGGTGGTAGCCTTGCCTCCTTTCCCAATGTCCCCCCCCCCCCCCCCCCCCCCCCCCCCCTTCGGGGACCCGCCTCCATATTTTCCCTTTTTTTGGTGGGCTTCATTTCTTTGGGTTTTTAAAATAACTAGACAGACCCTCCCCAGGGGCCTGGGGGTTGGAGATGTAGCAGTGGGCAAGAAGGCAGAACTGAAGGGCGTCCACAGAGGAAGGAGGCACAATCAAATTGTGTGTGTACGGTACAAAATATATGTGTGGTTACAGCTAAGAAAGAGGAGATTTTGAACAGCTATGCTGGGGAGGGGGTGGTGTGCATGAGAGGAGACCCTAACAAATGAAGGGTGGGTCAAAGATAGTGAGCTGGTCCTCAAATTTCAAGATAGGAAAAACAATTCGAACGTTTCAAGTTAATTTAACGTGGAATAATCCACAGTTTCTGATTCTCTATTTAATTCCATGTTAGAAATCTCCATTTCCCTTATAACCATAAAATAAAAGGGTGAGGGGAAATGGCTGTGCTGGAAATGCATTGCTTTACTTTGAATTTCCAGGCATGTGGATATAATAATGTAGCTTGTGGGTATTAAAGGGCAACAGATAGCCTTGAAAAATAACATTCTCTAGAGAGAAATGATTAAGAATTCTACATTTTTTCCCGCCACAGATAAAGCCAAAGGATTATTTACACAAGCATTCTGAACCCCTGATAGCCATGCTTTTATGTTTCCCAAAGCGACTTTTTCTCACACTACAATGAGGTAGCTTGGTATTTTAAAAACTGACTGCTGCCTTATCCATTTTTGGTGGGTTGACTTGGTTCAGTTCCTTGAGCCACTGTGGTGGTATTTCCCAAAGCCAAAACAAGGTATGGCTTACCTTTAGAATGGTGGAACAGTGATTAAAATTGCAGGAATGATGAGCCCTAAAGTTATTTCAGGAAAGTGCCTCAAAGGACAAAGTTTGGATGTCAGGGAGGATCCATTAGAGAGCACATACATGCTTCCATAAGTTTTGGATATCTCTGTTTAGGTTTTGCAATGGAATTCTGCCCTATTCATGGATTACCGAGCATGAAGCAGGGCCTTGTTTTAGGCACAAAAGAAGTCATAGGGTGCCCCTTTCATCTTCTTCAGTTCCGCAAAGCATAATGGCATAGAAAGTCAGGCTCACCTTTCTTATTACACTTTAATCTGACTTTACCTTCAGCCAGTTCAGAGCAGCACGTAGGGTCTGCCTTACCCTTTGGTTTTTACAGTGGACCTGAGAAGTAGCAACTGATCAGGGACACCTAATCACCTTCCTGTCTAAATGTGGATTTGAATTTTGGCTTCAGTGATCTAAGCAAAGACTTCTTAAGCCTGCTTCTCCCAAATGTTGGCTGGGGATTCTGGAAGCTGTCATTCCAATAGTTCTGGAAGGCACCAAATAGGGGAAACTACCTCACAATGGCACTTTCTCTTCTCTCTTTGGAAGGGAGGGAGAGGGGAAGGGAGAGCGGAAGAGAGAGAATAAAAGATAAGAATGCATCCAAACTAGCCAGGATGTTCACCAGAAGGCAACTGCACAGACTCTTGTGCAGGTGATCAAGTTTTTATCACTGAGTTACACTTCTCAGGCCTATTAATGTGGTCAGTAAAGCTTTACCTCACCACAAACAGCCAAAACTGAGGGTGGATCCATCCTATTTCTGAATACCTTCAACAGAAAATTTGGATGTCCTGGATAATATAATTCAGACTGGACTAGAGATATCATGTTCTTTGGGATTAGTGAGAATTGTCATTCAGTGCATGCAAGGTTTGTGGGGTGGTGGTGGTGGAGTTCCTTTAAATAATGTAAGCAGCTGGACTGATTAGATTTCTTGAGTTTGAAGGTCTCAACCCAGCTATCTATGAAATCCATTTTTTTCTAATTGGTGTGTGTGTGAAGGGGAGTGGGGAGAATCTCTATCATCTTCCTGCTTTTCTATTCTACAGCATCTGGCTATGTCACCTAGGGCTAATGGTGTTCAAAAGACTTGATGCACCCTTTTAAAATGTGCCACCTTCCAGGTACATAGGTGCTACTGTTTCCACAATTCTCAGCCATCATTCACTTTAATGCAACTTAGTCTAAGGTAATCATGTTTCAGTTGAAGTAGGATTTGTTTTTGAATACATATGCATCAGAGCCACTGATTTTCCTTGTATGGTAACTTGAATATGGCATTTGGAGACCTGGAAAAAATAAGAACCAACTTGTCCATAAGTACAGGCTCTAAGTGATAGGCATTCATATCTCATGCCGCACATAAAAACACTTGTTTTTTTTTCTTTTGTAACACTGCATGCTTTTGGTACATTTGTTAACGTGCATTAGAATTTTCACTCGTCTGTTCAAAGGAAAGCACTTTTCAAGTTTGCTGGAATTATGGTTTCTTGGATTCTGAGCAATGTTTATTGGCTGTTTATGAATGTTTGTCTCTCAGCCTACCCTTTTGTTAGAGGTTGTTATGAGGGTAAGAAAGATGGAAAATTTCTCAAATGGTATAGCAGGAGGTTCACAGAGCGAATTTGCTTTGAAATACATTCCCCACCCTTGTCTTCACCATCTTCACACATGTGTCGCGAACACTTGATAAGTGGCACTTTGTGACTAATACTGTGATATTGTGGGTGACATTTTTTTAGTTTCAGAAATTTTCTCAAGAGAATGAATATATGATTGACTATGATGTATGGCTATTATAAGAAAAAGCAGCCAGAAATTTGGGCTTTACATCATGCAATCAAGCATGATGGACACATATTTTAGAAATCATTTTTGTCAAATAAGTTTCGTTTGGTACATATTTAACACTCCTATAGTCTAGAATGATTAAAAACTGTTCCAAGTATTCATTTCTCCTATCTGGAAGACACAATTCTTTAGGGAATTCTTTGCAAGCTCAGATGGACAGGAATACAATTTCAACTGAATTTTGGGAGAAGAGTTTCTTGGCAGATGGCATCCAACCTAAAGCTATGGTGATAGTGGTAGGGCAGCTATTTTCATTTTACTTGTTCAGCATTCACATCTCTTAGCTTTGTCTGATTTCAAAGCCATGCTTATCCAGTGGAGTAGAAATTGTAGCTTCCTCTGCCGATTGCTAACTTTGTCGGTTGAGCAATAGTCTCAGCTACTAATTCAGAGAGCAATCTTGCGACCACATTACAACAATTACAGGCTCCCAAACTCCCAGCTAGTCTTCCCGGCTTGTTTTTCTAAACAGATACACATACCGTTCCAGGCTGGCTATCTACAATGAGAAGAGGATCTCTGATTTATCAGGGAATTTGTGCTTAATTACCAAATTAACCATATCTTCCTGTCAAGTGGCTATAGCAATTGTGACATGCTACCACATTCAGCAGGAGATTCAATATGTGGGTTTGACCACAAGTCCTGATTTACATGCGATGTGATTTTCCTAGCCCCTTGGCAAAAATGATAAAGATGGAACAGCGCGTGCAAGAACTTTTACATTGCCACGGTCTTGAATGAACACTTTCCAATGCCCATAAAGATGGGAAAGACATCTGCCAATGTGCATACATATAAAGTTCTGGGATCCTGCTCTCTCCAGAGTGTCAAGGAAGAGAGGCAATATAGCTCCAATCTCTCAACTTTGAGTTAGAAGCTGGAATCGCTTCTTATTCCCCTCTTTCCACATTGACTCTTCCCAGAGCTCAGGCATCCTCTCTGCCTAGAGATGCTACTCATTCCACTCTCAATACCATCTTTCTTTTTCTTTCTTTCTTTCTTTCTTTCTTTCTTTCTTTCTTTCTTTCTTTCTTTCTTTCTTTCTTTCTTTCTTTCTTTTTCTTTCCTTCCTTCCCTCTCCTATTTGGCTCCGTTTGGATCCCCGTCTCTTTTCTCTCCGGCCCGCGTTCGCCCCATCCTTTCCCTTCGGTCCGCCATCCAGTCCTTGCCTCTTCTCGCCCCGGCGCTTCCCTTCCCGTTCTGCTTCTCGCCCTCCTCCGTCCATCCCTGCTCCGCTTCCTCTTCCCGCGCCGTCTGCCTCGCTAACATCCCCAACCTTGCGGCGATCCCCGGTCCCCTCGTCCCTCCGGCTTCCCCGGTCCTCCGTCCCGTGGTCCCTGCTCACCTCTTCGGATCGACGGCTCCTCGGGGAGTGTGGCGTCGCCGTCTGCCCCGCCGCCACGGACGGATGGAGGAGCGGGCGGACGGACGGTACGTCTCGGGCCGGAGTTGGGCACGGAATGGCCGAGCGGTGGAGGGTGGCGGGAGGACACCGGCCGGCCGGGCGGCTCAGCAAGCCTTAATTGGTAAAGAGCAGAGTCGGCGGGAGGAAAGGGAGAGCAGGGAGGGGGCGACGGCAAGAAATGGAGGGAGTCGCAGGGAGGAGGGAGAGAGACGCCGCCCCCGGGATGAGCTCAGAGCAAGACAAATCCGGGGTAGAACACCTCCCTCCCGGAGAGGTGCGGCCCCTGATCCGAAGTAACGAGGGGCGGGGAGTTGCGGTCATCCTTCCAGGGGGCGCCTCCTCCAATGAGAAGCTGGAGAGGTCAGTAAATTAACCACAGCTCCACCCAAGACAGACTTCACAGGATCTGGGGGAAGACAAGGGATAGCAAAGGTGAAACCAGGTAAGGTGGCCACCTCCAGCTTATGGTTTCCTGAATGCTCTTGAAGGGCCAGAAGAGCAGAAAAATCCAGATCCTGGAGCAGGAACTTCAAGGAACTGGTCAGGTCTTGAATAGACCAGATCCCTTCATTTCAACCATTGGATAACTGGACCGGTCCCATGTTCATGAACAGGAGGAAGTTTTCTCCAACAAACACCCAGATATCTTCGATAAGAAGACTCCAAGGTCTATAGACCTTCTTCCTTGATCTAAATATTGGGAAAGTTGATTATTTCCCCAGCGTGACCCCACTGACCCGACAGCTTGATTGCCCCACTTGGCCAGGATGAACTCAAGGGTTCTTTAACCATCTTTCACAACCGTGATGTCCCCAACATTCTTGCCTTGGGATGACTCACTTACACAGGAAGAAACGGGGTGAGAAGACCAACAGATGAGAAATGTGGAACCCAGAGGAGAAACTGGAAGACCAGAAATAAGTAATAGGAAACGGGGTTGTGAGATGGATGATAAGTTGCCACTGAGGCAACCATAACCGGAGCTGTTGAGTGCTGTCTTGGTTGATAAAGGCTTGGCACAGAACCTCTGTTGGTTTTAATACTGTTCTGTACCAAATAAGGCAACAATATTGATGTCAGAAAAACAGCCATTGCATGTTAAATGGGTGAAACTAGCCTTACCATACATACACAGTTGAGCATGCATATCCTGAAGTCAACATGTTTGAATTTATGTCATTGCCAGAGTGTATTAATGTATGTATGCAGACTTGTTTATTCATTAAATTTACATTCCATCTTCCCACAAAATAGTACTCTGGGCATCTGTACGAAAACCTCCTATGGTACCCCTATTAGACTAGAACAGCTCTTCTCAACCTTGAATTCCCAGAATTCCCAGAATTCCTCAGCCAGCCAAGCGATTTGAGGAATTCTGGGAGTTGAAGTCCACCCATCTTCAAGTGACCAAGGTTGAAAAATGGACTAGACTAGAGAAACCCATGGTCTGGTTCTGAATGAGGCAGCTTCCTAACATTGATTTTGCCACTGGAGGTGAACAATAAAATGAAGCTTTCTTATACATAAAAAGAAGCATCCAACATGGAAGGTGACTGACTAATATCTGAATCTTATTTCAATATCAGTGGCAGGATAATACCATCCCATTAAGTTATCCTGACATCCCATTAACTATGGCAAAAAGAGCTTGTTTAACTTTTTTTTTACAAGATATATATCCCTAGTCCTCAGCTTCTACAGAATCAGTTTAAATCCATGTTTACTTGCTCCTGTCTTAAAAGTAGTCTTCCCCCTCATCTTCTGACATATCATACCATAGATCCGTGATGGCGAATCTATGGCATGTGTGCCACAGGTGGCATGTAGAGCCATTTGTATTGGCACACGAGCTGCAGGCAAACTTACCTCAGTGGGCATGCATGCGCCTCACAGCTGATTTTTGGCCAGTCTGAGGCCTTTTTTGACTTCCCAAAGGCTTGAGGAAGGCTTCTGCAAACTTCCGCAGGCTTTACAGATTGAAAACTAGCCCCGTTTTGTCACTTCTGAAAATACCAGAAGTGACGAAACGGGGCTAGTTTTCGCCTGCAAAGCCTGCAGAAGCCTTCCTCAAGCCTTTGGGAGGCCAAAAAAGGCCTCAAACTGGCCGAAAATCAGCTGAGAGGCACAGTGCAGGTAAGGGGGTGGTGGGGGCCAATGAGTGGGTGGGGATTACATGTGCATGTGTAGGGGCCTTTTGGGTGCTGGTACACGAGTGCGTGCGTGCAAGCGCACGCACAATTTTTGGTACAGGAGCCCAAATAATGATTTTTGGTACAGGAGCCCAATTAATGATTTAGCCAGTACTGCCATAGATTCTGCTAAGTGTTTATTGATACTTCTTCATGAATATAATGCCAGTCTTCCACTGCTTCTTTCTCCTTGTATTATCTATTGATTACCAGTGATTGATGTCATTTTTTAAAATTCCCATGCCATTTGGGGTGTTACACAGGCCAATCTTGGAGCTGCTTATTACAGCAATTTGCTGGCAGATTGCCATTTCCTTGCTGTACTTACAGGTAGTCCGAGCTTACCAATTCTCTCATTTAACTCATTTAATTCAGAGTTACAATAATGTAAAAGAACACACCTTTGCAAGCAATCTTTGCATTTACAAACATCACAATATCCCATGGTCACGGAGTCACCATTTACTTTGCAACCAGCTTCCTACAAGCAGAATTAATGGAGAATGCGGAAGTAAAATTGCAAGTCGCAGTCACACGATCTCTCGCTTAATGACTGAATGGGAAGTGGCATAGGGCTGTCATGGTCATGTGAACTTCTGTTAAGTGACTGGGGAACTTAGTTATGGAGTTGCCAACTGTGGTCACTAAGTGAGGACTGCCTGTATTTATTTGAGAGACATGGGAACAAGGTTGAAACTCTTTTTGGCCTAGATGAAAGGTCACAAGCAGAGCATGGAAGCACAGAAAAATTGGCCATGATCCCTTGCAGTCAGCGTTGACACTCCCTTGCGGCACTTACCAGTGTTCCCTTCCCCCAACTCCACACCTGAATGACTAATCACACATAGACAGCAAGGGCCAAAGGCAGAAGCAAGGGGAAGTTCTTCCACTCACCCTTAGGAATTTTGAATGATTCCTAGGACAGCTATTTCATTTATGTGGAATTAGCATTCTTCAGAACAAGCAACAGCAATTCAAGGACCCATTCAAGCGATTTGAAAGGTGTCTGTAAAGCCTCCATCCTACTACACAGCAGTTGTGCATGCCTGTTCCATCAATATTAAAGACAGGTTTTGGTAACTGCTTTCCCCGCTGGGCAGAATTGACTAACCTGTTGGTCGGGAAGGGAATCAACCGGTGTTACTACTGCATATGCATGTAATTCACTGAAAGCTGTGCTGCCCGGACAGCTGATAAGCACTGTGCACGGGTGCACAGCATTGGAAAAACACCTTTTTCTCTGTGCCACGCAAAGCAGCTGAGGTTGAAAAAGCAGGCAATAAAGAACAGGTAAGAGCCTGGGCAGGCAGGCAAGCCAAACAGCAGCAGACACAAAACCGGTTCTGTGTCTGATGCGCTTCAGAGGTACCAGTTCTATGGAACCGGGCAGAACCGGTAGCATTCCACCCCTGCTGTTGGTGAAGCAGTTGTCATCACTATTGGCCATCCTACAAAGCCCTGAGAAGTCACTTGCTGAGTGAGACCTGTGACTTTATTAGTAGAATTATTTCTGCCATGACTTATTGTGCTAGATTTCTTGAAAACTAGGTAAACAGAGCAAGGAAAGTTCTGGAGTCTTGACATACTGGAATCTAGTATGTTTGGCTAAAACAGCAAGATATACAGTATATATGCTGACTTCCGGTCCTATAATTCAGTAGTCAACTGTCATGATTCTCAAGAAACATAGTCAAAAGTTTGAAAGGGGACCTGAAGGGGACTTTTCCTGTTGGGAAAAGCTTTTTAAATCCTGTTGGGAAAAGCAATTAATGATTAATTATCATTAATTGATAATTAATTGATAACTATCTATGACCTATCTAAGGTCATAGGTGAAATGTTCTATGTTGGATCACAATATGGAACAGTGCTGGCAAACCTTTTTGTTGTGGTGTGCTGAAAGTGTGCATGTGCCAGCACCCACAATGCAATGCACCCTACCCCCCCTGAGCATGCACGCACAACCCCTCCACCCCCTTACCTGCACTGTGCATGCATGTGCCTCCCAGCTGATTTTCGGCCCGTTTGAGGCCATTTTCGCCCTCCCGGGAGCTCAAGGAAAGCCTCTGCAACCTCTGGAGGCTGAAAAATGGGCCTGTTTCAGCACTTCCAGTTTTGGTACTTCCAGTATTTCCGGAAGGCCCATTTTTTGGCCTTCAAAGGCTGCAGAGGCTTCTCTTAAGCCCCCGGGAGGGCGAAAATGGCCTCAAATGGGCCAAAAATCAGCTGGGAGGCGTGTGCATGCATAGTGCAGGTAAGTTTGGCTGGGCTCGCATGCCCGCACAACTGGCTCTGCATGTCTTCAGTCTACCTCATATTGACTGGACCCTAAATGGATGTACAACTGAACCCATACGCGCAACCTTCTACAATGCTGTTATAAATCTGGGGCTGGAACAACTAGTAACCAACAACACCAGACTAAAAAACTGCCTCGATCTCATCTTCTGCAATAGTTTGAATTTAATTTACAGAATACAAACTAAAGAACCCTTTTCCAGCAGTGACTACAATATGATTGACTTTTGTTTCAACATATGTCCACACAAAAATCATCGCAATGATGTAATCCCCAATTATAACTTCAAAAAAGGCAATAATGATCTTATAGACAACGATCTCTCATCCCTTGATTGGCAATCTCTATTCACTGGATGCAATACTGTTGAAGACCATTACAACATATTTTTACTTGAAATCAAAAGAGTCATCAAACTATATGTACAAATAACAACTCTCAAAACAAAAAAAAACAGATTACCCATAAAAATAAGGAAACTTCAATCCAAAAAGAGATCACTCTGTCGGAAAAACAAATCTGGTCACGTTGCCAATTTCAAAAGCCGATACAAAAATTTATGTCACCAGATAAAGACTGAATGCACCAATTATCACATTAAAGAAGAGGAAAACCTTCTATGCACCAATTCCACCCACGCTTTTTACAATTTTGTAAACAACAAACTAAAAGACTCAAGGTCCATCCCACCCCTGAAAGGACTGAATGGTAAAGACTGCAACGATGACACTATTAAAGCCAACCTCTTTAACACATTATTTGGCTCAGTATTTGTAAACAGCAATGGATCATGCCCAGTATTTCCTAGCTAAACCACAGAGAACTACAATGATCTAATACATATCAATTTTACAGAAGACAATGTTGAAAAAGCACTACGCAATCTAAAACAATATCTATTGGACTGGATAGAATATGTGCCTACTTCTTAAAAAAGCTATCCACTGTCATAGCTGAACCTCTAAGCATAATCTTTGAAAAATCTTTCAGGACCAGCTCCTTGCTTAACCTATGGTCACTAGCCACGGTCATCCCCATCTTCAAAAAGGGAGACCCCAGCCTAGTTGAAAATTACAGACCAATCTCCTTGTGCTGTGTTACCTGTAAAGTCATGGAATCAATTATTAACCAATCCATTATCCGCCACTTAGAGACAAACAACCTACTCTCAAATAAACAATTTGGTTTCAGGAAAAAAACTATCCTGTAATCTGCAACTCTTACACTACAAAAACATATGGACTCGTTCAAAAAACATACGGACTACACAACTCGATCAGGGCAAAGCAATAGACGCAATCTACATAGACTTCTGTAAAGCCTTTGATTCAGTGATACATGAAAAACTACTCCTAAAACTAAAATCTTATGGTATCTCTGGACACCTGCATAACTGGATAAAAGCATTCCTGTCAAACAGACAACAAATGGTCAAAATTGGGAGTGTCCTATCAAATTCTGTACCTGTCAATAGTGGTGTCCCTCAAGGCAGTGTTCTAGGACCAACTCTTTTCATACTCTACATAAATAACCTCTGTGATCATATTAAGAGCAACTGTGTTCTTTTTTGCTGATGATGTAAAGCTGTTCAATACCACAGACAATACTGCTACCCTTCAAAAAGACCTCGACTATGTATCAGAATGGTCAAACAAATGGCAACTTGAAATCTCAACAAATAAATGCTCTGTCCTACATATTAGCAAAAAAAAATATCAGAAAATAAAATACAAGCTGAATAGTCAAGATTTTGTTGATGATCCAAGCTCTGTAAGCTTCCAAGTTCTTGGAGTACTCATCTCTAATGATCTAAGTGCTAGAGCCCACTGTAACTACGTAGCCAAAAAGGCATTAAGAGTTGTTACCCTAACCCTATGAAGCTTTTTATCTGGTAATATTACACTACTAACTCGAGCATACAAAACATTTGCTAGACCAATACTCAAATACAGCTCATCAGTCTGGAGCCCACATTACGTATCTGATATTAGCACAGTTGAGAAAGTCCAGAAATATTTCACAAGAAGAGTTCTCCACTCCTCTACTCATTGTAGAATACCTTATGCCACCAGACTTGAAATTCTAGACCTAGAAAACCTTGAATTATGCCGTCTTTGGTCTGATCTAAGTATGGTATATAAAACCATACATTGTAATGTCCTACCTGTCAATGAATACTTCAGCTTCAGCCATAACAACACAAGAGCACACAATAGATACAAACTCAAGGTTAACCGCAACAAACTTGATTGCAGGAAATACGACTTCAGCAACAGGGTAGTCAATGTCTGGAATACTCTACCTGACTCTGTAGTTTCTTCCCCAAACCCCAAAAACTTTAACCTTAGACTGTCTACTATTGACCTCACCCCTTTCCTAAGAGGTCTGTTGGGGGTGTGCATAAGCGCACCAACGTGCCTACCATCCCTGTCCTATTGTTTCTTTTATTTTTCTTATATGTACCCATTTCACGTATTCATAACTATGTATATACTTATACCTATTATCTTGTAAGCAATTGACAAATCAAATCAAATAAATAAATAAATAAATAAAATAGATATGTAAATGCTGTTGCTAAACTGTGCCTTGATCATTCTTTTCCTGAGATATGCTCATACATTCTTCTAGTATAGATAGCAATGACAGTAAAGACATCAGACCTAGGGTAAAGTCATTAGAGCAAGGCTGCCAGATTGATATTTCTAAATGAGGACTTGGAGACACCATAGCATCTACCTGAGAACAGTTTCCATCTTGCTGAGGATGCCAATCAGGCTGTTCTGCATCACCTCTATACATCAGAGCCTGAAAAAATACACAAATAGGGCTCCTCCCAGTTTCATTCTTGTTATCTTTTACTAAAATGAGGAAGGGCTCCACTTTGGCAGTGAGAGCAACAACAAGGAAAGTTAAATGAAGTATTTTAGGTTAACTTTCAGAACTATGAAGGGAAACATCCCAGCCCTCCACACCCCTTCTAATAATCTGGGGTGGGGACTGGAGGTAGCATATTGTGATCTGAATGAAAAAGAGGCAGAAATTCACAGTGTGGAGAAAGATCCAATACATCCACTTCTTTGCTTCATCAAGTTTGTATAACCTTAGTGCAAATGTGTCAGCCTGTCATTATTTCACATTGTGGCCTGCTAACAGGGACTTTATTTCTCTGGGCTGGGCCAGGCATCGTTTATGTATTTGACAGCTCCATAGATTAGGACACTGAGAGGAAAGCAGAGTAAGTAAGGGGCTGATGGAACATATTCAGACTGTATCACTTGTGCATAAGTCAACTTTCTTCCCATGCACACAGAGCCAGATCTCTAACCTAAAATGCTTGGGGAGGGAGGGGGGAACCAATCACTTCTCAAGGTTCTGCAGGGGTGGCCTAAACTTCCTGGGGAGCTGCCAAGGGTGTTCGCCCCAGCAAAGGGAACACTGCCAGGAGTTTTCGCCCCAAACCTACAGCCTTTTAAGGTGCGTGGAAGAAATTAGAGAAGAATCTCCATAGAAAGAGAATGACCTAAAATTAACTAACCAACCAAGTGCACAGAATTGTGGCCAAGCTTTCAAGGCCTCAATTTACACAAAGCAAAGGGTGTGGTTGGGGGGGAGGGTGAGATTTAACTTGACATTCTGTTGTGGATCTTGATCTCATCTTTCTTAATCACAAAGTAATCAAAATTAATAAAATAGAAAGCATGTGAACAATTTAAAAGAATAGCCACAAACATGCACAATTCTGTTGTTTACTGACCTGCTAGCCTGGTTTGCTGATATCAATGTGCAGTATTTTTTCTGGATTGCCAATATGTAACACAACAGCAAATGACTATTTTGCGGTCAAGGGACTTGTTCATTAGTGCTTCATGTCAGGAACTACTCTCTGGGGCAGGACCTGGAAGAAAAGTCAGTAGATCAGAGAAAAGTAGAAGCTAATCAGTTGGGATTTATTAAAAAAAATGACTTAATGAAATACGTAAGCCAAAAAAACTTTTTTGTTGGGTTTTTTTCCCCATGAGGCAATTGCAGTACTTACCTTATGCTTTTCACTTTTAATTTCCTATTCCTTCCTGCTGCCTTCTTGTGTGAATTTCTGCTTTCCACCAACCCAGAACTGATGGGTTCCAGCTACTTCTGTAAAAAAGTTATAGTCAAAATAATCCCATCTACTTTGTTTCTTCTTTTTGCTGTAGGGTTGAATGTTAGCTGCCAATAAAAGAATGTTGCTCCCCTTGTCAGTTGGCAGAAACTTTTAGAAACTTTTCTCAATGTTTATCTTTATGTATTTATTTTTTACCTTTATTATTTGGATAAATACCTCAAAGTGGCTAACATAACTAATACACCTTTCTCCTCCTATTTTCCTCACAACAATAATCCTATGAGATGACTTGGGCTGAGAGAAAGTGATTGGCTCAAAGTTGCCTGTCTGGCTTTCATACCTAAGGCAGAACTAGAATTCACCATCTCCCAGTTTCTAACCTGGTGCCTTAACCACCAGACCAAACAGATTTCTTCATGCCTCCAGATGTACAGTACATTAGATTTATGTCTCAACTTTCATCTAAGAAATGAGGTCCTTTTCTATAAGAGTTCTAACAGATTTTTGAGGCTTTGGTGGGAACTCTAGATAGAAAGAAAAGATGAATATTTTCCTTTGGGAGGCTGCAAATACAGAATTACAACTGCCTGACTTGTCTGCAGTATTATAATTGCACCCATATGGCCACTCACAAGATAGTCAGTAGTGATCAAAATGGTCTTTTTGGCATCCAGCAGGAAAAAAAAAATCAATATCAACACAGACATAGATTTCTTCTGTCACTGAATTTGTCAGAATTCTCTACAGGTAGTCCTCAACTTACAACCACAACTGAGCCCATAATTTATGTTCCTAAGTGAGAAATTTGTTAAGTGAGTTTTGCTCCATTTTACGACTTTTCTTGCCACATTTGTTAAGTGAGTCACTGCAGTTGTTGAGTTAGTAACATGGTCGCTAAGTGAATCTGGCTTCCCCATTGACTTTGCTTGTTAGGTTGCAAAAGGTGGTCACATGACCCAGGGAGACTGCAAGCATCATAAATGTGAGTCAGTTATCAAGCATCTGAATGTAAATCATATGGTCATGGGGATATTGCAATGGTCATAAGTGTGAAAAATGGTCATAAGTCACTTTTTTCAGTGCCGTTGTAACTTTGAATGGTCCCTAAGCAAACTGTTGCACGTTGAAGACTACCTGTATTACATTCCAAATGTTATTCCTTCGTTCCCCTTTATTTATAATTTAATATTTATTCACTATATTAGCTATGTTTCAACTAAGTTGATCTTCACAATGATAAAAACTTAAAACGCTTTTAGATGCTTTTCATTTTTGGACATAGTAGAGATCCAACCATTGCATGTGTTCTTTTTTTTGTAACTTAAAACATTGCTTTTACTATTGTTTTCAGTAAAGTGGTGGTGATCCTTTAATACTGCTAACACAGCAAAGCAGTGGGCAATCAGCTAATGCTAAAAGAGCTTAACACAGCTAGCAGTCTGTGATGTAAGCCTTGCATAATCACACTGCATGATACTAACTGAACACTGTGGAATGGTTAAGGGCCGTCAATTCCCCCCCTCCCATTATTCGGCACCTTTTTAGATATGTAGAAACCGAAGGTCATTCAGTTAAACTGTGTAATGTGATGTCTCTTCGCTGAGTTCAGCTCCTGATTACTAGTTACTCATAAAGCCATCCATGCGATTGAAGTGACTTGCCTTTGCTTTCTTCTGATATTTTTTTCTTAATTGTACTGCTTAATCTATGACCCTAATGGGGATCCCATGGTCTCCCATTGATTCACTCCATTCTTTCTTAGTTTTTTTTTTTACATGAGAACAGTCAGTGTTGTGTAATTGTTGCTGGATTTGTGCAGTAGGAAATAATCAGTTCACTCATGTTATATGCTATATGTTTGGCTTTGATTTAGCATGTGAACACTGCTGTTGAGATTTTTAACCCAGGTATAGGGTTCAAGACCATGTACAGATTTGTTGGAACTTTTTTTTTTTTTTAAATCTCAACTTTCAGAAGTGTGGATTTGTGACCAAATGTGGAGTATCACCAGGAACAGATTTAATATTTTTAGCCAGTTTGGTCTGGGATTCAGACCAATCAAGGTGAGGATAATTTTGCTTCTTATTTTTGACTCTCCAAAGAACCAAATTGCTTGGCCAGTAATCTATAGTTCTGCTACAGAATTAAGGAAATGCAGTCTGGAAGAAAGGGATCTATAAAACTAGTTAATATCCCACCCCACTGTATTTATTTATTAATTTTATTTATTTATTAATTTTATTTATTAATTAATTTTATTTATTTATTTATTATATGCACCAAGATAAATTCATTGTGTGTCCAATCATGCTTGGCCAATAAAGAATTCTATTCTATTCTATTATTTATTTGGAAAATTTATATTGCCACCTACTTGCTCACAGTGATTATAGGAAATAAAAATAACAATATAAAAGAAATAAAAACAATAAAAATAATAATAAATTGCCCAACCTGGCTAAAACACATACTCAGACCAGCCATTTAATGGGCTGCATCCCGCTGGTAAAACCATGTGTTGAGGTACTTTTAAAAGAGTGTCAGAGTGGGGGCCAGTCTAATTTCTGGAGGGATGATGTTCCAGAGGGAGGGAGCCACCATCGAGAAGGCCTTTCTTGTGGGTCCCACCAAATGTATCTCCTTAGGGGATGGGACCCGCAACATTCCTTGCATCCCCACTCTCGTGGGCCAGGTGGATATGACCGGCAAGAGACAAGTCCCTCAGATAACACAATGTATCCCATTGTGTGAACCCAGCCCTTTGTAATCTACTCAGCAATCCACAGCCCTGCCAACTCTCACAGTTCTGCCGTGAGTCTCATGATTTATCATTTCTCACAGTCTCACGACAAGGCTCCTCAGCCTCACGCCCAATTTAAAACACGCTCTTTTTTTTTTCAAATTTGGGGGTCGGCTTATATGCGAGATCGGCTTATATGCGAGTATATATGGTAATCGTTTTTCTTCTTGTCTGTCCGTCATTTTGAAAGGGGAGTAGGCCCTGGGAACGAGGCTAGTTTCCCAGTAGTCTTTGTAAGTTCAGCGCGGGAAAGCGATCACAATCGTATAAACATGGCGAAAAGAGGTAGTGATTTTTCAGTAGAAGAAAGAAAGCTGCATCTTCTTACAACAGGGAACACAAATAAAACATTTAAATAAACTGTTAATGACTTTCCCCTATGGAAAAGGAGTTTGTTTAATCTTGATCGGGAAAAAAATAGAATCTCACTATTTTTTACAGAATCTCCAGATTTTTTTTCATGGGTCTCCAGATTTTCCTTTATCAGGGGTTGGCAGGTCTGAATCCACAGAAAGAAAACAGTAGCTTGCGTCAATGAGTTTAACTGTTTTAAATTCCCTGCCACAAAATACGAGCTGTATGGTTGGTGCATTAGATCAATGTCATATGACTTTGACTTCAACTCCCAGAATTCTCATCTATGGCCATGATGGTTATGGCATTCTGGGACAGAAAGTCCACACATGGTTTAGAAGATTCTAGAAAAAGAAAAAAAATCAACCCAGCCATTTCCAGGAGAAGGACAAAACTCCCATGGCTGTTAAATAATCTCCCTATGAGCCTAGCCATATAGTGATCCTTTGGGTTTGTCTCAACCTGTGAAGGCCCTGCATACTTTCCCCTCTCTAACTCTGGAGAATATCGTTAACCGCAGGGCCAGGGAGGAAGGGAAAGAGCAGTCCATTTGTGCCCCATGTCCGGACAGGATGTCAGGGCTTCTTGTTAAGAGACGTGTCACACAAAGGCTGGCCTGCGGTTGAAAGGCTAGATTGAAAGGCTAAAAAAAAAATATCCCTTGCCCTGGAGGAAGCAGATTGCAAGGGGAGGGAGGGCAAAGTGGGGAAGGAGAAGTGGTCTGGGGCGCACCCTGCTGCATCTGACTGAGGGAAACAGGCATTTTGTGTGTGTGTGTGTGTGTGTGTCTATTGCTCCCTGTCTCCCACTCCCCACCCCACAGCACCTGCTACTACCAATGGCTGAAGGGCCTTCTTTCTCTGTTATTGGAGGTTTGGTTCCAGCTTTCCATACAGGCCTTGTGCCTGGGCCCGTAGGAAGCTCCCCACTTGACCTACAGATGGCTGCACTGTCAAGCGAAGTTCATCAGGGTTGAAGGTGACTGGAAAAGGGGCTGACTCCAGCTCTACTTACGGCTGCAGTGACGCTGCAGTAGCTGAGCTCTATTTGAGCAGACAGCCACGCTTTCCGTTTTTGTCATCAGCCTTTGGTAACAACTGGGAGCTAAACAAGGTCAGCTCATGTCAGAAAAACTGGAAATGGACGCATCTCAAACTTGAAAGGTGGGAGGAGCCATCTTTTACCAGCCATTTTGCTGCCTTAGACCAGGGGTCCCCAAACTTGGCAACTTTAAGACTTGTGGACTTCAACTCCCAGAATTCCTCAGCCAGC
>BLBF01000021.1:26339006-26364233 GCA_015471245.1 Laticauda colubrina | reverse complement strand
ACCATGAGTTATGGTGTATGTTGGAGAATCTGTGATGAACTCGTCAAACCTTAAAGTTGTCAAGTTTGGAGACCTCTGCCTTAGACAATAGGAATCACTCTCTCCTTCGCCCCACCTATTCCTTGCATCAAACTGACCATGGTCTTATTATATTTACACCCTGGTTACACGTGTAGGTCACAGTTTCTCCAAGTTAACCCATCATTCATGGTCTTCCTCTTTTCTCATCCCTATTTTAATTTCACAGCAACCCTGAGAGATCGGCCCCTGCCCTGTCTTTACCGGTGCAGGATATGCCCTGACAGATGTAGCTGCTTTTTCTACAAATGGTAGTGCTGGCCTTGGGGAAATTGGATAATTAGGGCCCTTGAGCAAGGAGGCCCACTGAAAAATTTAAGTAGCAGCTAGACAAAGCAGTGATTATGGAGAATGAAGGTCCTTGTGTAGGAGGCAGAATGCTGCTAATTAATAAATGCTGGTTTAGTGAGTGGTACAGCTTGGTTAGCTCCCACAAGTAATCTGAGCAGAGAAGCAAAGGAACCATCTGCTGCCCATGAGGCTTATTCATCATTGGCCTGTTCTCCCTTTGGTTCTTAAAACTGTGAAGGAGAGGAGGTGCTCCAGACAGGCCTCCAACAAGTTGGCCAAAGCAAGTTTGACAACAGCCTTTTAGTGGAATAGTAGAAAAGGAAGTGGATTCCTCTGAGTGAAAGGGTGAAAGGAATAGGCCGGAGAGCATCAACAGGCTCCGTTTTTTCCCCCAGCTCTGCTTCACTGCTAACGCAGAGCCTGCTGAGCAGCTTGAAAAGTTGTTGGGTCTCCTGCAGGCCTTGGGCGTTGGCTTTGGCCCAGAGGAACTGAGAGCCGGATGCTGAAGACCAGGCTTGGCTTATTGCCGGATGATGATAGCAACAACGGGGTGAGCAGGGCAGCCAGGCCCTCCCACTCCGCCGCCTCCAACCCAGAACCATTACCTCAGCCCCTCAGGAATCTGGCCTTGCAAGGATGAAAGCTGGGGGCGGGAGGCAGTGGGGGGGGGGGAATGAGAGATTGGGAGAGAGAGGGATGGAGATAGACCCAAGAGTTGTTGAGAATTCCCAGCTGGGTAGGAGATGGGCGTCTCCTCCTTAGAACGGGAGGCTTGCGGACTTCTGGGCCCATTTTCTAGGGCTGCTGTGGGTGAGGGAGCATACAGCGGGGTGGTCTTGTTGAAGTAAAGTTGGGGGGGGGGGTTGGCTAGACTTCAAGATTTCTTTTCCCTTATTGCAGAAAGAGCATTACATCAAAGCCAACAGAAGCAGCACTTCTGGCTCTGAAAAGAAAGGCAAGCATGACTTCAGGGACAGATGTAGTGTAAGAATGCCTGCCAACTCCTCCTGTCCCTGAATGGCTTTCTTTCTTGCTCGGAAGATTGCAGCATCAATAGAAGAGACTTCCTATTTATGGGATGGGTTGTTGACTGGGGGTCAAGAAGGGTGGTTGAGCAATGGGCACTTGGAAGGGAAGGGTGGGGCAGTCAGTCAGCTGTGCTTGTGCTCTTGCATGCTTGCATGATGGGGTTAGAGATCTAAGACTGTTAGCTGGCATTCAAAAATGCAGCAAAACTAGGAAGAAATAAATATCCATAAATCATATACAACCAAAGGAGTTAAAAGCCCTTGAGTTATCAGTTACAGATAGATCTGCCTCTTTCACAAGAGCATCATTGCCTAATTCCTAGTTTTACAGAAAAGGGAGGTACGTTTTTTCCCCTCAGCACTTAGATAGGAGCAGGAGTGTGAAGCCAGAATGGGGGTTGGGGAGGCAAAGCACCAGATCTATTCAGGCCTGTTCCTGGCTGATGGAAGCAGGGAGGGAGGGCACTGGAATCTCTCCCCTATAAGGCAGCCACTCCACTTTAGGGCTGTGTTTACACTCAGCCTAGGTGACTCAGCCCCAGGCCTGCATTCCTGAACTCTGAAATGGGGTGGATGAGATGGGCAAGTCTTGAATTGAAAAGCTTTAAAGGGAATCAGAGGAGTGGGCTTCCAAAAACAGTCAACCACCATTATTATTATTTTTTAGAGGGAGACAAAGAATGAAGAGCCAAGGAGAGATATGTTATAACTTGAGGACCTAGAAAAGGGTTTAGGGTACAAGGGAGAGTTATGCTGCTAAAGTTGCAATACAAAACAAATTCTTGGTATCTCGGCGCCCTCTGCTGGCTCAATCTGAGAAGTTGCTTTCCTTGCTGTTTTTTTTGAATGATAGGTACATTTTGATCTGATGTGTCATTTTCAGATTTTCTGAAAGACAGTGCCCTGTCTATTGTTTCACTAAATCCAGTTGCACTGCACTGATTATGCTTTATGTTTGTATTATTTCACTCATTTTTAATAACTCCAATTTTGAGGCTATAAATTGTATTTTGCTCTGTCCAAAACAACATAGGACATTTGCTTATAACAAATAATAACTGGAAAGGTTAAAAAAAATCCACTGGAGAAAGTGTGAAATAATCCACCATTTGAATCCTATTGTTCATTGATCATACACCAAGTGTGACAACTGCCAATCTGTTCTTCCTCAATGAGACCATTCATTAAGTAAAAGTACATACAACAAAATTGTACCATAACCCACATTTCAAATTTAGACCAAATTAGGTCCATTCCTTCCTTTCTGGAATTGGTGGAATTGTATCTTGTTTTCTCTTGGAAAATGCTGTGCCAAATGAGAAATCTAGTAAATGTAACAAGACTAAAAAAGGAAGAAGGTATTAAGTCTGAACAGTTTGTGTGGGTACTGTCTACATAAATGTATATAGATGTATTGAAGTATTAGGGTATACAGCATTATATTGCTTGTAAGTAGAGGATCCTTATAAACTCTGACCCTAAATATTTTCCCCACACCCAGGAATACTTATCCACATTCCTCCACACCCCATTCTTCATTCCCGTGACTTCCTGCCTATGCTGGAATTTTAGCCACTAATAATGAATACATTTACATCCAGCATATTTTGATTATAAACGTCATCCTTAGAATGTTCTATGTCTTAAACCAGCAGTCTACAATCTTTGCGGCTTGGTTGTCAGGCTGGGGAGGGAGGGGGAAACTGGGCAAACCCTAACCCAGCCATTTAAGAACAGAATTTGGGGACTCTACTTGAGGACTATTGCCAATGTCTTATTTTTAGTTTTACTCTTGGACTAAAAACCATATCATAATTTGTTAAGTTTTTTGAAACAACATTACAGTATCCTTGAATCCTGAGCATCCATATGTCTATTTGTGACTCCTTTAGAAATCAAAATCTAGATGTCTGGGCTATTCATCAGAGGTTGTGCCATGCAGTATTCCTGGGAAACCTGTGAAACAGTCATATACATCTGTTTTTAGATGTCCACCACTGAAGGCCTCATAAGCTAATTTGGGACCCTTTTTGTTGTTTCCTGTAGAAAAAGTTACTGCATTTTTCTGTCATATTTTCTACTGGAATGTCAAGTATGTACTGGAGTATATTGCATTTGCCCTCCTCAAAATCAGTGGGGAATGAAATACAGTTCCGAATATAGCCAGCTCAGTCTAGAGCTTTTATTTTTTTATGTAGATTCCACCTACCTGAAGAACCTATGTGATCAACCTAGGCAGTAGCTTAGTTGTAACCTAAAGTGCATCATTATTATTATCCACTTTCCTATATCTAATCAATTATATATTTTTCTCCAGATTGTAGTTTATGATCAGGAGAGAGACATCTTCACAACAAAGTTGCACACATTATGCTCTTCTTCCTCAGTTTGCTGCCATCCTCCGTTCACTCTGCAATGTTAGAGATCCATGGGGTTGTAAAGACTTTGAAGATTCTGTTAATTCACACATCACTCTCAGAATATATGTATTTGTCTTATTTTCTAGCTCTTGCTAGCTGGATATTTGTTGAAAGACATGTAAGTTAAGATTAGGCACATTGAAGCATTTTTTTGGCTGATGAGCAAGTCATTTTGATACAATCATACAGAAAGGAATCCAAAAAGGAAAATGGGGAATACAATGATTTTTTGTTATTTGTGCATATTTAAGAAATTTTTTTCCTGAATAAAGTCAGTATAGTTGAAAGTTGTATAAATGAAGTGTGGGATCGAGGTCAGCAGAGATTTTTTACACAAAGTGTAGGTACTTGAGTACAAGAATATAATAACGTTGCTAATAAAAAGTGGGGTTGTAAAGATGACCTATCTGCCCTACTTTGAAGTTAGTATATGGAAGGAGGCATATTTAAGATCAATTTAAATGTGTTGCGCTGCCATTCACAAAACTTTTCCGGATAGTTTTCTACTTTGTTAAACTACAAACTTACAGCAGTACAAATATCGTCCTGTATCCAAACAAAAAACTTGCTTCTAAATGTCCTGCTAGCCAGAACAAATTACCTTACTAGGTGAAAAAAAACCTCAGTATATTATAATGTTGAATTAATCTGGAAAGTTTAAAGATGAATTATAACCACCTAGCAAATCCCAACCTCACCTCATCCCCTAAGATCCAGTAAGTCATTGTCCAAAATGGTATCTATTAACTAATTAATTAATTAATTAATTAATTAACTACCCTGTTTTGAGGAACACTCTGTAGTATGGAGAACATTTAAAATCTTAAAGTCATGTATGCATGGCTCAGATTATATCAGTAAGCTGATGACCATTAATGGCAAACAAGAGAAAGGATACATTGGTAATATTTTTATGTGAAATATTACACGGCCATTTTCCTTAGCAGGAGATTTTGAAGCAGGAGATTGTGCGGCATCTGCATACTCCCTGTGTAGCCTATTAACTGCAGAAACTGTATTTAAAAGTAATGATTCCTTTAATGGAAAAAAAAATCCTACAGGCTGATAGTTGCCATGAGATGATATAAAAAAGCAGCAACCTGCATTTAGGGAAGACAGTATGGAAGCCATGATACATTTTCACTGTATCTCTTTATGGGTATTCTATTTTATTTATATATTATGAAAATATAAACAGTAGAAGAATTAACTCCAAACATGCTGTATTCTTTGGCTGAGCAAGCTAAAAGATTCATTAGAAAGTAGAGGGACTGGATCACTGCTTCATTAGAATTCATGTTCAACATGGAGTCCAAACTGGTGAAAATATAAGCAACTTTATGAACATACAGTATGGCAAATTAATCAGAATTTCAGAGGCTTTCTGCAGTTAACTATAGCCTTTTAATCACCTAGAGCAATGCGACTAGCCTGATAGGAAGGAAAAACACTAGAGCAACCCTTTGTCTTCTCACACGCAAATCGGCTCTTTGATCACATTGGCCCCATGATATTCCCCATCCTTCAAGTCATTTACCCTAATGCTTCATTGCTCTAAGATCACAGAAAACCAAGGGAACTCTTATCCATCCAAGAGAAGGCAATTAGGAGCAATTATGTCAATTGTCCAAGTAATCTTGCTGTTCTACAGTTCAGTTGGAGTTTCAACAGAATTGTATTTCAGAAGCAGGAAAATTCTCCAGAGCATTTGAAATGCTTTTCGATTCATTAACTGCACTGTTTTAATCCTGCAAAGTTCTCAACAAATCAAAACATTAGGAGGTAATGATCTCTTTAGAGCAGATTGGGAATTCTAAAAATTGTCCTTCAAGGGATTTGGCAAAAAAAAAGGGTCTTCAGCCATACAGAAATACCTGGCATGTAGTTTTAAAGGGAGAGAGGTAGAAGCTAATTCCACAAGTTGCTAGATATAGGGATGCAAATGTACAAAAAAGGGAGAACAGTCTTTCTGATCCAACTAGTGCTATTTGGTAACTGGGAATTAAAGCAGAGTTTAAGAGAAAACCACAATAACCAAGAAATGTGAGTGAGAATATTCATCTTAAAGGAGACAGGCTTTATTTTTTTTAATTTTCAAAGAAGACTTAGAAAATATATTAACATTTGAAGGAAAAAAAATACCAGGTTCTCATTTACATCCCAGGAAGACACATTTTCCCTTCATCCAAAAATAACCTACAATTTGCAGTCCTTTCATCTTTAGGAACTCTGAGAATCTTTGAGGGTGGCATGGATGGCTTTGTATTTCTGCTGCAGTTCTTCAAGCTTTGAGGCTGAAAAAGTAAAAGATCAGCTTGCTAGAGTGAAAGGTGAAGGGGCCTGGGAGGCTTGAGAGCCTTTCAGGTTTTGGAAGTGATGCCTCTATCTCAGAGGTCTCCAAACTTGGCAACTTTAAGACTTGTGGACTTCAACTCCCAGAATTTCCCAGAATTCTGGGAGTTGAAGTCTACAAATCTTAAAGTTGCCAAGTTTTGGGTCTCCTGCTCTATCTCTTCTTCAACATGCTCAGGCTAAATCAAATTCTCTCTACACATTACATGTTCTTCTCTCCTAGATGCCCATCATACCTTCCTTAAATTTCACTCCCTGAAGAAAAGACTTCCCCCATCCCCAGGATTAAATAGTTCAATTGAGAAAGCACCCAACTCATAATTCAAACCTCCCCACACACTAAAAGGCATCAGAAAGGGATGAAAAACCAGATGTTCTCTGAATGTCTGCCTCACTATTTGTTCTCTGATTGATGAAGTTGCTTGGATGAGCAACAAGATATCTGAGATTAACAAAGTTTGGTCCAATTGCCATGATTCAACCTTTAGATACCTTTGGCCTGGATGATTGAGTCTTCATTGACATATTGCAACACGCTTTGGGGAGAAACCCCTGAAGGTGGTGTGGCAAGAGTTGGTACATTCCAATGACTCTCTGACTAATTTTGCTGATCGATGAAGTTGCTTAGATGAGTAATGAAACGCCTCAGATTAATGAAGTTTGGTCCAGTTGCCATAAAACTTCAGAAAGGGAGTTTCACAAAGAGCAGTGTAGGAAGAGGAACTGACATTTATACAAAAGGCCACAAGACTTACGTAATGTGGCTATAGTGCTTCCATTCCAGAACACTTTCTCTTCATGCCGCCGTTGCACCGTTGCCACAATGCGTTCTGAGGTTTCTGTAACCTGGGCCAGGCCTTGCAGCTCCTGCAAATGAGAATGTTGATAAAACAAAAGCAGGAAGCCCCTTTAGTGGCATCTTATCATCTCCAACTGTTCAATATTTTGTACTCCAGATTTTAATAGTTGTAAAGAGGTGGGACAGGAAAGAAGGAAGTGCAAAGCCTATTCTGGAGGGTATTAAAAAAAAAAAAGGGAGGGAATTGTGTAATAAAAACAAAACCATGAAGCACCAGAAAGCTAACAAATATATTGTAGCACAGGCTTCACAGGTTAGAAGACATTTTCTATTTGATGGCCCCTCGGTATGCCATTATGTACAGAAGGCAGATTTACATAGGAAGAAATAAATTCCCGAGTTTAGCAACCTGACTGCTGCCTCTTGTATTCTGCAGACTTTTGGTTCACTGCACACATCATTTCACCTTTGTGTGAACACACACTTGCCCTCTTTCTTTAATTAAAGATGGATTCTAAGTCTCAAGCACTTTTGTCACAAAAGTCAAATATATTATAAATGCCATGTTTAAAGAAAGCTACTCTAGATAGCGAAACACACAGGCACAGCCAGCAACCATTATTACAATTCCATCTGAACGTAAACATTTAGAAATATGAACACTGCTACTTCACATGAAACTGAGCCCCTATTTGTTCATAAGGTAAAGGGAAAGGTTTCCTCTGCCAAGTTGTGTCCAACTCCAGAGGGCAATACTCTTCTCCATTTCTTAGCAGAGGAAGCCAAAGACGCCTCTGGGGTCATGTGGCCAGCATGACTATACACAGAGAACCACGAATTGTCTGGTACCCATTTCAGCCCTTCCAGAAATTATAATATTCTTATTGTCGTATCATCTTTGAGGAAAAGAGAGATGACAGAATTTAAAAACCAAACTAAATTGACCAGTTTGATATCTCTAATAATGGCAGCTAAACCAAGGATTGGTACTGAAACTAGCAAGATAAATTTCTTTGATCAGTGAACACAAGGAATCTATATCTAGACCCTGCCTGTCAAACTGGCAGCTCGTGGATCAGATGCATGACGTGCAGGCCAAGCCCAACTGGTTCCGCAAAGGCAAAAAACCTCATGATATATCACAATACATCACATGACACGATTTGACACCAGTGATCCAGACTAAAGGAAGACTGATGAATTGCCCTGTCCTTGTGAAATATGCTCAGAGAATAAGCAATTGATTTCCTTTATAATATAAAATACAAAAGAAAATAGGAGAGAAAATAGAGAAGGGAAAAGGGGGCAAAAGAAAGAAAAGGCATTTACTTCTAACCCCTTTTAATGCAGTAGAATAAATAATAGCATCAAAAGTCAACATTTACATAATAGTATAAATAGCCATTTCTATAATAACAAATCTAATTGGTAAAACCCAAAATCAAAGTTTCATTTTTGTTCCACCTCAAGCACAAAGTCAATACGCAATTATTTTCTAATGGACTTGAAACTGGAGCTGTGGATACAATTCGGTCTTGATTAGCGTGAATAATGAATTATAATGAGTAATGGACACATTGTTTCAATTAGCAATGTTCAAAGTGATATTTCTATGGGAACTATGATAATTAGTTCCATCACAGCCAAAATAGGCAATGAAAAAATTTGAACTTAAAAATTACATGTTAGCGCATTATCAGTGAAATATTCATACTGACTGCAATTGTCAATCTATACATTTAAAAGATGCTGTTTCTATCATTGCAGTACTTCTATTCCTTGTTGATATTTGCAAATCACAAACAGCGGATGCAAGGTTTTTTTTTAATGTATACTTTATAATACTGTATAATACAGATTCAGGCATTCCAACATCTCATTTTATTTCAGTGTTGCTATGACTAGTTTCACATGGTTCAATTGCATCAAATTTATTCTAATGTAATAACTAAGCCTCTTCCTTTTGAGCTTGTATTGTTTTCCTTTGATGGAATCTCCTCTTTCTCTTTCTCCATTTTGTACATATATGTATTTTAACTACCAGTATGTCTATAGCCCCAACTGCAAAAATAGCTGTATTTTCAGTCAGATTACATGCAACTTGGTATCAATTTATAATTTACTCTAAATTGAATATTATATTATCCTGAACTTGGCATTAATCACAACCTAGCTTTGTATGAAATACAATCTTAAAAACAAATTTTGAAATTATTGTTGTTTTAACACTTCAACAAAAAACTATGAGTAGGGCTGATAGGAAGATTTAGGAAAGAGAACTAAGAGAAAGGTAGTCAGTTGTGCATTTAAACATATTAAACTTAAAAGGTAGGTGCGTTTACCTAACATCAGGAAGGATGAAAACAATATGCTTGCCTTTCCATAATGTATCTTCTTCTGAAGGTTCACGTAAAGCAGGGGTGTCAAACTCACGTCGTCAGGGTGGCGGCACACCTCCCCGCCCATGCGTGCATAACCCCTGCAAATGTGCCTGCCCTATGCATGCGACCTGTGAGTGCCCCGCCCCTACACATGCATGTGACTCCCACACCTGCCCCCATTCATGCATGTACGACTCCTGCGCTTGCGCCCCCCCACAGGTGCATACATCTGGGTGTGACTCCAGCACTTGTGCCCCGCCCCTGCAACTCCTGTGTGCGGACCCCCCCATGCAGGCACGGCAGCGACCTGAAGACCAGCTGACTGGCAGGAGGCATGCTCACGCATGCGTAGTAAGCTGTGCTGGGGCAATGGCTTGCGTGCCCAGAGAGAGGGCTCTGTATGCCACTTCTGGCATGCGTGCCATAGGTTCGCCATCATGGGTATAGGCTCCCAAATTCTCTGTCTGTTCATTTACATTCCCCAAGCTCACCTGCATACACAGCAGCAGACTGTGGTGCACAGCTTGGAAGAGGAGGTCACCAGGACTCAGTTTAGGAGCAGGACGTTCACAATGCTTCTGCAGCTCATTCTCATATACTTGTTGAAAGGCTGTGAGCAGCTGGCTGTAGTCAGAAACTATCAGCTTGAGGGACTGAAGAGCGGTGGCAGTGTTGTTGGATGGATCGGCACCAGCGGGATTCCCCTGGAGGAAGGAACACTATTTCCCCACCCCACCCCACCCCACCAAAATACAGTGAAAACACCTGAATTGAAGAAAAAAGGGAATCAGCTGTTTGAGGGTAGGATAGATCCTTTAAAAGCCACCCATTCATGCAGCAGTAGTAATGAACAGGTAATTAATGCCAAGGATCATTTCTATTTTATTTTGTTTTATTCATATCCTACCTTTATTATTTTTTATGAATAACTGATGGTGGCAAGCATACCTAATACTCCTTTCTCCTATTTTTCTCACAACAACAACCCTATGAAGTTGGATGAGCCGAGAAGAAAGTGACTGGCCAAAGTCACCCAGTTGGCTTTTAGGCCTAAAACATTACTAGAACTCATAGCCTCCTGATTTCAAGACCATCACCTTCACCACACTAAACTATATAGCAACAGTGGTTACAATGCATAACTGCAGGCTACTTCTGCTGAATGCAATCTGGCAGTTCAAATCTCACCAGGCTAAAGGTTGACTCAGCCTTCCATCTTTCCAAGGTCGATAAAATGAGGACCTAGATTGTTGTGGGAAATAGGCTGACTCTGTAAACTGCTTAGAGAGGGCTATGAAGCACTGTAATATACAGTAAATGCGACTGTTGTTGCTACACCAAACTACATAATTTTTCTGGCTTTCTGTTCTCCTTGCCTTGAAATTTCAAGCATCACCTCCCTGACTCCCTATGAGAAATTGAATGAAATAGCTCTTAAATGCAATCTAGCCAGGATACCTCTGTTGCAATCAAAATACAGACATGCGGTACCCATTACACCAAGTATATGCAAATGGATACAATAGCTGTATAGCAAAAAATAAAAATAAAAAAGGAGAAGTAGCGGTATTGTTTTTAATAATAGGACCAGAGAAGGTCAATAAAGGTGGCAGGCAAGGCAGAAGAGAGAAGAATTAAGGGCAATGCCCTAGCACTTCCGTGGAAAAGGCTAGGGTTAGCAACTCTTCAACATTATTTTCTTGAGTTTTTTTGATATGAAAACTTACTAATAGACATTTACCTAATACAATTAAAATAATTACTGTGTTATAGAACTGACACAGATCATCAGTCTCATAAAATCAGATATTCCTTTCTGTAAATATTCCATGATGAGCCTATACAATTGGTAAAATGAAACATCACAGACTGCTTGTAACTGCAAGCAATGGGGCAAATGAACTGGAGGTGATTCAGAAAGCCACCCTTCCCCCAATTTAAACATTTGTCACCTGTTTGATATAGCAGGTCTGTAACTTGCTTACCTGGGCTCTTAGATTTTCCAAGGCTGCTGCTGTCTTCTCCAGCTCCTCTGATGCCTCCAAGAGAGTTTGCTCATGAGAAGTCATTGACCGCAGGGCCCTTTTATATACACAGACAAGAAAGTAGGTAGCAGGAGTTCATGGTTTCACCATGACAGACATGGGGAAAACAAGTGGGCACTGCACATAGTGGACACTGCACATCAATGGAAACTGGATCTCATTTTTACACAAATCCTTTCCTCTATTTGACTCTCTAGCCTCCCCACGAATCTACAATAAGCTGAGGTGAGGGACTTCTTGACTCTCTCCATAACTTAACAACAGGCACAGGAACCTTACCTTTTCTGTTGTCTTTCTTCACCCAAAAGGAGGGCTTTTATATCTGAGTTCCAGGGATGACACTCTGGATTCAGCACTGCCTGCAGGTCAGGGCTAGAGAAAACCTGCTTTATGAATTCTTCATTCTTCCTAGCTATTTCTTGGAAAGATTCCTCTGTGCTGCAAGAGAAGACTGGGGAATTATAAAATGTAGGCTGCAGGGCAGTCTTAACCTAGGAAGTAAAATTGGGATTGGTATGAAGAGAAGAAGGGGTCTCAAAATAAAAGTGGACACGATCTGTTCCCATTAAAAGACAAATAAGTTTGATTGTAATAAAACATGGCCCCAGAGCACTTGTTTAAGATCAGCCATCTGAACTACTGCTCTGATTGCAGAAAAAGGGACACACATGTTCATATATTTTAGCTGTGGCTGGATGGCAGTAATATAAAATGATGTATTTTAAGATTCCATCATTATTGTCTGTGTATTTCCCTTTGCAATCCATCCCAAATATTTACTCCAAAATCCACACTAAAAAAAGAATGCACCAATTTTGGACATTTTCCAGGACAAATTATCTAGGATGGCATGCCTATTTCATCCCAAAATCTGAATCAGCATGCCATTGTAATGGCAGAATTCCACACCTTCTGCCAACAGTAACAATTCAGCCCTACTCAGCAACAGCAACTATATTCAGCACCACATTAATTAAATCTATCTATTTAAGCACACAACAGCTGCAAAACTTAGGGAAGGATAATTGTGGGGAAGGATACCTCTCCCTCCCTCTCACCTGGAATAACTACTGGAGTCCGATATGGAGTCTAATAGCATAAAGTTAGTTTGAGCTGGAATGACAGCCACCAGCTGTTGCAGGAAGTGGAGCTGCTTCTTAACAGAGGCCTTTCCCTGTGGGGACACAAACACAAAAAAGCACACAAACTCTTAGCATCTTCCCTTCCAGTCTGATGATGTAAACAGGCCTCTGTCTCGGATATGCTCAGCTGTCGATATTCAGGATACAGTGTCTGAGCAGGCCCCTTGTTAAAAGGGAATAGAAGAAAAATATCCAAGGCCTAGAAAGGAAATTCCACAAAGAGAAATGACATATGCTTCATTACATTTCTTTTCGCATGACATAACCTAGACTTTCAATTAGTTAAAGTGTTACTGGGGGGGGGGGGGGGAGAGAGAGGAAACAGCTTGTCATATCTATTGCAGGTCAGTCAAGCTGCAGGAAAGAGAAGAGTAGAAGAATATCCAGTCACAACAGGCAACAAGGAGCCGGCATCTTTGTTGAACGATGAAGGGCAAGGAAATGGCATAAAAGAGACAGCAGGCTGATTTTGCAGATGTTTTCCTGGTGCTTACCTTGATGAGATCCAAATCATCAGCTTGGCAAAGCATCAGCTCAGACCCCAGATTCGCCATTCCTGTCAGGATAGGAGGAGGTTTAACCACATAGGTGCCAGGGTTTCCCACAGAGTTATTATTTGCTCTGGAACAAGTTTCTAGTTCTCATGAACAATGCAGTAATTGTTCCTGGTTTTCCCTGCTTGAAAATGGAAGATGTCCAAAGGGATACCTATGAAACATTTGGCATTTCAACTTTCTATGGCTCTGCTTTGGGTGTTTTTTATTTTTAATTTCCCATGTATTTGACAACTTTCCAGCCCAGATTTACCCATTCTGCTTTGGCAACAAAGAGAGTAAAGTGGAAGAGCTTGAGATTCTTATACAACATACACTTATACATGCCAAGGTTTCAGGTCTTTAGAAAGCTTCCCCCCCCCCCCCCAAAAAAAAAAAAAAAAAAAAAAAAAACACCAGTACTCTGATAGCGTTTTTACACATCTAGAAGAATGACATTGGCATGGAATGACATTGGCATGGCTGTAGAATGACACTGTAGAATGACATTGGCATGGCTGGCTCCATTAGATGCCAGGAAATGGCAGAAGTCAGGCAGGAGGCCAGGGCTGAAGAAGGCTATGGAAGCTGAACCAAGCCTACCAAAAAAAAAAAAAAGGTACTGTATTCTATTTTGTTTACTTTCCCCTAATTCCTAATGACCACTGCATATCCAAAAATGAAATGTTGGCCCAGAGTGGAGGGAAACTATTCCTGGAAAGCAACATTTTTTTTATAGCAGATTAGTGAAAGATTTGGCTTCCACAAGTAATTTTGGATTTGATCTAGGTATCCATTTTTTTACAAAGACACAGAGAAGTTGGACACCAGAATAAGATGCCTGATTCTTTTAGTGCCCACTCAGAGGTGATTCTACCAAAAAAAATAAAAAATCCCCATCTGGTACTTCTTGTACAATTCTTTGTACACGAAAACTCATAGCCAGGTATTGAAGAGGGGCTTGATTCAATGACAAGGCATTTGTTTTGCCCACCAAGAGTCTCAGTTCATTTTCCAGTGTCTCCTATTCAAGAGACAAGACAGCAACAAATGACTGTGAACAAAAGCACTGCCTGTGTGTTGGGGCCCACTGGAAAAAAGACGATTATGTTTTAGACTAAATGCATGTTACCATGCATTTTGGGCCAAGAATTATATGTACAGACACAAAAGTCGATGGCCCCAGAACAAAAAACACTTAGTATTGCATTGGGCTATTAATAAGGCTCTTAATAAGGCTCTCTTCACTTCCCTTTTCTTTCATATTAAACATATGAAATATTACAATTTGGTCACAAACTTTTAAAGGATCTCTGAGAATTCCAGGGCCCACGTGGACCTTCAGGATGTGCTCCTCTGATTCAAAAGGGCATGATCTGATAGGCCAAAAGAGAGCCAATAATATTAAACAGTAGTGAGCTAGAAGTCCTTTTCTTGAGTCATGTAGAAAACAAGTCTCAGATGCAGATTTCAAGCTTTGTGTCCCTCACAACTGTAGACTGCACTGTATTTGCTCACATATTTATTATCCCTCTTGAATGGCTCCATTAGGTAGCTTGCTCAGTACAAATGAAAAAAAAACAGTCAGGAGAGAATGAGGCATTTTAGTAATCGAATCTTGTGTAGAAGATACACTGAACTCAACTTGTTCAATTATAGAAAAATTTTGAGGAACCAGGAAAGGCAAGCCTTTTTTTTTTTTTTTTTAAAGAGTTTCATAAACATAAAAGCAATCCATCAATTAATCTCTACACATAACATCTGCTGGGGGAAAGAAAGGGCTGTTTTCAATTGCCGAAGACAGGCATGGATTAAAATATGATTTCTAGCTTGCAAGCATTAGACAAAGGAAAATATGACAACATAATAAATTATGAGTTGATCTACTTTTATGCAGCTTCTCAAATTATGAAGATCATGGATTAATCCAAGTCACATACTACAGACTGAAAACCTAAACCAAGTTCCTTGGCAAAAACACTACAGTTTTATATTTAAAAAGTAATTCCTTCAGAAGCATTTATGTCCATTGGCTTAGTTCTGGCCCCAATGAGGACAGAACTTCAGAACAATCAGAATTCTGGTCCAAAAGTTCAGATTTTGCTTGGAACATTGGAAGCTTGATGGACTGAAACATGGACTGATGGAATGCCAACTAAGATGTGACTCATTTCCTGGAAACTAAGCAATTGCTTTGCTGTGCATCTTTATGCCAACAGAACACCAAAAATATTAACTCGCAGTACAAAAGTTGCCTTTTCTTTTCTTTTTTCACAGTGAAGTTGCCAGTATCCCCGTAAATTAACTTGATGATTTTAAAGGGCAAAAAGCAGCCTTCTTTGGTTCTTAATATGCATCTCTTTTTTTAAACATGTTTCTTAAATAACTTTATTTTTCATTACTTTGAACAACCCCATAACTTATTTACAAGCAATGACTTCTTATCACTTATAACGGCTTGCTGCATTTATTTACTTATTAAATTTCTATTCCAACTATCTCACCGAAGTGGTAGTTTACAATAGTATAATAAAATAATAAAACTATATAAACACATGACTAAAAGCACAGTTAAAAACAAAATTAAGAACAAAGTTAAAATATACAAGTTAAAGTAAAACTCAAAGTTAATAAAATGAAATAAATAAACAAATGCATTAAGATCATTTAATTTGTTTCTGTTGGGGACATTTACTCTTCAAGATCTCACTGTTCTCATTATTCCATTATCATCTAGCATCTAAATGTGATTGTTTAACAAGAAGATGTGAATCTAACTATACATATATATGCCTAGTTCTATAGTCAATCATACTATCATAGTACATTAAAACAGAAACCAGGAAACGGTTAGATGGAGAAGGATTAAAAAAAAAACAAATGCGAGCTTGGTTTTCAATTATTCTAATGGAATTTTATGGGATAAACTAACAGAATGCAGTCTAGGATATAATTAACAGTTTCCCCATTTGTGCTCAGAGAGAACTTTAGATTTTTCCTACAAGAGAAATGCATCTCTATTAATTTCCACAGAAATAAGTAAGTTGTGAGCGGTCCTTGAAATTATGGTTTAAATACAGGACAAAAAACTGACATTGGACAGCCATTTACAGAATAAATGTCAGATTTTTGTCCTGTCAATAAAACATAATTTCAAGAACTACTCATGTATTCTATTCTGCCCAGCACATTACACTTAATGTCCAGGCTGTTTATAGGCATATGGCAAGAATATACAGGAGATGTCTGGGGGAGTGGATATTTATTTATTTCCTCCACAACAACCTTGTATGGTGGGCTGAGCTGAGAGAGAGACAAACTAGTCCAAGATCACCCAACCAGTTTTCGGGTCTGAGGTGGAACTAGAACTCCTAGAATCCTGGTTTGTAGCCTCCTTCTTTATTCACTAGACCCAAATGATTCTCCCACTTTGTAATTTCCCATTTAGCTTCATTCCTTTTTCTATACACATTGTGACTCTGTATGCAATACAAAAGGAATTGCATTGTCACAGTGTCTTTTAGTCTTTTTGACAAAAGGCTTTGATCCTGCATAGTTTGAATTTGAATCTCTATATAGTCCTATTCTACCCACATTTCCACCCACAACCCAGGAACACACACACACATCAACAACTTTACCAACTGATAGCAAGAGTAATTGATAGCAATTATTTATTAATTCACTCAATGATAGCAATTATTTATTAATTCACTTAATATGACCATTAGATATACAGTATACCTTTTATCTTTAAACCTGATTGGGATTCCTTATTGAAAGATGAAAACTGCTCTCGAAGAGGTGGGTACACACTGCAAGGGAATGCAAAATAAACTTTCAAAGCAAAGCAATATTGGAGGATGATTCACATCTTCATACCGAAGATTTTCAAAGTGAATATAAAGATAAAACTAGAAACTTCTTTTGGGCTTTAATGGATAAAGATTTGGAAAAAAATTGGAACTTTGATGTTATATATGTTGACAGCAGCAAGATTACTGTATGCACAAAAATGGAAGGACGCTTTAATCTCCACAATGGATGAATGTTTACAAAAGCAGATGGAGTTAGCAGAGATGGCCAAATTGACTGTTTTGATTAAAGAAAAAAACACAATTACTTTAGTTTCTACTTGGAAACTGCTTCTGGACTTTGTGCTTTAGGTGAAAAAAAACATTGATTTTGGATTTTACTTAGCAGATAGATTTGTTGTTATAGAAATGGCTCTTATATTACTATGTAAAAGTAAAATGTTGAGGTTTGATGCTACGGTATTATTTTATTCTACTGCATCAAAGGGAGTTGGAAGTCAATACCTTTTCTTTCTTTTTTCCTTTTGCCCTACACTTTTCCCTTCCCTCCCCACTATTTTCTTTTATATATTTGTATTCTTTATGATAAACTAATAGAAAAAAAAAGAAAAAAACTTTCAGAGCCTTGTCAGAATATTATAAATAATTCTCACCCCTTCATAAATGCAAGTAATTCAAATTATTCAGAGATAAAAAAGATGAAAGGATAAAAAATATGTTTGCCTTTCCAAAGAGCAATACCAAACCATTTAGACATCTGTTTTGGAACAGCAATTATGATTATGTCCTATAATTATTTTAAAACAAGCTGCTGTAAAATCTAGTTCTACTCATGGTTTTTCAATCTAGCAAGGGGGAAAACCCTCAGCATAGAATGAAGAGAATAACCAGGAAAGCAACCATGATTGTGAGATTGGCCTGGACAAAGGGACACAGGCAATTACTCTTGTTATAAACACTCCTTCAACCGAAACTCTGAATATACACTTTTTTACATTTGGAACCCATCAAACTATTATAATCCCATATAGTATCTAGGGAGAATTTACACAGGCAGAATCTGCCTTAATTCAATATATTTCGACAAGGCAAAAAGACCTTTTTTTTCTGCCTCTTTAAAAATTTAAATACTTCAGTACCATTTAAACTTCTCTATCATATTTTCTTCCTGTCATTTTTATTAAAAGATATTTTAAATGCCAACTATCTAAAAAAAACAAAACACATAAATGGGCTAAGAGGTAATCAAAGTAAAAAACTTTAGTTCTTCTTTCATTTACAAAAATTGGGTGATACTGGGTTTAGGACACAGGAGCAAACTAATATTTGTCAGCAGTTTCTAAATCAAAGGGCCCAGTCCAACATGGTTGCTTATGTAAAAAATGGTCTTTTCATGGACTATGTAGGTTTCCACTCCCAATTCCATCATGAGGGTTGGAGGAAAATGTTCCTATCTTTCCGGGATTATCAAGCCCATTGGCCAGTTTAGGAAGCCAGGTTTTGGCACCTCACTGTCCAAATATGGCAGTGCTAAAATTTTGTTCAAATAAGGCTCAACTGATGGACATTGATATGTAAGTAGTTCTCAGGTTAAGATGACAAATTGGATCAGAATTTTTATCACGAAACAATGCACAATATAAAGCGCAATTTCACATGACCAAATCACTTAGCGAAAGCCATTCCAGCAGGTCTGGTTGCTATTATTAATTTATAATCAAATGTATTTGCCATCCATCTTATGGTTTGAAGCGACTCTATTAAGCAAATAACTCATGTGATTGCAATTTCCAGCTTCCTGATCACCCCCCTTTGATTCTGCTTGTGAGAAGCTGGCAGGAAATCATGATAATGTGATCATAGCTTACTGAAATGTTGGAACTGTGAGTCGGATCCCAAATTGTGATTACATGACTATAGGCATACTGTGACAAATGGAACTCCAAGGACCGGTCATAAGGACCATTTGTTCAGCACAATCATAACTTTGAAAGCTTGCTGAACAAATGGTTATAACCTGAGGACTACCTGCATAGGTTTCTTGACAATATTATGGAAATGTTTGGCATTGCTTTCTTCCCAGAAGTTTTCCATTTTTTACTCTAATCTCCCATCCAAACAATCAAATCTGACCCACATAGCTTTTCAAGGTTAACCAGGGTTAGCTAGATGCTGTCACCTAGCTGGACCCAATGAAGTGAAAATTACTTTAAATTAATTTTGATTAGCTACTCTTAATTTTTGCAAACTGTTTTCTGCAACTTGTGATTTTATGCTACAGCTAATCTCCACACTTGTTACAACTTCCTAACTAACTTCCTTACTAACATGTATAATCAAAGGAAAGTAAGTTTCAAAGGGCACACTTGTCATTTCTCAGAAGTGGAAATGGGACACACAGATGAATTGACACTAACACCACCCTTAAAAGTAGGTCAAGTCATATAATTAAATTTTAGAATCACAAAGAAAGAAGTAGTTATGGCTTCAAGAGCTGTTTTTTTTCATACTAATAAGAAATAAATCTTGCTTGTTAGGAAAAGAAAATCCTAAAATTCCAATCTTATGATCTCCAGCAGAGCATCCTAAAAACCACAGGATTTTTCAGTCTCCGACTCCTAAGACTACAGAGATAATTCTTTTTATCAGCAAAGAAATTGGCGATCAGAAACTTTCTCCTTTACCTCCTAGCACTTGAAAAGCTTAAAACAGGCATGGCAAAGAAGGGGCTACAGATGTACCTGGATGCAATGCCTCCTCAATTCTACAGCCATATTTCTCCAAAAGGAATAATGTATTACAGTATTCGCATTTAGAGGCTGACAAATTCCCAGATTCTCGACCTATTTTAAAAGCATGGAATAATAAAATGAAGGGGAAAAAAAAGAGAAGCATTCTCTATAAAGAAAATACACCAACATACCAAAAAAAGGTCTGAGATTCAATAGATCACATATGAAAAATCTCAATCCAGGGAGCCTGCACAATTACAGCCACCACCCATTCTTGAGCCTGAATCGGGAGTCTGTTCCTCATGATTCAGACCTGAACAGGCACAGATATTGAGACAGGACCTTAACACATCACTTGGATAGCCTAGGGTCAAATTGTATATACAGCTGAATATTGTCTATATATTAATGATACTGGACTCTGAACTGGGTGACCTTATACAGGGGTTTTGTGGAGATATTAAACAAGGCAGCTATAAAGATTTTTTCTCTGTGAAGGAGAGAAAAAAAACAACAAAACACCCCCCCCCCAAGCTCATACTGTCAGATCTATAGATTTCATTGAGTCTGCACAAGACATTCTGACAGTACAGGAAGAATTATCACATCAGGGAATAAGGCTCCAATTGTAATACCCATTACCTGACACAGATCCATTCCAATATGTCCAAACGATGGGATGAAGGGCTGAATAGCAATTTCTGTATGTCTTCAGCTTCTGACAAGTATACCCCCTCTAGTGCAGGGCAGCCCAGTTCCTGAGGATAATGAAAAATAAAATCAGGAATATTTTATTTCATTCTATGCCTCTCTCTGTACTTCTTGAATTCTCCTAGGATCTCCAACCATCGAAAATACTTAAGTTTTCTCACCCTCCTTTCCCACAGACCAATCTGAAGAAAATTAATTCTTTACATTTTCTACTATGTAAAATATGCAGAATCATGTTAAATGCTTACATAAATAGTAAATGGATAGGCAAGCCTCCAATTCTGCATATACTGGCTGTTTGCCATGTCTCAGCTTCAGTTAAGATTCAAGTTGACCGAGGCATGACTTTTAATCATGCCAACAGGGCAGTCATTCCCTCTCCCCAAATCCCTTTCTTTTTGCTAGACAATTTTTTTTTAATGAAAACAAAAATTGGGAACAAAGGCTGAGAAGAGAGACAGGGCTGTTTCCATCTCCTCAGCAGCTTCAGAATTAACTAACTGGGATCTGGGATCTGGGATCTGCAGGGGAAGTTCAGGGAAACTGACAGAGGCAAATTTGATTGTTCATGTTTTTTATTGTTTTAAACTTTCAATTTACTTCCCAGAGCCACATGTTGAATGTATTGCCATATAAAATGAATAGTTAATACTGTAGGTAAAAATGTTTAGTTAGAAAGATTGTAAAGGATTTATTTTTATTTTGACTTATGTCAAAGCCTAATATTTTGTCTGTTACTTTCTCTAGTCAATATTTATAACTATGTGCTTTATGCAACCAGGAACCTCTTCTTAGCAGACTTACTTGTAGGATCAGAGCAAAGACCACTTACAAGGATCAGAGCAGCAGCATCTTGAGATCTGCCTAAAGCCTTATCATCTTTTAACATTTTACTGTGAAAAATCCTTTATGACATGATTTCAATAGCACTATATTGTAACTCTTAGCCATTGAAGGGTTTGGCATGTGACTATTAAATCTATATTTAAAAAATATTTTTTATGTACCTTTTCTCTTTAAAAATTTATCTCCAGGAAGATTAGTCTATCTGCCAAAGGAATGGAAAAAGGTGAGCTTTTGGCCTCTACTCTATCCTACCAGAAAGTGGCACTATAAAATTTATTTAAAAAAAAAAACTTTTAAGAGTAAAGGCTACAGGAGTCCTATGTCTTTTATATCTCCCTTGAGGTAAGGGAAGGACAGCAGGTGGTGGCACACATATCACAGAAGATATGTTACAGAAACAACACCCACCAGATTACTGTGATAAAGAACAGAAGACGGCCAGGGTATGAAGACCGAGGTTGCTTCTAGGAGAGGTTTAAGGCTTCAATCTTTCCAACCTATGAGCTTGGTGATACTGATACAGTTTCTCATGTATTTTTGTGTGGTAATTCTTTTTAAAAAGTCTATGGTATAGTTGGAATCTTCCATGTCACTATCAAATTTATTGATGTTAACTCATGATGGGTAAATGTGGAAGTCACTCAGCCTAAAATCTGCCAGCACTACTCCAATGCCATTAACTTTTTCTGGAATGAGTTTACTCGTACAATTCACCCCACATCTGTATTCCAATTTTTTCAACCTCATACAGATTTTTGCTTCCTAGGTATTTTGAAAGGACAGAGGAATTTCTCTCTGGGGTTCAATTTGTATTACAACCACTATCTTTCAATGCATACAGTCAGGCTGTAAAGGTAGCAATATTAGTAGTCCAAGAACTGAGAAAACAAATGTATACTATTCTGAAATGTGAGGTCAACTTATGTTATTCTGTTAATACTGAATTGAAGTAGTTTGTTGTATTCTACAGATGCATACAAAGAAGCAAGCTATTTTTTTTCTGAAGCACAACCTCATAATAGGGAATGCATTTTGGGTAAACAAAGAATTTGGAAAGGGACTACAAATGCATATAAAGTTCAAGAGATTTCTAAAGAAATCTTAAACGTTAATGAAGTGCAAGAAGTCTATATTAAATAAAAGTTCAAGAATTCTAAGGAAAGGTCATGATGCCCTCCGTACAACATCTATTCTTTTTTTTTTTCCAAGTATAAGCAGCCACACTAAGTTTTCACAGTCCAACTACAATGCTTTCCATGCATATTTATTCAGAAGAAACACTCTGTTAGGATTCTATGTCCAATAAGACTCAACATTTTACTTCTAAACATGTAGAGGATCAGGCTGTTTTTATGGAGCAAATCTCATCACATTCAGTGGAATGTAAGAGCTACTGCAGAATAAATTTACCAAAGATGATATAAGTATCTTAGGCAAAGAAATTAGCTCTTTTATCCAACATGGATTAATAATGTATAACTCAGAAAAGAATGATGCCTAAACTAGCACCCGGTTTTCATAATCAAGATGCCTACAACTGAAAATAACGGCGCTTACTACTGCCCCACACAAGCAGCATTTCGGGGTATACTGCCTCCGAACTTGGAGGTCCTTCACGCCATGACCATCAATAAACGCTTGTGAATAAATCTGACCTTTCTTTTAAAGAAAGAAGCAGGAAGCAAATTAGAGACGTACATTTTCCAGAGGATCTTTAAAAAGCCAAGGAGCATTAAATGAACATTTTGAAAACTCGTCTAGTCCACCGACTTGATCGAACTTGAAATCTAAACATCAAAACAGCAGCCTTCCTTGTTAGCGCCTAAACGACCGGTGTTCAAAAAGACACTTGTCACTTGCACCATATGAACCACCAACGCACAGGCAGGTCCTAGGTACTTTATTGCATTTATTGCATTTGTACCATTTTGCTTCTTCCTGTCACTCGACATAATCATAATTTTTACGCGCTGCACAGATGGCGACTCTGCCCGGTACCCATCTCCAAAAGCAGCTTACCCTTAACTCCCCACCGAGACGGACACGGAGCAATATTCCTTCCCGCCCGCTCCCTTCCCCCCTTCCCCGTACGTGAACAATTCGCTCTCGGCCACCCCCTCCGCGCTCCAAAAAACAAACCACCTTCAGCCGCCCATAGATCCCAATGACGCCACCGGCCGCCATCTTCCCGCGCCGGGACGAGACCCCGCCCACGCTCCCCTCTTATTGGTCGGTCGAGTTGGCAGCCTCGAAGCTGATAGGAAAGACCGAATTTCAGATATTGGCCGCTGTTGCAAAAGGATACATTTATCTCGCCCGGCCCTGAAGCGGAGCCGCACGAGAATAGGTGCTGGAAGGGAAGTATCTCCTTTTGTTGAGGGGTTCTTGTTTTGATTAAGGAATCTTTGGTTATGGAGAAGAGTAGGAAGCTCCTACGGATAGGAAAAGAGCGAGATAGCAGATCTAGGAATTAGGAGGTGAGGCTGAATCCTTCCTGACCGCAGGCTAATTTTGTCCAATCGAGTTTCTGTAAGAATGCATTCAGACGTGCAAGAGAAACTAGTTCCCGGATGATAGTGGCACGCAAAACATGCGCGCAGAAAATGGGACACACAGCAGTGAACAATTGGTTCAGTTAGATTCATAAGCGCACAATTTGTGTGTATTCTGAACGGACTGGAACCTACAACAGAAGTAGACCCACTACAATTCTCCCTCCCCTGTTACAGGTGGTTCTCAACTTACGACCACAACTGAGCCCAAAAGTTCTGTTGCTAAGTGAGAAATGTGCTAAGTGAGGCGTGTCCCATTTTACAACTTTTCTTGCCACATTTGTTAAGCAAATCACCACAGTTGACAAATTAGTAACAGTGAACCTGATTTCCCCATTGATTTTGCTTGTGAGAAGATCGCAAAAGAAAATGTGAGCCCAGGATGCTGCAACCATCATAAATATGAACCAGTTGCCAAGCATCGGAATGAAAATCATGTGACACAGGGATGCTACAATGGTCATATATGTGAAAAATGGTCATAAGTCACTTTTTTTCAGTGCCATTGCAACTTTGAACGGTCACTAAGTGAATTGTTGTAAGTCGAGGACTAGCTGTACTGAATTACAACTAATCATTCCTACCAGGACCATGCTGGCTAATGTTGCTTGAAATTGTAATTATGCAACCTCAGAAAAAAAAATCCAGATTTCTGTATCATGCTCTACATACCTTCACAGACAAAGATTAGGTTTTCCTGAAATTCAGTAGTTTAAATTATAAAATTTGCCTTTTGAAGGCCTAATGTTGCTGACTTGAAATAGAATTCATTAATGGCCAGCAGGGGGCGCATCAAGCACATGGCTGCAGCATAATATCCAATTTCAACATCTTTCCTAAAGGCGGTGTCACACTGCCCAAGGGATGCAAAAAAGACACAACGGAAGAGAAAAATGTTACATCCTTTGTATCCGCGCTCAAAAGGGGTGAAAATTTGCATAATTGGAGCGGATAACACGGATGTGGGGAGGACGCAGGGTAGATGCAAAGCGGATGCGGAATGGAAGCCCAGCGGATGGAAGCGGATGGCGCATCCGCTAGGCTTCCGGAGGGCCTCAGCAAAGCGGACGCGGAACGGAAACAACGGATGCAGAATGGATGCACAGCGGATGAAGCGGATGCACAGCGGAAGCCTAGCGGATGCAGAGCGGAAGCCTAACGGATGCCTGGCGTTAATTGCGCATGCGGGGGGGATGCATTGCGCAAGCCCCGTGGATATAAAGGGAAGCAGCTCACACGTGGCCAGCATTTGGAGGAAAGACCTGCTGCTGGATACCTCGAGTTCTTGCCTGCATGTCTGCCTGCAAGCCTTGCTGCCAGCCTGCCTCCAAGCCTGCCTCCCAGCCTCCTGGGCAGCCTCCCTGCCAGCCTGCCTTCCAGCCTTGCTGCCAGCCTTGCTGGCAGCCTGCCTTCCAGCCTCCCTTCCAGCCTTGCTGGCAGCCTGCCTTCCAGCCTCCCTGCCAGCCTTGCTGCCAGCCTGCCTTCCAGCCTCCCTGCCAGCC
>BLBF01000021.1:26320600-26338996 GCA_015471245.1 Laticauda colubrina | reverse complement strand
CCCTGCCAGCCTTGCTGCCAGCCTGCCTTCCAGCCTCCCTGCCAGCCAGTCTGTCTGCCAGCCTTGGTGCCTGCCTTCCTGCCAGCCTTCCTGCCAGGCTTCCTGCCAGGCTTCCTGCCAGCCTTGCTGCCAGCCTTGGTGCCTGCCAGCCTTCCTGCAAGCCTTCCTGCCAGCCAGCAACCCCACAACCATGGGGAAGAAGCGAAAGTCTCAGCAACCTGCCGCCATCCCTGGCAAGAGGGACAGGGCCACCCTCCCGCCCCATGTCCCTGACTCATCTTCTGCTGGGGCTTCTGCTGCTTGGGCTCACTCTTCTGTTGCTGGAGCTTCTGCTGTAGCTGCTCCTAGCAGTGGTGCTTCTGCTGCGTACTCTGCTGAAGCTGCTCCTGGCGGTGGTGCTTCTGCTGCTGCGTTCTCTGCTGAAGCTGCTCCTGGTCCTGCTGGTCCTGCTCGTTCTGCTCGTGCTCCTGGTCTTGCTGACCCTGCTGCTGGTGCTTACTCTGCTGCTGCTGATCCTGGTCTTGCTGCTGCTGCTGCTGCTGCTGCTGATCCTGCTGCTGCTGCTGATAATGATCCTGCTGGTGATTATGCTGATGTTGATGATGATGATGATGATTATGATCCTGCTGCTGCTGCTGCTGCTGTTGGTGTGGAGGAACAGCCCCTACAACCTGGAAGCCCCTCTGATGAGGGCCCATCTGGTCCTGCCAAAGGGAGGAAGAGGCGTATGCAACAACGGGAGAGGAGGCAGTACTACATTGAGGAAGCGCACGAGGATGAGGTGCTGGAGTGGCTGAGAGAGAACGACTATCTGTGGCGGAAGGGACACCGGCTGTACAGGGACAACAAGCAGAAGCAGGCTGCTTGGAGAGAGAGGGCGGAGAGTCTGGGCTACACATCGGATGTGCTCCTCGGCTGGTGGAAGCACATGCACACCTGGTACGGGAAGCTGCACCTCAAAAAATCTGGCCAGGCCACGGTTAAGCTGACGGACAGAGAGAACTATGTCATGGCCAGGTGCAGCTTCCTGGAGGGTGAGATCTGCCACCGAGGAGCACCAGGAGCCCAAATCTCTACCCTCTCTCTCTGGCAGCCTGCTGGGAGCCAGTCCTCTGGCGGCCGAGAGTCAGTCCCTGTCTCCATGCAGGTATCTGTGAAGCGTGCCACGGCGGAGAACCCCCGGGCAGGTTTTGAAAGTGTGGTGGAGAGCGAGGAGGACTCCCTGGTGCGGTGGGAGAAAGGAGACATCGAGTCCACCGCTGCCGAAGCCGCATCCACCCACACCTCCGCCTCCACAGTAAGGCAGAGAGCCAGACCGCAGGAGGGGCAGAGCCACAAGGTCCTGGTGGAGATCAGGGACACCATCCGCACCAGCATAGGTCTCCTCTCTCAGCTGGTCCCCATCGACTCCTCCTCCTCCAACCGCAAGCCCTTCCTCAATTATGTCAACCAGACCCTCAAGGAGATGGCGGATCCCCAGTACCAGGTGGTGAAGGAGAGGATCACCACGCTGCTTAACGACCCTCCAGACCCAGAGGAACCTGCTCCCACCCAGTCCAGGTCTGCTCCTCCACCCCAGGTGATGTCCCTCCCATACCAAGGCTTCCCACAGCCCCTCACCTACCAGGGCTACAGCTACCCGGAGGTCCAGCAGCACAGACAGCAGCCCTTCCAAATGCAGGCACAGAGTCATCGGGCGACACCGTTGCCACCGGTTCCAATGATGCCACCGATGCCGACCACGACAATAATGCCACCCACGACAGCGATGCCAGCCATGCCAATGATGCCACCCATGCCAGCCCTCACCCCGCTGCAGACCAGGCAGCCCCACTACACTGCTCCTTCCTCCATCCCACAGCCAAGCCCGGCCTCAGTACATCTGTCTTCAGTACTGGGGCTGACACCCCATGGCATGGAGGAAGGACCTCTCAGCATCACGGGGCTGAGCCAGCTGTCCGACACCTTCCTCAACACACCATCCCCTGTTGTCCTCTCGGGGCCAGGCACTCCAACAACACCTCAGACCAGCACTGCAGCAGCACCCACCTCCACAGCACCTGCACCCTAACACCTTAGACTGGGCACACACCTCCGAGTGACCAAGAGGAGTGCCAGAGACTGGCTGCCTGGATATTTGTGAACTTTATTTGGACACTTGACTTGGGTCATGTTTATTTTACAGCTTGTTATTAATAAAGTTTATCTTTGTTTCACACACTTGCTTCATTAATTTTTTTCTATAAAGTCTGGGTGGAAACTTTTAGAAATGGTTTAGCCTTTGCATGCTTGTGGGATGGGTTAATATAGCAGTGGGATGGGCAGTGATACCTTTGGGATGGGTTAAGATACCTGTGGGATGGGCAGGGATACCTATGGGATGGGTTGGCCAGGATGCCAAAGGCGTTCACCACCCGCCTTGCCCTGGACAGCCTGTAGTTGAAGATCCTCTCTTCATGGGTGTGGTATTTGGAGGTGTAGGGCTTCATGAGGTAGGTTGTGAGGGAGAAGGCGTCATCCCCCATGATGAAGTAGGGCACATCTTGCGTGTCGTTGGGCAGCGGGTCTGGATCTGGGAAGCCCACCATGAGGTTGCTTTCCAGCCCCTCCTTGAGGTGACTGTCGTTGTATACCTGGGCATCTGAAGATGAGCCGTTGCCTGAAACATCGATGTACATGAACTTGTAGTCAGCATTGACCATGGCGAAGAGGATGATGCTGAAGAAACCCTTGTAGTTCTGATAAGTGGACCCCGACTTGGCTGGAGCTTTGCAGGCCACATTCTTGCCATCGATGGCTCCAACGGTGTGGGGGAAGTTCCACTTCTGATACCACTGCTCTGCAACTTTCTTCCATCCTTCAGTGGAGGGGCACTGGAGGAGCTCCTCCTTGTATTCTTCGATGATGGCCTGCACCACTTCTCTGACAACAAAGCTGATGGTGCTGGGTGGCACCCTCCAGTCATACTGCATGCTCCTGTAGGTGGTCCCTGAGGCCAGGTGGCGCAGAGTGAGTGCCACCTTGAGCCCAGGTTCCAGGCTGGGCGGGAAGTTGGTGTTTGTCTTGGTCAACCTGGGTGTCAGGCGCTGCACAACTTCGTCAAACATGGCTGGAGGCATCCTCATGAAGTTCTGGAACGCCCGAGTGTCTTCGCTCCAGAGCTCCACCATCAGCTTGTCGTAAAGTACGTACTGTGCTCTTCTGGCGAACCATCTTCGGAGCCAGACTTTTTTTGGGTGCCTCCTTTTCTTCCCGTAGTATTGTTCACAGAGACTGTAGAAGGATGTTGGCTGCCGAAAGGATTTTGTCGCAATCCACGGTGGACATGACTGGATGCTGTGGAAGAGGAAGAGGCAGATGAAGGCTGCAGAGGTCTGCACAGCTGGGCTGCTGGTCTGAAAGTGAGATGCAGACGAGTTGCTCCCCCTTTTTATAGGCAGTATAGGTGTCCCTTTGCATCCTCTAGGCATCCTCTAGGCATCCTCTAGACATCCTTAATATCCGAGATAGGTCCCCTCTGCGGACGTTTTTTCCATTTTAAACGCTTTGTTTCCGCTAGGCATGTGTTCTGCATCCGTTCTGCATCCGTTCCGCGTCCGTTCTGCTTCCTCCCTGCGTCCGGGCGGATGGAGTTGCGCGGATACGCAGCGGATGCCTAGCGGATATAGCGGATGCGTAACGTATGCGTAACGGATGCCTAGCGGATGCATAGCGGATGCAGAACGGACGAATTGGATACATTTTCCGCGCAAAAGTTTTAGGCAGCCCAAAACTTTTGGAGCGGATGAAACGTCAATAAACGGATGCTGGACGGATAGAGAGGAAGCAAAACGGACGCAGTGAGTACATCGCGTTTTCCAACGGATGGCAAGGTTTTTTGTCCGTTTTACATCCTCTTTGCATCCGTTGGTGCAGTGTGACAGGGGCTTAAATGGCGATTTAAGATGCAGTAATCTACATTTTGGCATTTATTCAGCAACAACTAAGTTCACCAGGAAGTTGATGTAAGAATTTGTCCTAAAAATGAAAAGTAGCACTTAGAAGTCAGATCAGTTAGGATAAGGTAGTCCCTTTTGCGTGTGAGCTGCCAAGAGTTGGTTAGAAGGGGGAGGTGTTGTATGAATATTTTAAATCAATAAATAGAAGACAAAGACAGGTGTTATCAGATGGTGAGAGTGAACTGTGTTTGTACAGCTGAACCATGTCTTGTTGAAATCACCCAAGTGAACGGCACACTAGAAAATAGCAGTTTAATTAATAAGCTGTTGAACCCAGCCAAAATATTGCTTATCTGTTTAAATGGGGAGAACAGTTTTGTTCTTTCAGATACTCCTCTCCTGACAAATGATTGTGTTGTCATCCAGGCTTGAAAAATTATGTGAAGTATCCTTTGGTACAGGGGAAATTCATTTAATATGATTCTTTGTACATATGCCGCCTCATGTAAATCCAGAAGGAAGATGGAAGTATTGTAAGTGAAGGTTTAACAGCAATGAAATGAAAAGGAAAACAAAAATACACTTTCCAAATACTCCTAAAGTAAGTAGATGCTGGGGCATATTTTGAGAAACTATTTTCTCAAAAACTATTTTAACTAGTTATTTTAACTATTTTAAACTAGTATTATTTTTTAGTAGGATATTGATATAATTCCAAGAATAGATTGATTATGGTGGACTACAAATGCAATAAAGAAACAGGTTTAAAATTAACTATATAATTTATCATGATAATATTTATAATTATATAATTATAATTATATAATTATTATACTTTATAATAATGCCAAAACAGAATATAATCTAAAAATAATAATTACTATTGTAAAGTAATTGAACTTTAAAAGTCCTGGAATAGAGGCAGGACTAATGTAATGTTTTATAATTAATCATGAACATCAAAGCATGCTATTTTCAATTACATATAAATCGTAAATAAAAGATCTAGCTTGATAACAACTTCTACTGTGATCTTGGTTTATATCAGAAGTGTATGCAGTATGCTTAATTTGTACTGGGATGGGTGTGTGTGGGGGCAACCAGGAAACCCCAAACTTTCAATCTGGGAAGCCTAAGTGGTTTATGGAAGAAGGTAATGACAATAAAATTGTACAATTTGCCAAGAAAATTACATGGAAATGTCCACAAAGCCTTTAGAAGCTTCTTTGACTGGAAGGAAACTTTTAAAGAGCATAGCAATATTGTTAGATCAGGCAGCTCTTTCCCCGTTTGTAGCTGGTCATCATATATATATGTATATGTATATGTGTGTATGTATATATATATAAAGTTTTCACAGGAACTTACATGTGTGCTGTTCAGCTTCCTTCGGGTATTATCCCATGTCATTGTAGTGCTTTTAAAGTTGTAGCAACGTTTCAGCAGAATCTCATCTGCCATCATCAGGCTTCTGTATTGAGTTCGTATGTGGGTCAGGCTATCACAGCCGTTAGTTTTAAATTTGAGGTTAGCCTACTGCTGTCCAAGGATGTTTTTTTTTTACATCCTGATTGGTTGGGAGTCTTGGTCTGTGTTTATTGGACTTGGAGTTTGTTTGTTTGGTGTTTCTGGTTTCTTCTTTGATTGGCTGGCAACCCTCTGTTCCTGTGTTGGAGGCTTTCAGTGCAACTTGGCTTCGCGTGAAAGGACGGCTATTATCTATCAGGAAGCCAGGTTTCATCTGGGTGCCTGGTGGGGGTGTGTTTGAGCTGGAGGTATCAGTGGGAGTCTGTTTGTGCCCAGGTGTTTGCCTGGCTTGTGGCATGGAGATCTTTCTATTTGAGAGTGCAGGCTTCCAAATGATTGACAGTCTGGTGGAATCATCTCTTCTATTCATGCTTTCAGGTCTTTTTTCAATCTCTATGGCTTCTCTGATGATTCTGTGGCTGGGGTTTTCTATAGTGGCCAGGGTTTTGGTGCCATTGAAGTTGATGTTATGACCTGTGGCTTTCATGTGTTGGACTAGTGAGGAGGTGTGTTCCAGCTTTTTTACTGCATTTTTGTGTTCATCCAGGCGGGTACTTATTCTTCTATTGGTCTGTCCAATGTATGTGGCCGGGCATGTTGTACAGGGAACTTCGTATATGCCTTGGTTTTCCAGGTCAATTTTATCTTTGGGGTTTCTAAGGATGGCTGCTATTTTTTTGTCTGTTTTTAAGGCAATCTTGATGTGATGCCTGTGTAGTATCTGACTGATTTTGTCTGTAGTACCTCTTATGTAGGGCAGGACAGCTGTTCCATAGGTCTGTTGATCTTCTAGGTCTCTGTTATGTCTTAGTGTGTTTTTGTGGATCAAGCTGGTGATTTTGTGGAAGCCGTTGGCTGTCAATACTTCAGTCAGGGTGCATAGTTCAGTCTTTATATGTGTCTTGTCTGCCAGGCGTTTGGTTCTGATGATTAGTGTTTTGGCCACGGAGTTTATCTGTGCTGGGTGGTGGTGGGATTGGGCGTTGAGGTAGCAGTTGGCATGTGTTTTCTTCTGGTATACGGTGTGTCCTAGTGTGCCATCTGTTCTTTTGTAGATTAGTACATCTAGGAATGGTAGTTGTTTGTTTATTTCCGTTTCCATGGTGAACTTGATTTTGGGGTGTGTGTTGTTTAGGTGTGTTAGGAAATTGTTTAGGTTTTCTTTTCCATGGGGCCAAATCACAAATGTGTCATCGATGTATCTTAGCCATAGTTTGGGTTTGTGGGTGGCCTTAGCCAGGGCTCTGGATTCAAATTCTTCCATGAACAGGTTTGCAATGACGGGTGACAGTGGTGATCCCATAGGGGCTCCTTCAATTTGCTTGTATCTTTGTCCTTTGTATATGAAATATATGTTGGTTAGGCAGTGTTCTGTTAGTTCCATGAGGTCTTTAGCTGGTTGGTATTTATTTTTGATGATTTCGAGAGTTTCTTTTATTGGGACTTGAGTGAATAGTGAAACCACGTCGAAACTTATAAGCAGATCTTCTTGTTCCACGTGTAGATCTTTGATCATTTCCAAGAAGTGGTATGAGTTTTGTACATATGAAGCTGCGGTTTCAGCATGGGGCTGTAGTTGCTTTGCTAAGTGTTCAGCTAGGTTTTGTAATGGTGCTCCTTTGGAGCTGACTATGGGTCTGAGAGGTATGCCTTCTTTGTGTATTTTTGGGAGGCCGTATAGTTTGGGGCATCTGGAAGATTTTTCTCTTAGGATGATCGTCTGTTGGATTTCTTTGCTTATGTGGCTGGTTACTCCTATTAAAAGAACAGCAGCTAATGAACAGCTGGTAAACATTTGACATGCTGATTTTTGTGATTCTTTCACCTATATACTATTTGTCTTGGGCCTTTCCATCCTCACACCCTTAAATTAAACTTTTTTAATTTTACCGCTTTCATCTCACATATCCCAGGCTAAGCTGTTGTTGCTGGGCAGCCTGTGAAATGTGGGGCCCATCCTGTGCTTATGGAGTAGTGGTAGTAGTATAATGGGCTAACTAAGCTGGAAGGGAGGGGAGAATCCCCCCCCCCCAGTTGCAGTAGAGAGGAAATGAAAAGTCAAATAACTTGGGAATGACTCTCAGTCTAGACAGAGTGCTTGGCAGGATCACCTGTGACTCAAAAGAGCCTGGAGAAATGAGGAATGGCAGAGGATATTAATGGAAAGGGGGTGGGGGTGGGGAGAAAGGGAGCATTCCAGTCAGGAATTCCATGGAATCGACAGGCGAAGAAGGCGAAGAAGGGTCACGACAAGGAAAACATCAGCTAGCAAGGGCTCAGTTTGACCAAAGAAGGATTCCTTTCACAAACAACATTCTCTCCTATATACCTCTCCTGTAAGCTGCATTCAGTCTCACTGTCTTCTGAATCCTGGCCTGCAAGGGCTTGGCTTAGAGAGAAAGTGAACAAATAGCAAAACTGTATGTGTGCTTAAAAAAAAAAAGAGAGAGAGTGGGGAGGATACAAGACAAAAGGTATATAGAAAGAGGAAATGCCAACATAAAGTTCATTTATAAAGTTCATTTAAATAGGCTTTTGCCTATGATATGATGAGAGTAATGAATAATATTACTTAATTTTTAATTACCACTTCATGTGTTCCGTTGCTGAATTTAGACACTGATGGCAAGGTTGAGCCAAGTCCTACATGATCTGGGTCAAATTGTATCTTTACCTTATTTAGGTTGCAACCGTTGTCTGAAAAATTGTTTCCTTGTATTGCATTTTGATAGCTTTTTGCACTATTGTAACAAATGCCTTCCTTTGGTAGTTTTAAAGAATGCATAACTGGAGTCCTGCTAAAAATTGACCTAGTTGGTGGTTTGGAAAAACAGAAATAGAAATGCCTAGTTTATGGATTGTAGATAAAGACTATATTTTTGCCTCAGCAAAAAAAGAGAGGGCTAGTTAACCCTCTAGTTTTTCCTGGACATGTTCTACTATGGGGCATTTAAAATTTTTGATTTGTAAAAATGTCTGGATTTCCCAGTGGATACCCTGTAGGATACTAAATATTCAAAACAACCCAGTAAATACATTAGAATTATAAAACAATACCTTTGAAAGTAAACTTGCAATGTGTGCATTATTAACAAGGAAGAGGACATGCCTGTAGCAAAATCCACATGTTCCAATATCTCTGGGGCTGCCAGAGAGAAGAGGGAGTCAAGCTATTCTCCAAAGCACCTGAGGGCAGGACAAGAAGCAATGGGTGGAAACTAACCAAGGAGAGAACAAACCTAGAACTAAGGAGGAATTTCCTGACAGAACAATTAATCAGTGGAACGACTTACCTCCAAAAGTTGTAGATGCTCCAACACTAGAAGTTTTTTTAAAAATTTTTATTGGTTTTTAAAACAAACATAACAATACTAGAAGTTTTGAAGAAGAGATTGGACAACCATTTGTCTGAAATGGTCTAAGGCTTGAGGAGGGGGTTGGACTAGAAGACCTTCAAGGTCCGAAATGGTTTAAGGCTTGAGGAGGGGGTTGGAGTAGAAGACCTTCAAGGTCCCTTCCTACTCTTGTTATTCTGTTGTTCTGCTATCTGCAGTCTAGCATATTGTGCAGGTGTTATTGTCCTGCAATATTTTTAAGTTAGCAAAAAGCTATATTAACACGAAGTTTTCTGTCCCTACAGCCAATATCCATCATGCCTCTGTTCCCTGTTGGCTGATTTAGACACCTTAAGGCTGTCTTTGGACAGTGCTGGAATCGGGGAGGAAACTACCTTAATATTAGCTCTTCCTCTCTTCTTTTTTACTTCCTCTTTTATCTCTTTGGATGTCGAGGGAGACACAAAGTTATGGCTCTTGTTCTTCTGGTGGCCTCAAGTATCATTAACTGATGTTGTGGTATAATTATTAGTGTACAGTAGTTATATTAGCTCTGCTAAAGACAGTTTAAGGCTGTCTCACCCCTTGGCTGGGACAAGCTACATAAATTAAAGAATAAACACACCCAGAGCACGTTTGCACCATTGTTAAGTGTAAGGGGAGAGGAATGACCCTTAAAGGGTCCCCAAAAACAACACAGAGAGAGGCAGCTTTGCCAAAAGACATCTGCAGCTTAGAAACGTTCTAGTCCCAAGGAAATAAGTTTGGCTCCATTGAGATTTCCCCTTGCTCTCTGCTCTGCAGGTGGCTTTTCCTACCTCCTCCCCTGCTAATACGGAGCAAGCTGGGATTAGAACATAGAATCAATGGGCTGGAAGGGAACCTCAGAGGTCTTCTAATCCAACCCTTTACTCAAGGCAAGAGACCTTATACCATCCTGGTAAAATGGTTGTCCAGTCTGTTTTTGAAAACCTCCAGTAATGGAGCGTCCACAACTCTGGGAGGCAAGCTAATCTGCTGCTTAACTGTTCTCCCTGCCGGAAAATTTCTCCTAAGTTGGATCTATCTTTAACAAGCTTCCACCTATTACTTCTTGTCCTATCTTTTGGTGCTTTGAGAAATGAATCAATCCACTCTTCTTTGCCCCTCAAGTACCAGAAGACAGTTACCATGTCCCCCCTAATCCTTCTCTTTGATAGGCTAAACACACCTAGCTCCTTTAACCATTCATCACAAGCCTCCAGACCATTTATCATCTTTGTTGCTCTTCTTGGCACACTTTCTAGGGCCTTGGCATCTTTTTTTTTCATGGTGACCAAAACTATGCAGTATTCCAAGTGTGGCTTCTCTATTTCCATTAATGCTTGGTTCTTTGTGTGCTCTATGCTTGATATGGAGAGCCTCCTGTGCTGGGCGGGCATACCTTGGAGCCCAGCCATACCTTGGGCATACCTTGGAGCCCAGCCCAAAAGCAGACAATCAGTAGTGTTACACCAGTGAGTTGCTGCTATGCTAACTGGTTGAATGACTTGACCACAGCGGGATTAGGATATGATTTAATCAGATAACAGATAAGAAATAATCAGAGTTGGAAGGGACCTTATAGGTCATCTAGTCCAACCCTCCACCCAAGCGGGAGACCCTACATCATTTCTGACAAATGGCAGTCCAATCTCTTCTTGAAAGTCTCAAGTGATGGCGCTCCCACAACTTCTGAGGGCGAGCTGTTCCATTGGTTAATTGTTCTCAATGTCAGAAAGTTTCTCCTTATTTCCAGGTTGAATGTTGTTCAGTTTCCATCCATTATTCCTTGTCTGGCCTTCAGGTGCTTTGGAAAATAGATTGACCTCTTCCTGTCTGTGGCAGCCCCTCAAATATTGGAAGACTGCTATCATGTCTTCCCTGATCCTTCTCTTCACTAGACTAGCCAAGCCCAGTTCCTGCAAAAGTTCTTCATATGTTTTAGTCTCCAGTCCCTAATCATCTTGGTTGCTCTTCTCTGCACCTTTTCTAGAGTCTCAACATCTTTTTTATAATGTGGTCACCAAAACTGGATGCAGTACTCTCCACATGGTCTTACTAAGGCTTTATAGAGTGGTATTCAGAGGTGGGATTCTACAGGTTCGCACCTATTCGCTAGAACCAGTTGTTAACATTCTAAGAAGTTTGGAGAACCAGTTATTAGAAGAAATTACTGGCCTAATCCTGTAAGGAAGGCAGGAAGGAAACATTCTGGTGTTGCTTACAGAAACTGCTTCTCCGTTAACCCTTATTACGTTCTTGGTAGGACTAGACTTCTGTCTCTGGAACTTCTCTGGAGTTGTTTTTTCCTCCTTTGCTGGTACTTTGCTTGTGTGGAGTGACCATTCAAAGTTACAATGGCACTGAAAAAAGTGACTTATGACCGTTTTTCACATTTACGACTGTTGCAGCATCCCCACAGTCACGAGAAGCCAGCCGAGGAGATGCTTGCCTTGATGTGAGTGCTGTGGAGTTGACCATGCCCAGTCAATGACATGGCCATCAAACCACGCCCACCAACTAAGCCATGCCCACAGAACTGGTTGTTAAAAAATTTGAATCCCACCCCTGGTGGTATTAGTACCTCACTTGATCTTGATTGTATCCCTCTGTAATCCATATATACCAGAATACAACTATAGCCACATGCTCTAATCCACAAAGCAAAACCTGCTATTGATTGGAACTTGGACATACTTTTTTATGGGACAAATTCTGTTCTAGATCATTTTTACTCTTCAAGTTTTTATTTTGGTTAGTTTGAGCAAAATTGCCCCACAGTAACTAATGCTGATTTAGATCTGGCAAAGCAAAATGACTCTTCTTCTTTTCCTAAGAAGTTCAAAGATAATCTAAATTAGCTAATCATGTCAATTTCTCCTTTGTGTATTTTTCATAAATTAATAATCAATTTTCCTGTCTTGAACATGCAGATTTTCTATCTAGATCAGTGATGGCTAATCTTTTCTATGTCGTGTGCTGAAAGTATGCGTGTGTGCTCGCTTGCGTGCCTGTACCCATGATGCAATGTGTGCGCGACCCCCTGCACATGCCCCACTCCCTGCTCATGCACGTTCATTTCCCCTGCACATGTCTCCCCCCGTGCATGTGCAACAGATACCCGACAATTGGCTGGCTGGCAGGGGATGAATGCGCATGCGCAGTGGGGCTCTTCGGGGCGCCCTCGGGCAAAAATGGCTCTGTGTGCCACTTCTGGCACGCGTGCCATAGGTTTGCCATCACGGATCTAGCTTGATCTCTCTAAAGACCCAATCTAAAGCATAGAGGAACATCAAAACAGATTATCACTGCTCTTGTTGGCAGAGAAAACTTAATTTTCATTTAGTCCGTTCTGTTACTTATGGAGTTACATCATCAGGATGGTTTATTATGATTTCCGTAAAACCAGAGAAGCTAATGGAGCACTAATGGCTGTTTTATATTTTACAATAGCAATGGTATCTTTATTGCACGTGACTAGACAAGCAACTTTAGAACAGCTTTGCATTACTTTGTTTTACTAATCGTGCACTCCTTTTAGGTAACAACTGTTCTTAGGGCAATATTGAGAGGCAGAAAGTTCTGTGCTCAAAACCAGGGTCTAATTTGTATTTCATTATTGATTTTTCTCCTGGTTTTTCCCATTTGTGAGAATAAACATATCCTAATTAAATGTCAAAATGTCCCTATTTTTTTTCTCTTCCAATGACATGACAAGTTAAAAGCCAGGTCAGCTGAAAAAAACATGTAAACTGGCCCTTGACTTATTGCTTTCAATGGAATTGACTTCCACATAAGCAAGCAAGTTTAGGCTAAGATGTTACACCTTATATACGTTTACAGAGTAATCCCACAAAGTTGACTTATATGTGATTAGAACTGCTTGGTATTTCTTTTTAAAAAAATCTATTGTGTGTATCTTGTCATGCAGCTGTTTAACAAGTAGTTAAGGGTAACTGAGAATCTTGTGGATGCTTCCCAAATAGTACCTCCTAGAGTGATTGGTCAAAAGACATTGTGTACTCTTTTCTTTGTAACAATTGTTTATGCATGGCTTTTTGATGGAAACTGAGAAGGAGGGAGGAAGTGGTAGGAAAGCATGGAAAGATTACAGGGTATGACATAGTCTGGGACTGGGTCGCTCTCCTCTTCACCCTCCACCCTGTTCTGTTAAGGAAGAAGTGCTTCACCCCCCCCCCCCCATAATTGTCTTTTCTGAAAGCACAAATGGAGTCATCATAATAAAGCCGTAGCAGTCATAGCATTTCCCACCATTACCACAATTCATTCTGAAGGGATAAAAACCAGATTCCTTGGGTTGCTGGAATAAGGCAGTCTTGACTAACTTCCTGAGAAATGTAACTCGAGAGTCCTATCATGTTTCATGGGAGAATTGCATAAGATTTACTGGCAAAATAGCCTTTCACCCAGTGATGCTGGGCAGTCGTGGAATTCAATGATTAAATCACTGTGCATAAGCACACAAACGTGCCTACCGTCCCTGTCCTATTGTTTCTTTTTTATTTTTCTCATGTGTATCCATTTCATGTATTCATAATTAAGTTTATATTTATATCTAATATCTTGTAAGCAATTGACAAATCAAATAAATAAATAAATAATTATTACACTTAGCTATAATGTGGTTACTTACGTTCGGTTTATTGTGTTGCATCAATCCAGCCCCTAAAGTTTGTGAATGATGGTTTATGGTAGTGGTGAACAGTTTGACAAGCCTTTGACATGGTAACACTTGATTGCTCTCTAGAATAGGAGTTAGGGGTTTCATTAGACTACCCTCTGGATCAGGGGTCTCCAACCTTAGCAACTTTAAGACTGGTGGACTTCAACTCCCAGAATTCCTCAGCCAGCTTTGCTTAAAGTTGTTAAGGTTGAAGGCCAGTGGTGGGATTCACATTTTTTTTACTACCGGTTCTCTGGGTGTGGCTTGGTGAGCGTGTCAGAGGAAGGATACTGTAAAATCTCCAGTCAGAGGGGGTATTTGCCGGATCTCCGAACTACTCAAAATTTCTGCTACCGGTTCACCAAAACTGGTCAGAACCTGCTGAATACCACTTCTGTTGAAGACCCCTGCTCTGGAATATGTATGGCAGAGGTCCCCAACTTGGCAACTTTAAGACTTCTGTTTTAAACTTGAAGACAGGAGTGGAAAACATGACAGAAAGGAAAATGAAAATGCTTTTAAAAAGCAACCTTGTCCATAGTGTGCTTGCAATTACACACAGCAGATGAAGCCACAGTTTCAAGAGTTGAAGTCCGCAAGTTATATAGTTACCAAGTTTGGGGACCCTTGATGTATGACCATATCTTTTTTTACTCTCCTAAATTGTGGCTTTAGCATGTGGTATGAATGCAACCATTATTTAATCAATAGATCATGGTTAAAAAAACTGGTTTAGATAATTAGATACTTTCTTTCCAGGACAGGAGTGGAAAACACAATAGAAAGGAAAATTAAAAATGCTTTAAAAAAGCAACTTCGTCCCGGCCCGGTCCCACTGGCTGATGGACGCAAAACATATGCATAAAGGACACAGCGGCCGAGCAAAATTTCGGGGGTGGCTCCATCCATTTTCATCCGCTCCAAAAATTCGTGAAAATTTGCATAAACAGAACGGAAAAGAATGGAAAAGAACGGACGTGGGTAGTATGTAGCGGGGATGTTAAACGGATGTTCATCGGAAGCCTAACGGATGACAGCGGATGGAAGCGGATGACACATCCGAAGGGGTTCCGGGGGAGAATTTTGAAGCGGATGCATAGCGGATGAAGCAGATGCATCACGGACACCTATAGGAAACAAACGGGATGTTGCACGGATGTATATTGGATGCAAAGCATTCACTGCACATGCAGGGGGTATGAATTGCGTCCGCTCCGTGGATATAAAAGGATGCAGCACGCACGCAGTCAGCATACAGGGGAAAGACGTGCTGCTACATACATTTTGCAGGAACACCATGGTTCGTCAGTCAGGCAAGAAGAGGAAGTCTGTGCCTACTCGTTCAAGACCTGGCAAGGTGAAGAAGGCCAGAACCAGCATCCCACCCCCTGGCACTGACTCTGAAGCTGCTGCTGCTGCTGCTGTGGTGGACCAGCCCCAAGGCCCTCAAAGCGCTGATGCTGAAGGCCCTGATGCTGAAGCCCCTGAAGGCCCTGCTGAAGCCCCTGCCAGAGGGAGGAAGAGGCAAGGGAAGGAGAAGGGAGAGAGGAAACAGTACACCATTTCTGAGGAGCATGAGGATGAGGTGCTAGAATGGCTGAGGGAGAACGAGTACCTCTGGAGAAAAGGCCACAGACTGTATCGGGACACCAAGAAGAAGCAGGTAGCTTGGAGAGACAAGGCAGAGAGCCTGGGGTACACTGCAGAAGTACTCCTGGGATGGTGGAAGCACATGCACACCTGGTATGGCAAGCTACACCTCAAGAAATCCAGGCAGGCTGCTGTCAAGCTCACTGACGGGAGAAGTATATCATGGCCAAGTGCAGTTTCTTGGAGGGTGAGATCCGCCACCGAGGAGCAGCCCCTTTGACACCCCTCTCCCTCAGACAGCCCACAGACAGCCAGTCCTCTTCCAGCCAGGAACCAGCTACCCTGTCCAGGCAGGTGTCTTCAGAGGGCCCCACAGCAGAGACCCCCCCGACAGCTGCACTCCCCATGCCGGCGGACTTGGAGGATCCCGTGGAGGATGACGCCTTGCTGTCACAAATGGAGGAAGAAGCAGCAGCCACCAGAGGCCAACCCACCCCACCCCAACCCAGCTCCAGGGGATGCAGGCAGAGAGGCAGACTGGAGGGCCAGGACCACAGTGTGCTGTTGGAGATCAGGGACACAATGAAGACCAACACAGAACTTGTCTCTCAGCTGGTCCACTTGGACAGAGCATCCTCGGGCCGGAAGCCCTTCATCACCTATGTGAGCCAGACCCTGAGGGACCTGCCCAAGGCCGAGTACCAGGTGATGAAGCAGAAGATCGCAGCACTTCTACACAACCCTCAAGGCCCAGCTGAAGCTGCTCCTACCCAGTCCAGGTCTGCTCCTCCACCCCAGGCGATGTCACAGCCCTTCCACAGTGGAGAACAATTGATGATGTTGAAGACCAAGACCAAAGGTGATGAGGTCTGTACACCACGGCTGCTGGACTCATACTGAGATCCAGATGATTTTCTCCCCCTTTTTACAGAAAATATTGGTTGTCCGCTAGGTGTCCTTCTACATACTCTAGATATACTCCAGACATCCTAAATATATGAGATACATCCCAGATACAAACGTTTTGTCCGTTTTTAATACTTTATATACAAGATGCATACGCTTACATCCTTTCTATTTCCGTGCTACTAACGCTGTGTAGATGTTCCATGTACCTTTTGTTTCCTCCCTCTTTCCGTTTTCAGCTGCAGCAGATGTGAGTTCAGGGGATGGCCAGAGGATGCAGAGAGGATACAGCGGACGTTTAACGGATGATAACGGACATAGAACGTTTGTTGCCCGTATATGTCGCGGATGTACATCGTACGCGGTGGAAAGTTCATCCGTTCAAAAAGTTTTGTGCAGCTCAAAACTTTTTGCACGGATGAAATCGCAGTGGACGGATGCTCGACGGATAGAGCGTATGAAACACGTATGCAGTGAGTATACAACGGATACATCGTGTTTTCCAATGGATGGCAAGCTTTTTTTTACGTTTTACATCCTCTTTGCATCCGTAAGTGCAGTGGGACCGGGCCTTAAGGTGCTTGCAATTGCTTTTTAATTCTAGCACACTATAGATAAAGCCACATAGTTTCCAGAAACAACCAATCCAGGCCAGCCAAGGTGACATTGTATCTCCTTGACAGGCAAAATATCACAGGCTGGGTTCATATACTGAAGTCAATCATGGCTTGTTTTAATTATGGTTTGTTAAATAAGTCATACTGGGTGGATTCAGGACAAACTGATACAAACGGTGACCTTCCCAGCCGGCTTCTAACAAGCAAAGTTAATGAGGGAAGTTGGATTTTCCCCGATGACCATATGATTTACTTAAGAACTACAGTGATTCACTTAAAAACCCACGGCAGAAAAGGTTGTAAAATAAGGCACAACTCACTTAACAACTAACTGCCTTGCTTAACACTGAAATTCTGATCTCAATTGTGGTTGTAAATCAAAGACTGTCTATAAATAGTTGTGATGTTTTCAAAGATAATCTCATACATAGTAATTACAGTATTGTATTTTGGATTATACCAAAGCAATGTTTCTCAACCTTGGCAATTTTAAGATGTGTGGGCCGACTTCCAGAATTCCTAAGCCTAAAGTTGAGAAATACTGTACATAGTGCAGCCTTTCTCCCCACATGGATCTTCCAGTTCCTTTGGGACTGCAGTTCCCAAAACTCCTAGTCCAAGGGTGTGAAGCTCGATTTCATTGTTTGACCTTGGGGGAGGGGCTGGGTGTGTGTATGTGGCCAGCTTAATGACACTTGTGTCAGGGATGTCTGCAGTGGCCCGAGTGCTCTGCCAATGAAAATGGGCTCCTGGGCTCCATTTTTGGCTGGAACGGCCCTCCTGAGCTGCATTTTCGCTGGCAGAGGCACTATGGGCCAGCCCTTCACTATTTCCAGATTGGCCCCTTAGAGCCAGATCTAAGCACCCTGTGGGCCGTATTTGGCCCATGGGCCTTGAGTTTGACACACCTGTCCTAATCAATATGGCACTGTTGAATAGGAACTCTGGGAATTTCAGTCTCAATAGAGCATTTACTATATGAAAAAAGACTGGTGTAAAGAATAGCACGAGTCCAAAAGAGGGCTGTGAAAATATTTACAGACCCCTTACATCCCGGACATAAACTGTTTCAACTCCTTCTCTCAAAATGATACTATAGAGCACTGCACACCAGAACTAGACACAAGAACAGTTTTTTCCCGAAAGCCATCACTCTGCTAAACAAATAATTTCCTCAACACTGTTCAACTATTATAAAGACTGCACTACTATTACTGTTAATCTTCTCATCACTCCTTATCACCCATCCCCTCCCACTTGTGACTGTATGACTGTAACTTTGTCGCTTGTATCCTTACGATTTATATGGACTGTTTCCTAGTATTTTTTGATTGCTTATTGCAGTGGTCCCCGACTGTTTTCGTACCAGAGACCAGTTTCACGCAGAAACACATTTTCAAGGACCGGCAAAATCAATTCTTCCCCAATAGTAAAGGGCTTCTTTACTATTTCTTGACTAAAAACATATTTTTATATATAGTTTAATCACGATTATTCATTCTTTGTGGCCTGGTACAAAATGATCCACGGACCGGTCTGGGGCCCGGTGGTGGGGACCCCTAGCTTATTGTACCCTATGACTATCATTAAGTGTTGTACCTTATGATTCTTGACGAATGTATATTTTATGTATACTGAGAGTATTTACACCAAGACAAATTCCTTGTGTGTCCAACCACACTTGGCCAATAAAGGATTCTATTCTATTCTATTCTATTCTATTCTATTCTATTCTATTCTATTCTATTCTATTCTATTCTATTCTATTCTATTCTATT
>BLBF01000021.1:26271997-26319412 GCA_015471245.1 Laticauda colubrina | reverse complement strand
TCTACTCTACTCTACTCTACTCTACTCTACTCTACTCTACTCTACTCTACTCTACTCTACTCTATTCCTTGAAGAATGTGTAGTTCTGGTTCAGGACTTTTGTCCAGATAGAATACCCCAATCAAATTAGGAGCTAGAAGTAAAATGTAGAACACATAATTAAAAAATAGCAATGTCATCTTGATGCCCAGTGAAATTTATATAATGAATGATGCACATTTCACAGTAGAAGATTTTACTACAAGAAGTGCAGTCAAAACCAGACTGAAATTGGTCAAATTTTAAATATTTATTCCTAAAGTGGAACATACATTTGCCATCAGCTGATGATCTCTGACTCAGAAGACTAAGAACTGAGCACACAAATGGTAGAATATGTTCCCACAAGCACCTTGGCTATAAATGTAAGCAACAATGGTTGGAACCCTTTGAAGAAATATGGCCAGATATATTCTAGGCACATATATCCTAAAAATAGGATGCATGAGATTTTATCCCCAAAGTGTTTTGCAGTTGGGTCACTGACAGCCTCTGGAATTTCTTAACAATGCTTAGTGGTACCATATGAATCTCACTAATACATACTAGTAAAGCCACTGTAAAACAACATTTCCAATTTTCCGTCTAGTCTGATGGTCCAGAAGGATACCAGGGTGATTATTTATCCATTAATGCTAGATAATCCATGAGAGTTAAAAGGATCACACTCTTTTTCTACAGATCTATTTGTTAGAATCATTGGCCAGAAAGATCAAAGTGGATTCATTTAGAAACAGGATCTTAAACCAATCTAGAACATACGTTTCATCAAACAGGCAGACCCAGAGTCACACATTAACAAATGCTCAGTCACGACAATAAATAGAGGACCAGTGATTGCCAGTAAGTGAAATGGCAAATATTTGTATTGTTGTCAAGAAAATTGTGAAACCACCAGCAGTCAAACTCAACGATGAAGAATTTTTTATGGGAATGTTGGGGAATCTGTGGCTTCATTGGCTGTTGGTTACCTCCATTGGCTATGCTGCTGGGAGCTTCTGGAAGCCATACTTTCAGGGGGGAGGGGGTCATTCTAGATTGTTGAATTCTCCAGTCACTTGCCTGGATGAGTTTTGAAACTGATATCTCTGTTTTTGGCATTATAGAGGGAGGGGGCATTGCAGCAAACAAGCCAGTTCTTTCTGCTCAAAAACAGGCCAAGGAGTAAATACTTAGGTTTCCCTCAGTGAAGGAATTCAATTCAATTATTCAATTGCATAAGAAACTTTCTGGATCTTATTTGATCATGACACCACAATGTCCCTTTTACAAAAATGTGGACATAAAAATGATGCCAGTGCTATGTAGTAGCCAGAAACCAGTGCCATTTCTTTCTATGTTGTATTGTTGTAAAATGTCTGACATCTTTAAGAACATATCTGCAGTATTGTTCAGATGTCCAGATATTTCCAAATGTATTTTCTTTCCTTGATCGTTCTGCTGATAGAGTGTCCAATGCATTCTTATTCTACAGTACAGTATTTTTCCCCACCTTTAGAGTCTATTCAAGGGTGTTATATTTACTGTAGACAGATGATCCCAGAGAAGGAGGAGGAGGCAAACAGTTTGCATACTTTTGCATTCTCTTTATTTACAAGGTGAGAAAGAGAATGGTGAGGATTAATCTCAGAACTGACACATTCTCAGATGAAACATGTATTGAGCAGCCAGAAGGACAATTGTTGATTGATTGGTATGCATAGTCGGCAAAGAGTAGAGGAGAGAATATAGCATATTATGAGAAAATGTGGACAAACAGCACTGCCATGGATGGCAATATGAGCTGGACTTCTGCAGTGGCACTAATCTAGATATCCAGCTCGTACTGAGTGGAATATGATGCCAGAGTATGACAAAGGAAAGAGCAGAGGAGTGTTCTAAGTTTCTCCCACTTTCTTCTTGTTCTGCCTCAACCATGCAATTGTACACTGTCATATACGGCTCCCTAATTATACAGGAGTAGCATTATATAGGTACACTTAGAAGAGACAGATAGGTTTTAATCTTTATATAGGCCCACAATAACTTTATGAAGTGTTTTCTATATATGTCCATAGGATTTAAGTTAACCTTGCCTGATGTGATGCAATTTACAAGTATTGCATTACAAGTCATGTAAGGTGCTGGTCTAGCATGTCTGAAGGTACCAAGGTACCATATCTGAAGGCACCAAGAGGAAGGATGTTGCTTGAGGTGCTGCCTTTCTTAAGAGAACCTAGGATAGAGATTCCCAACGCACTTGTTTATTTCTCTATTTATCCAGTTAGGTTAAAATACCAGCTGCATAGAACATAGAATTATAGGGCTGGGAGGGATCTTGGAGTTCTTTTAATTCAATTTCTACTCAAGTTAGGACCCTTACATTAAAAAAAAAATCATTGTTATTGGTGAACTGGCCCCATTCCAGTGCACTGCTATGAGAAAAAGACAAAAAGTTTTCACCCTAATGTTTTATTTATCTTTTTTCGGTTAAAATGTCAATGCAACATTGTCATTTTGGCTGATTTTCTACATGATATTGGGGATTCAGACCTTGGGGTTCGGAGTTTCAAGTGGGGGGGGCAATGGTTAAAACAGAAGATCCTGTTGTGTAGCTCAGATCTCCCCAAATTTTGCTCAGTTAACAGGCAGGTATTTATACGGAGATATGCTGGTTCTAAATTGAAAGTTAGTTCATGTGTTGGAACTCTTGAATGATCGTTCTTCTATTTCAGTAAATCTTGCTAAAGATATTTCAGTAAATTTGTACTTGGGAAAAAAAAATCACTTTCAGTTCATCCGGTCTCAAAGGACTGACACAAGAGGTGGTATTCAGCTGGTTCTGATCAGTTCTGGAGAACCGATAGCGGAAAATTTGAGTAGTTCGGAGAACCGGCAAATACCATCTCCGACTGGAGATTTTACAGTATCCTTCCCTTGCCACGCCCATCAAGCCATGCCCAAAGAACCAGTAGTAAATAAATTTGAATCCCACCACTGACCCCCATGTTTGCTGCCTTTGTTTACAATTTGGTTGACTCACCCAAAACCCAGAATGCTAGCTTCTGTTCTGTCTTTGATGGAAAAGAGATTGCATTTGTTTCCTGATGCCTTATCTCGCAATGCAACCTTGAAAAAAACAATAAAGCTGAAGAGTCCAGAATGTCCTAGCCTGAGCCCTGGGGCAATGCCTAATGCCATGAATTTATTTGGACAAAAATTACACTGAAGCATTTTAAAACAGCTCTTTCAAGAGGCGTTGTAATGGGAACCAGCTGCCAGAGCTATGGGAAAGATGGTTTCTATCAGAAGAACAGGGTCAGGTTCAATGAAAAACAGGAAAGGGGTGGGAATTGGCTCTAAAGTCTTCTGGAACAAAGAATGATAATAAAGTTTAGCTCATTATTAATTCACCTTCTCATCGTACTTAAGATCTGTGTACTGTCTTCGAAACAAATATTCCTCCAAGGACTAGTTGCTGTTGGCAAGAGCCATGGGTTCAGCAGGCAGGACTGTCCTTCAAAAAACCTAGGAGAAAACTTACAAAGGCTTCTCCCCCAGGCTACAAAGCTCAAAGTTGGCCCACCCTAATAAGAGAACTGGTCTAATTTATGCTTATTATATAAAATGGAACATGGCTGTCAATTGAATTGAATCTCTCTCTGTATTTTGTGAACTCATTTATTCCAACCATATATTAAAAAGTACATCTTATATGTTAGGGAAAGTTGCATGCAGAAATAAATGCAAATGTCCTTGCATATTTTTGCATTCCCAGTACAATGTAAGAAGCTGAAGGAAAGGCATTTACAGATGAATATTTCAATAGATGCAGAAGAGAAAGAGACTGGGTTCACACAACATGCTAAATCATAAGCAATGGTTTTACAAATATGGGCAATTTAGCCCCAAAGTGGGCTAAATTCATACAATGTCTATCTTATGTTGAAATCCGATTTCTATCCAACCTTGCATCATCGAATTTCAACTCCCATTTTTCCCAGCTCATATGGCCATTGACAGATGTAATCCAAGTTTACTAGAAAGCACCAGACTGTAGTACAGATAAATAAACTATCTTATCCATTTTACTGTTACATGCATTTAGAAGAGAGTAAAGTAGAGTAGAGTAGAGTAGAGTAGAATAGAATAGAATAGAATAGAATAGAATAGAATAGAATAGAATAACAGAGTTGGAAGGGACCTTGGAGGTCTTCTAGTCCAACCCCCTGCCTAGGCAGGAAACCCTACACCACTTCAGGCAAAGGGTTATCCAACATCTTTTTAAAAAACTTCCAGTGTTGGAGCATTCACGACTTCTGGAGGCAAGTTGTTCCACTGATTAATTGTTCTAACGATCAAGAAATTTCTCCTTAGTTCTAAGTTGCTTCTCTCCTTGATTAGTTTCCACCCATTGCTTCTTGCCCTTTCCTCAGGTGCTTTGGAGAATAGCTTGATTCCCTCTTCTTTGCGGCAGCCTCTGAGATATTGGAACACTGCTATCATGTCATTTGATCATAAAGTTAGCCATTTTGCTTCTAGTTAGGTATGCAGCCAACTAAATTCACAGTTAAGAATAGTTATGGATTGTCATGTTCCTAATAATACTCCTGTTGAGTTGTTTGCTAATTAATAGCCTAGAATATTAAGCTCATTAAGAACACAATGATTATGCAGTGATAAGCTACTATTTGCTGAACCACACAAGTGGATTCACAGAACATACTAAATCATAAGCAAGCAAGCAAGCCTTATTATGGTTTGGCAAATATGTCAGCTCAAAAAAGTTGAGCATTGCTGAAATCATGAGCTTGGCTCAGAATAAAAGTTTTTTTTTTCTAATCCTGCTTTTAAAAAACTCACTTCAAAATAAAGATACATACAACTGAGCTACACAGTTCAATGTAAACTTTAAAAAGGGATGTTATTTTTGCTATGAGGTAAGGCAAATTATTTCCAAAAATAAGTAGTTTTTGTGACTAGATAAATTATACAGATTAAGCTAATACCACAGTTTATGCTGCTTTGCAGAATGTAATAAATAAATTTACTAATCTCAACATAAATTGATTTTTTTCTAGTATACAAGTTGAACAAGGATCATTGGAGGTACCAAAATCTACCCTGACCAAAGTGGATCTTAGCAAGTTTCTAAGATCAGCAAGTACTGCCTTAGTTCACACATCACACTATATTTTTAACTTTTTTTCAAAATATAAATCACAGTTGGCTAGATTAACTCATCGAGCTAAACTGTAACCCAGAATTTCTAACTCAGATTATATTATGGCTCAGTACAATTTTTGAAACTCAACTGCAGGGAACTTAAAATTTGCATTCTCTCTCTCTTTCTGAAATGTAAAAGCTCAAATCCCGTAAATTTTCTGTCCAACGATGCATTGCACAATCTTCTTGCATTCTGTGGAACAATAACATATATGTTGAACTAATCCTAATATTTCAGTACTGTGTCTTCTGAAGGCTGGACTAAGGAATACAAGCATGTAATATAAGCCTGTTCCCCCCCAAAAAAGTTCTCCATATAATTGTGGGGGTAGGGTTGGAAGATTGCTTTGTGATGTGTATATTATAATTCTTTCTTTTTGCAGCATCATGGTTTTATTGTGCTGTGCCTACTAATCTTCAGTGATTTGTACCTTCCTAGCACCAGGCCCATCTTAACCCTGGCATAGAGTCCAACTTCTGTGGCAGAGGATGAGTAAGAAGCCTTTTAAACAGCACGTTGCAAACCTTTGGCAGCCGTGTGATCACCTCCTCCAAAGATTTGTTCTTTTCCCTCCCAGACTCAAACTTTGCTCTACACACATACTTACACGCCAGCAATTAGGAAATAGGGGAAGAGGGGGAAAAGTAGGCTCCCTCTGGCAGCTGATTCTGAGCTTTGGGTTTTGGAGTCACCAGAAGAATCGGAAGCCAAGACTGGAATTGTTTAAAAGTCAGTAACTGGATATGATGAAAGGCAGAGTTTCTTAAAGTGCGGTCTCAGGACCTGTGGAGGTCCCCCAAGAGCCTCTCACGGGTCCATAAAATCAGAATTATTTGCCAGACATTGAAGTTGTTTGCAAAAATTTAAAGCAAAGTCATGTTTCTCATTATTTTTATTTCTTTTTTTTTTAGGTTTTTTAAATAAAAATACGTTTGTGTTCATATCAAATAGGCTTATTGTTATATTTACATAATTCATTATTTTACAATTTTTAAATGTTTAATACAGTAAATGTTTAATAAATGTAACTCATGCAAAAAAAAAAGTTCTTTCTGCACAATTTTTAAAAACGTGAAGTGATCCTGAGAGTAAAAGTTTAAGAAACACTGAGGTAAAGGATTTCTTAAAGCAGTGTTTCCCAACCTCAGCAATTTTAAGATGTGTGGACTTCAGCTCCCAGAATTTTCCAGTTTACACATCTTCAAGTGACCAAAGTTGAGAAACACTGCATGAAAAGTTATGATCACTACCATCCAGTTAAGATCTAACTAGGATGCATGTGTATGTGTAAAAATCTTTCCCCTTTATTCCTGATAAAAATTCATGGAGCAGTTGATATTTGTTCTGCAAGGCAAAGGAAGTAGGCCGAATGTCAAACTTCATGTTTAGTTTGGAATGACATATTGTGCTGAACCATGGTGAGTATAATTATGGTGTCTGAATCAATCATAGTTGGCTGGGTTTCCACAACATACAAAGCTAGAGTTTATAAACTGTAATGGTTAAGTCCCCAAAATACATTAAGCCAAAACCAAACTAATCCTATTAGGGCTTAAAGCAGGGGTGTCAAACTAATTATCATTGAGGGCTGCATCAGGGTTTTGTTTGACTTGGGGGGAGGAGTGGCCGGGGGGTGGCCAACTTGACATCATTTGTGTCAGGGGCACCTGTGGTGGCACCACCTGACCTGTGGGCTCCTGAGCTCTGTTTTTGGCCAGGATGGCATCCTGCAACCCTCGGCCAGCGAAAAGGAACCCTTAGGAGGACTGCATACAGTCCTCCCGAGCTCCGTTTTCACTGGCAGAGGCACCATGGGCCAATCCTTCACTGTTTCCAGAGGGTCCCCATGGGCCAGATATGGCCCCCAGTTTGACACACCTGACTTAGAGTGTTTACAAGGACAGCTATTACATGGAGACAGTTGAATATCATATTGCTGAGTCCTTCATGAAAGCCTTTGGGCTAAGGGCCTCTTTTGGGTTAGAATAATTTCCTGAGGATGGTAGTCCACATACAGGTTCAATCAATAGCAATCGATAATCCATTTAGATCTAAATTAAACCTAATTACAATTAATATGACTACTTCCACAAATTAATAGTTTCCCCCTTCTGTTGCAAATTGGTGACAACCTTTGGAAGATATCACACTGTAGAAACAGATGCAGCCCTTGTGCTGAAGATAAAGGAATTCATTGTAAGGCTTTTGGTATTTTATTTTGGTTTATATTGTATAAATTCAACTATTATGATTTCTAAATTATGGTTTAACATCCATTGCTAAATGCTAATCTGGCTTATTTGACAAATTTAAGTTAAAACAACTATGGTCATTATAATGTATTAACTCAGTCACATGTTGAGTTTGTAGGAGGATAACCAGGTTATTCTATGGTGGCAAAAATTCAGGAGACTGTTATCTTTTCTAACTGTCAATTTTTTATAAAAGGCATGAGCTTTCATGATGCATGGAATGCCCAACTTGATGTAGAATTAAAATAGGATGAGATGGTGAAAGAAGGGAGGGGAAGACAGCTTGGTTATGCACATTTATATTATATACATCTGGGTTTATACAACATACTGAGCTGAAAAGGTGTGGGTTAATCTGTTGGATGTAGCAATCAAAGTGTTTTCTAAACTTTGATAATTTTTTGTATTATAGTGGTACTTCAATATTCGTTGTTAATTGATTCTAGGAGGCATGATGAGTACCAAAAACAATGAGTACCAAACAAATTTTCCCCCATACGGAATAATGTAGTAATCACAAGGCAGCTGACACCGCTTGTGTGTCGAATACCAAACAAATGACAAGTACCCGGACAAAATCTTTGTATCAAAATGCATTGAGTACCAAAGTCGATGAGTTTCAAGAAACCACTGTATTGGGATCCAAAATTTGGTTTGAGTCTATAAACTATAATTAGCCCTAAGTATATTGTATGAAAATGGCTAATGTTCAGTATTACAGTATGGAGCCTCGGTGGTGCAGTGGTTAGAGTGCAGTACTGCCAGCTACTCTACTCCCACTGCAATTTGGCAGATTGAATCCCACCAGGCTCCAGGTTGACTCAGCCTTCCATCTTTCCGAGATGGGTAAAATGAGGACCCAGATTGTTGGGGGCAATAGGCTGATTTTGTAAACCGCTTAGAGAGGGCTGTAAAGCACTATAAAGCGGTTTATAAGTCTAAGGGCTATTGCTATTGCACAAATGAAAGAAAATGCTTAAGCTTTAGGACTTTCCTATTCCATTTCCCCATTCAGTTCAAATATGAGGAGGAAGTTCTGTAGGAGAAGTGCTTGGAATGACAGATGGCAAGAAGAAAAGGCATTATTATTAGTTTAATCCCTCAAAGCCAGTCCCTTTTCTTCTTTCCATAGATTCTGCAGAATGAGAAGAACTGAAAGATGCTTCCTCCTCTGGGATCAGCAACATGGGACTTGTGGGGCAAAGTGCCCTAGTTATGTTTGACTTTGTGAATAAATTTAAAAAGCAGCAAAATGTGGCTCTTTGTCTCCAGTAGGTATGCTTAAGCCTTTGGAAACAGGGCTTTTCCTGTATGACAAAGATAACCCATCATGTCTAGTTTGACCTGGAAAAATCTGCTTGATACTTCTTTCTTAGTACCATTTGGGGATTATTTGTTTGTTTTATTTGTTTGTTTGTATTATTTGTTTGTTTAGTTGTTGGATTGATTGATTTGTCACTCATCACACCTCAACATTGCAGGTATAAACGGATTGGTTATAAAATTTGATTCCCAATTTCATGGAAAAATTGCGGTTGCCCAAGGTTACATAAACCTAGTTGTGCCAATTCAACATTCATGTTTTTTATTAAAGGAAGTCATGGTTAGGATGAGAGCAAACAAAGCAAATGTTTGTTGCAGAGGCAACCATTCTAATATTTAGTTATATCAGAGGGGGGGAATGACCCTTTTATGACTTTGGACTCCAACTCCCATAATTTCTGAGCCAGCTCTGGGAGCAGAAGTCCACAAAACATAAAAGGGCCATCATTCTGCACCCCTGAGCTAGACTGTGCATGAGTTCATATGATTGCTTTAAAGCTGCATTCAAGTCTTCATTAAGCTGTAGTGCTGTCTTATCTATCCATGAGTTTGCAGAAAGGCACTACCACTGAGAGGCACTGCCAATCCTTTCCCTCAGGAGATCCGATAACAAACCTAACAGATTCGACATACCTTAAAGGTGTTCTTGGGCTATGTTGGAATAGAGAGGAAATCCTACTTTAATGCCAGTACAGCTAAGGACAACCTAAGCACATCACAGTGGCTTGGAGCTGCTTCAGTTGGATGTCCTAATGTAATTCTTGCCTAATGCAAGAGGTGGCATATTACACCATTCCCCTGAAGAATATGACAAATATTGACCTAACGTTCTCTGAAATACAAAAACAACAGGAATAAGGAAGGGTGGAAACTTGGTGTGCATCAAAGGAATTGTTAGGTGTCCTATGCAGGGGGACCCCAACCTTGGTTCCTCCTAGGAGACTTCATTGCTTTCCTAATTACATCAGTTTGCCTTCTTCCTTTTTATCATTCCAGACTGCCATATAAATGGGAAAATATTGGACAGAAAATTAGGAGATATCTGAGAAGGTTCCACCAACCAAAACTGAATGATAGATTGAACGATCATACAAATTGGCAGTCATCCATCTTTCTTATGTTGGGAGGTTTATAGTTGTGGTAAATAATTAAAAGCCATGCAGTCTATTGGTTAAGCCAAACTAGAAGGTTGAGAAATGGAAACTGCTCAGACTGTTTCCCATCCGCAATCTTTACTACAAAAGCAGAAGTAGATTCTGATCTCTCCTGTCCAAATTAGGCAATAGAACTAAATGATGGCTTAGAAGTTTCTAGGAAAACAAGTCCAATATAATTACATTATGTGGGCCACACCCTTTTTTCCATTTGGATACCAGATGCCAAACAAAATCATGTTCTGGTGTCTCCTTTGTCCAGGAGATACAGATGGATAGACCTTTATACATTATGTCAGTATGGGAGATTCCTTCAAGAGAACTTCCACTAGATGTTCAATGCCCAACACCAAGCAGAGCATGAATGCCCCCATTTCCTGCATGAGGCTTGACCAATAATAATCACTGGTGCTTGGGAGACAGATATTGACATCAGTAGTCACAGCCTTAACCCTGTGCAAACAGGCTGGCTTGGCTCTGTGAATATCATGTCACCTTGATAGAAACAGTTCATGGATTTATGGACAGTAGTTGGCTGTATGCACTCACAGAAGCAGCCATTCATGAATGTGTGAGACCTCGGAGCCTGGCCAAAGACTAACAGAGAAAGTCCCCTGTATTAAGCAGGTCAGATTCCCAACTGGTGGTAAATGGCCAAGCGCCCTCTGGACTGCCAGTGTGTTTGCTCCATTTGCTTGGCTTCTTCTTTCCTCCCCCTCATCAAAGTGGAGGGGAAGAAGAATATAAAACCTCTCACTGTACAGAATGATACGTGGAGTTGAAAGATCCCAACCTAGAGAATAGCATTGAGAAGGGTCAAGACATGTTGAGGTTCTTTTTCCTTGGTCTTTTTGTTTTGGTCCTCTGGGCTCCCACTTACTGGGCTGTCAGACACAAGCCCAAACATCCAGTCAAGGATCTGAGTTCCTCGTTGTCTCCTGATCTGAAGGTGTCAGTCCATCCAGTGAAAAGCAGCCCATCCAGTGAAAAGCAGCTGATGGAGAATGAGCTAACCCTGGGAAAGGATGTAGAGGAAGGTGAGTCATGGAAAAGGTTCGGCTGGATGGTAGGATCTTTATAAGGGAGTGGCTTCAGGCAAAAAAAAAAGTTGTGTAAAAAATAATGGGGAGGTGAGATAGGTGGCCATGAAACTACCTTAGTGTATCACATCAAACCACCATTTCTAGATAAAACTAACTTTGAAAGCTACTCTATTTACTACTCTGTCCATCCTTCCCACTCCTCCCCTTTACTATTCTGGTTGTGACAATCCACACTATTCTTTGCCTACTCATCTGTTAAGTCTAACAATTAAGACAGTTATATGTATCAAATAGGAGCGTGATTCCAACTTGTAATGTCGAGTTAGTTCTACATGGAACAGCTGGAGGTTTCACCAAATTCCCATGACTTTAATTAAAATGTTCATGTTTTCTAGTTTAACTTTAATGGCAGGTGAAAATTAGTGAAAAACTGCCTGCTAATTGCCCTGTGAATAGCATGAATAGCATGAATTAGGCTGAAATTTTAAACATTTATTTATTTATTAAACACAGTTATATTGCTAACCAACTCACACACAGTGACTCCATTTATGATGGTGTAAAATACATAAAACAATATGGCAATTCCTCCTGAGCAAATGTATATAGACTCACACTGTTACTTTTTATTAGTCACATAGGTTTTATTTCTCTAATTATTAAGGTTTTTTCATTGTATTTTTCTAAGTAACAAAGTACTGCTTTGTTATACAAAATGAAATGCAAGAAAATTGGTAACCACAAGGAAAAAGAAACTGATGTTGAAGCAATTAAGGAAAGCTATTCATGGTAAAACACACCATCAGTTAAGTCCCCAGCCCTGAGCAAAGAAAATAGAAAATATTTTTAAAGAACTTAATTGTTGGCAAGAAATTTTGCTGGGTTTTGCTGGTTACTAAATAATATGCAAAGTTATTCATCAGTTCAGCATGCAGGGCACCTTTGGTTCATAGCTCTATATTATGTGCTATATGAGTGTTTCTATTTTAATTTTACATCCAGTAAATTATAGGCAAATAATCAGCATTGAGCAATATCTGAGCACAGAATCAAAGAATAGTACAATTCCGGATTTGCTAATCTGATTTTTTTTGTTTGTTTTAGAAAAAAATGTTGGCCTTCTTTCTACATCCCCTTTCAATCAGTGCCTGGCTTGGGTTGTTTCTGGATCACTTCCATCATGTGCAGGACTAATTTAGTAAATAAAGTCCAGAAACTTCTTGGGATCAAGGTTGCTGGAAAGGTTACATCAAGTCCAACCTCCGCTCAATTCAGGAATCAAATTCAAAACTTCTCAGGCAAATGGCTTTCTAGTTTCTACTTGATTCTATTCAACAAAGAGGATAATTGTGTATAATAGATTCTATTGTCAACTTCAATAAAAGTCCAGGAGTAAGTTACAAAACTTTAATCCAAATTATATTTTTTCTAGACCATCCATCCACTTCTAGATCCATTCCCGTAGCCCTAACTGGGTAGTGGAAGATCAGAAAAGGCTCTTCTGGATATTCTTTGCAATGGCCATGTTCTTCCAAATAAGGACTCTTCAAGTTTATAGGCAGATTCCTTGTGGAAAAAGGAATTATGGGTCAGATGGCATTTTTGAAAGATTCAGGGTTTTTTTTCATTCAGAGAACTGAAGAATAACAAGTTTCTCCAGCAATCAGCATAACTGTCCCTCCATTCAGAAAAGCAGCACAGCCCCTGATCCAACTCCCAATTTTTGTATCCATTTTTATTGATGTCAAAACAGTTATTTCCTCTGTATTCATACATTACCTGAGACCAAAACATGTTTTGATTGGTTTCGATTTGATATGTCTGAATCAAAGCAATTGTGTTTTTAAACCATTATTAACTGTTACTTTATTTTATTCATTTGATTTCTATAGCTGCCCACCTCAATAAGTGATTCTGGGTGGCATACATCATAAAATATAAAAACAATTACTATATTAAAACAGTACAAAATAAATATACTGTATGTGATGCCAAGTAAAGATATTCTATGGCTGTTAAAACAGCCAGGAAACGGGGTCCTTAACACACTCAGGGCCCCAAGCCAAGGCACACAAGTCTTCATGGCCTTACAAAATGCCAACAGGGTTGGGATTATTCTGATATCTGAAGGGTGAATAATCCAGAGGGCAGCAGCTATGGCAGAGGAGGCCTGTCTCCTGGTTCCCACCAGCTGACATTCCTTGACTGACCCTGCATCATGTCCAACCTCACTGAACTGGACAAGTTGAAACAATTGGAAGAAGAGTTTCCCTTAGGTAACCTGGCCCCAAGCCATTAATGCTTTAGAGGTGATAACCAGCTGACTGTGAATTGAATTGTACCTAGAAACACACTATCAACCACCACAGTTCATGAAGTAGTGGAGTTACACATACCCAACACTCTTTATTACCTGTGCAGACACAATTCTCCATCAGTTGAAGTTTCCCAATGCTCTTCAAGATCAGCCCCATGTGGAACACATTAGAGTTGTCCAGACAAGAAATCACAAAGGGAAGAAGGATTGTAAGCAAAGTTATGGCTTAGTGTGACACATGAACCCAGTGTCAATATCATATAGACGAGATTCACATGTTGGGATTCCCACCACCACAAACAAATAATGAACAAATCATGTTTTATCAGATTATATTTTATTGCAATACTTGAATTAGCATAGATATATCATCCTGAGGGCAAGCGGTTAGACTTCTCTCTCAGCAAACTGAATGTATGTGTAGCATCCAGTGGCTAACAGCATGACAAACTTGTTTTGCTTGCCCCATAGAAATGGAAAAGGAAAAAGTGTTTTCAAGACCAGCCATGTTTTTAAAAGCAAAATCAGCTTTTAAAAAATTACCAGTAATTTTTCTTAGGGGGAAAAAAAAATCTGTTCCTTTCCGGGATGGTAGGACTTGTAGTCCAACACACATTGAAGGGTGTTGAGGAAGGCATTATAGAAAACAACAGGACTTTATAAAACTGAGTGCAGAGGATATATTGAAAGAAAGAAAGAAAAAACCCTTAAATAAATCTCTTTTTCTTGCTTCTTTTTCTAGAGCTCTCCAAAACTGCTGCCACTAAAGTGAAACTTCCTGATGGAGGAAAGGAGCTGCCTCTGAGAAGAAGGAAGTTTTCCATCCTGAAGAACAGTACCTTGAAGAGAAAGGTACCAATTCACCTCCGTCAAGATGATCAAACATGGAAAAAAGGAGATAGAGCTAAGAAGGTGAAGGAGTCTGTCAGATTTGGGAAGAAAATGCTGGGTATTAAGAAAACAGAGAGCAAGAGCTTGCATGCTATACCAGAAACTACTGGCCTGGAGACCAACAGCAGCCTCACCCAAGCAAGAAACAGATATGAGCCAGAAGGTATGAGTGAAATACAAGTTTTTAAGGGGTGGGGGGAAATCAGCCTCTCAGTTAATCTGCAGAACTTCTATTTTCAGCTTGACCTTTTAAATATAAGATACAAGTAGTCTTATTAGAGGAATAAATCCAACAAAATTTAGTGGGATTCACTTCTGAGTAGTTATTGCGAAAGATGATCCTCCATGATGTCCCCATTATCTATAAAGGGGTTCATTTATTATTCAAGGCAATGAATTTAGAGACTCAGTTTGAGCCACCAGGCTAGAAACTAGGAGACCATGGGTTCTAGTCCTTCTTTAGACACAAAGCTAGCTGGGTGACTTTGGGCCAGTAACTCTCTCAGCTCTAAGGAAACAGGCAAATCACTTCTGAAATCTTGACAAGGAAACTGCAGGGACTCATCCAGGCAGTTGCCGGGAGTCTCACACGTGCGTGCGCGCATACACACACACACATACACACACATCCTGACATATGATTCCTTGTGTTCTCACACATTTGGAACATCAAAAGATTGCATTTTGTGGTCACCCACTCTCTGAATGCCTCTTAATGTTTACAATTAAGATGCTGCCAGATTTCTAATCTGCTTTAATTATTGTACTTGAATAAAAAAATCAAAGACTGTTGGTTCTTTGGGATCAATCAGTTAGAAAAGGGAAAATGATTTCATATATCTAGCATTGCCAGTTGCCTGGCCAGTGGGCAGCTATGTAAATGGAACAAACTAACAAATAAATTTATGAGAGAGACTTGTTTGTACATGAATCAGAAATAAATTCAACATAGAACAATCCACAGCAATGTGATGGGTGATTCTTACTGTCTACTTTTTAATGGGAATTTTGCAAGTATGTTTTCTATGAGTAAAAAAACCACCCAGCCAGCAGATTCTTTTCCTTGGAAGAGCAATTTCCTTGTGGCTGATAATTTAAGGAAACATACATAGCTTGCCTCCTGCCATTCTTTTTCCATTCTTTTTCCCCTGTGGGGTTAACTGGCTCAATTGGGTAGGGCATGGAACCTAATTTTCCCTCCGTAGCCCCTCTGAGTCCACCAGGTCAGTGTTATTAACATCAACTTTAAGAGGCATGAATTTAATCTCCCAGAATGTTCTTACAAACGGTGGCTGGAAAATTCTGGGAATTGAAATCCACACATCTTAAATGTGCTGAGATTGAGAAATGCTGCTCTAAGTGCTCATGGCCAATTATTCATCCTCAAACATCACTTGATTTTAATAGATGGCTCAGCCCTGCATCTTCCGGAAATAATCGCTTGTGTGAATAACACTTGCTTAGAATTCATATCAATTAGCTTGTACCATTTTGGTAATGGTTAAAACAGCCCAATTAAGTCCAAGCCCTTTGGACAACAAACTGGAAATAATCTCTGCAGATCACAGAAATTTAACAATGCATGAAGCAGATCTAAGACTTCAGGGGCCATTTAGAGTGGCTGAGTGGAAGAGTGAACTCAGGAAGTTCATCTGAGCGGGTTTCACTGGAAATCTTCAAGAGCTATGCTGGGGTCATCGAGGAGAATGTCTGTTTAATTACATTCTATGTCCAGGTTGAATAAGGGTGACAGTACTTAATTAGCTCGGAGGTCAGGTCATTCATTAAGTGCTAGGCTCTATGTCAGCTGGGAAGGGGTTCCAGACATTAGGTTCCAAAATATTGCAATCTGGCTGTGCCTTTCAATGTGCCTTTCCTTTTCTGCAGGTTTGATTTTGAATCATGCCACAACAGCACCAGTTCAGGGGGACATTGCTACCCAGAAGAAAAAGGCAAGAAAAGGAAATGCCTGCAAATATAAGACTGTGGCTCAGATGAAAAAGGGACAAGCTCCCGACCCTAGGCATAGAAGTGAAAGCTGGACATCCTCTTTTTCTGTCTACAAATGTGTCATTCAGACAAAAGAAAGAAGCGGTCCTGGATTTCTCCACAGAAATGCCAGCTGGGCATCATTGCAAAAGCAGAACTGCACCACACCAAGAAATACTGGTAGGTCGCCAACAGGAAAAGCCCACGGCACTTTCAAGGAAAATGACAACCGCACAGTGACCTGGAAGGAATATGGCCTTCGCGCGAGGAACAGCACTCATGCACCCAGAGAGAAAAAGGTTAGGCTTCTCCACAAGCATGCCAGCCCATCCCCAAAAAGGAAGTTGCAGGGAATGCCCTCTGCAAATATCACTGTGAGGCTTCCTGGAGAAAAGCAGGGAAACTTCCAGAAGGTTAGCAAAAAGAGGACTGGTGTTCAAGTAGAGCTGGCAAAAGGACTGGTTACTCTGCATTGCCAAGCTGAAGACAGAAAGGATTCCACAACTTCCTTACGAAATGCTAGTCAGTCCCTTCTGCAGAAAAAGCTCACTTCATCTCTTAGGGAGGCTATTGGAGCATCAACAGGGCAAAGACTCAGCAGCAAGGCAAGGAATGCCAGCTGGGCAGCAGAAGACAAGGCCCAGAGCCCTTGCCACAGGAACGCAAGCAGGTCATCGCCCAGCCAGGAGCCAGGGTCTCCCCATAGAAATGCCAGCCGGGCCCTGACCAGAATTGAACATGGCCTTCAAAGCAAGAATACAAGCCAAGCTCAGTTGGGAAATATCACCCAATCAAAAATGAGGAGAGGACAAAGTTTACCTCATACAAATATCTCCCAAGGAAGGGTAGGTTCACCAAATCAGCAGCCTGCAACGCCCAAAGAAAGGAAGAAGTCTATCATGCCTTCCCTGCCTTCCACTTGCTTGCTGTCTGAACATGCCATTGCCTGTGGGAATGTCCAATTGAAATACGTGCCCAAACTGACTTATTCTGCTCTGAAAACCCTCTACCTGGCAGGTGAATCACTGAATCATCCATGCATCTAATTTCAAATGTTGATTTTTTTTCCCCCAAGTGCTCTGCTGGATGGAGTCACATATTTAAGCCTGGTTGTGCTAAATTATAAAGTTTGATGTAAAGTGGGTTCAGCATATAGTGGGTACTTAGCCGCTGTGTTTTAGGAAGCCATTAGGCCATCATTTCAGATATATTTTGTTACCTAGTCAGGATGCCATTGTGGCGAGAATCATGGAGTGATGTAATAGGCTGAAATAGCCTAAGGGTGAAATTCCATTGGAATGCCCCAAAAGTTAGTCTCAAACAATAAAATTCTACACATGATTGTAAAGAAAAAGAAAACAAAGAAAACAATCCTGAATAAAACAATTTTCTCCTCAGGAGATGTTGGCAGGAACTCAATTTTCTTACAATTATAATTTTTGGGGAGAAGGGGGAAATGTCACAATTGATTGAATTTGTGAGAGAATGGAGTTTAAGGAATGGGCCAGGCCAAACATCAGACAGTTGGTGTCAGGCACAACCTGTTCCCAGATGCAGTACTGTGGTTGGCAGATGTTTTTCCTGCTGGCTGGTGACTTGTAAGGCAGCAAAGCAGGAAGATCCAACCAATCCCCTTGCCAGCCATGCACTGCATGAATCTAATCTGGATAGAAGCAGAAAAGAGATCAGCTATAGAGGCAACTCATTTAGTGCCAGTAGAGGTCAAGGATGAGTGAAAAGCACCTTCTGCTCGGCTGTAGGAAGAAGCTGAAGGTTGTTCTTGTGAGTTGCTGCATATGAATTTGATGGTTAAATAAAGCCAACCCTCTCCTATGAAACTCCTACACAGTCACCCTCCTTTGGAATCAAATACTGCCTGACTATGTAACATGTAGTTCAAGAACTCAGTCTCTAATTAAGACAATAACCTTTCACATTTCCCTCCCAGAGAATGAAATCAACAATATCCCAGCTGGAGTTTTCTTGGGATTACCTAATCTGGAATGGTTGGATCTCAGCAAGAACAAGCTGAAATCAACCGGCCTACACCCAGAAGCCTTCAAGGTAATTGGAAAGGAAGGGCTATTTGAAATAGAAGGGAAAAATGCCAGGGAGGAGTGAATTTAAGGATTCTTGGACCAAGCATGGAAAACCCATATGAAGAAATGCTATGGGGAAAGTGAAGCAGAAGCTATAGTCAATAGGAAGGTAACAGTTGTCGATTAATAATATTTAGTGATTTTGCCAGACTATTTCTCTTTGCTATCTCGTTTCTCTCTCATTCTCCACTATCTCATATCTCTCTGTCTCACTTGCTATCTCTTCAACCTGTGTGAAATTAGCTCTGCATGAAATGAGGCTGAAGCAGGGGTGGGATTCTACCAGTTTGCACCTATTCGCTAGAACCGTCTGTTAACATTCTAAGCAGTTCGGAGAACCGGTTGTTAGAAGAAATTACTGGCCTAATCCTGTAAGGAAGGCAGGAAGGAAACATTCTGGTGTTGCTTACAGAAACTGCCTCTCCATTAACTCTTATTACATTCTTGGCAGGACTAGACCTCCTGTCTCTGGAACTTCTCTGGAGTGTTTTTCCCCTCCTTTGCTGGTGCTTTGCTGCTTGTGTGGAGTGACCATTCAAACTTACAATGGCACTGAAAAAAGTGACTTACGACCATTTTTCAAACTTACGACTGTTGTAGCATCCACACAGTCATGAGAGGCCAGACGAGGAGATGCGTGCCTCGTTGTGAGTTATGTTGAGTTGGCCATGCCCAGCCAGTCACATGACCATCAAGCCTTGCACAACAACTAAGCCACGCCCACAGAACCGGTTGTTAAAAAATTTTAATCCCACCCATGGGCTAAAGGTGTAGGCAATGCAGCAGTTAGACCAGAGATTTATTTATATATTCAATTTATATGGCTACCCATCTCAAACATATAACTCTGCATGGCTAACAGAGAATCAAAACAAGACAAACATGGGAAAACAATGAATAACAAATATAGGAGCTGACAGAAAACCAAGAGCATAGTCAACATAACCAAGCGATGGACTCAGCCACATACCTTGGGTCCTGGACTCAGCAACAAAACCAGGTTTTTAGGGTGTGTTACATTACAAAAGGCCAATAGAGTTGGGGCAAGTCTAATCTCTGGGGCAGTGATATTCCAGAGGGCAAGTACCACAACAAAAAAGGCTCTTATCTGGGAATGCACCAACTGACACTCCCTAACAATCTGGATCTGGAACATGCCTTTCCTATTGGATCTCACGAGAGGTGAATACAACAGGTACATAGAGGAAAGATGGCCCACAAGTAATCTGGTCCCATAGCCCAGTTTCCCTGCTCCATGTTTACATTCAGAGCATGTCCACTGTTCCTGAATCTTATCTTGCCTATTTGCAGTATAGCAATATTTGAATGTTTATTAATAATTTCTCTGCTGCTATTGTTATTGATTCTCTTTCTTCCTATTACAGAACCTCACCAAACTGAAGCGTCTAAATCTGGATGGGAACCACTTCACTTCAATCCCAGCCTTGCCAAGTTCATTACAAGAGCTTAAACTGAATGACAATAATTTGGCAGGACTTCAGAGACAGAGTTTCAGCGGTATGAGACCTCTCACAAACTGCCTTTTCCTAGGATAGCAAAAACAGAAAAAAGTCTTGGAACCTGGGCCAAACTCTGCATGTCACCAGGGGCTTTCATTTCAAAATACTAGAACTTTTGTTAGCCAGAGGGGTTAGTGTACAAGTCCACTTCTCTGAGAGATTTGTGTAATGCTGCCATGTCCTACCTAGACATAATAATTCATTCTTTTCTCCAGAAGAATGCACTGCACTAAAAAGGGGGGGTTACAATGGGGTTTCATACATTTTGCTAAAAGTATGTCCCTTAAAATTGCTCAGTTCCTTCACCCCCAGGTTATAGAAAGGAGTGCTGGGACACATAAGATGCCATGGAACATGTACCCACTTTTAAACCATGTTGATGATTGATTTAATTAACACAAGACATTAATTCATACACCAACATTTACAAACCATAAGTACAGCAGTGTAAGTAGTGTAACCATAAGTACTAGTGTAAATAAGCCATATTAAGGTAATTAGATTATGAATTGGCTTCATGTGGAGATTCAGCCAGCATCTTGCTGCAAACTCTGGTTATTGTTGATTTTGAGTTTTTGAAGTATAAAGAAATAGAGAAGAAGTTATCCATCCTTGCATCCATCTATCCATTCTCTAGATGTAGTTGAACAACAATTGCTGGAAGTCCTAGTTACATTAGAGATGTGGTAGGGGACAAATGACAACATTTATCATTTGTCCCCTACCACCATTTTGCAACAATAGGTTTGACAGTATCACTACACAATTGCTACAAATTGCATCAGGCATTGGGAACAAGTAAATAATAGTGACCTTCATAATTTTTTTGTAGATGCTGCTATCTGATGATAGGTTGTGTAGTTCAATGCATCTGGAGGGTAGGACAGAGGGTAGGTTAGGGAAAATCACTGCTCTGCAATTTTACACATTACACAACACATGTGCTACCAAGATGTAGACAGTAGAACAATTATATAATAGGACTTGCCATTATTATACATGAACTCATTTTGCTAACAGCATCCATGTGTCTAAATATCTGAAACCGCTGAACAGTTAAGTAGACAAAAGCACTGAAAAGAATGCCATTGACTTGGGCAGGCACGCAAAAGGTATTTCCTTAACTGAAAATTGAAAGCCAGAATAAGGACATATCTTGTATATATATTTATTTATGACATTTCTTTGTTATTGTGTTCCACATCTTGCCTTTCCTGCAGGAGTTTAGTGCATTCACAGGGATCCTCCTTACACCTCACATTATCTTCACAATTCTCAAGCTGGGAGATACAATGTGTTAGGCTCAGAGACAATGATTTGAAGTTGGGTCCTTGTGGCCTTAGTCCAATGCCTTAATCACAACATCACATTGTCTGTCTTTTTAATATAGCAGACACATTACAGCTTACTCTTTCACCCAAGCAGTGTTAAGTAGAGGTTTCCAGTCAATCCAGAATTAAGACAGTATTTGTTGTTCTACTTTTTTTCTCTCTTATGACCTCCCATGTTGGAGTGCAGCTTGCTTTCCGAGCAGCTTGTTACCAGTTGATAAATAGTATGTAAACAGGAAGCTGACACACACATTGGACCTACTGTAAGCAAATTCTGTTATGTTTGCACTTAACAGAGGCCCCTTGTTTCTATCTTCTCTCTGAGGATAAAATATGGTCTAATAGTTCCTATTTCATATTTCCTTCTGGAAATGGGGCTTATGTACATAACAAGATTGCCGTTTGTATGACTTAGATTCCCCCCTCCCACATTTCTTGCTTAAAACTGCCAGGTTCTTTGTTACAAAATTGGAATTACCAAGACCAGGAATGTTAGCTTTTCCTTTTTAACCTTCTTTTAAAAGGTTTTCCAGTGGTAGATTAAGTAACAGTTGAGTAGTTTTTCCCCTCTCTTTGCCAAATTTTTGTAGGTTACCTAGAAGATGATGTACACAAAAGCAGGGCTCATGAAGAGCTATAGACCATCAAGTCCCAGCCTTGGATTAGTTCAGGAAACTTAAAATTAAAGCATCACTAATAAATGGCTTCTAGTTGCCACTTAAACATATCAGGTGAAGGAGTATTTATACATTATGTCTGAGCATTTTGTCCCAGTGCTGAATTGCTATTGTTTTCCTTTTGAAATCTGCATCCCTACAACTTAAATCTATTATTCCATGTCTGGAAAGATAGAGAATAAGACTTGACCTTCTTCAGTTTGAAGTCTTCTAAGGCATTTACAGACCTATCATCTCTTCTCTCAGTCCTTTCTTCTAAAATAAGGGGAAAAATGCCAATTCTTTTGTAAAATCTACTTCAAGTTGAGTGTCTCAAGAGTGTTTTTTCAAAAGGCAACTGGACTATGTTTTTTCCTTGAGGAACAAGATTTTCACTTCTCATCCAAAGAGATTCATCAGTTGGAACTGATGAAGCTTCTTGGATGAGAAGCAAAATGTCTTCTTCCTGGATGACTGAGAAACTCCATAGATCTTCAAGTTGAGTGCATCTCTTTGAGACTTCATCAGCACATCCAATCCATTTTCTTGGCAGCAATACTGAAGTGATTTGCTACAGCCTGCTTCCAACAAGCTGTAGGTTAAATTGAAAGGTGCTTTTTGCACTTTCCAATTTAACCTACAGTTCAAAACTTTTTGGGCTGTTTCTTAAGGCCCTGTCCCACTGCACTTACGGATGCAAAGAGGATGTAAAATGTCAAAAAAAATCTTGCCATCTGTTGGAAAATGCTATGCATCCGTTGTGTACTCATTGCATATGTGTTTCATACGCTCTATCCATCAAGCATCCATCCACTGTGATTTCATCTGCTCAAGAAGTTTTGAGCTGCACAAAACTTTGTGAACGGATGAACTTTCCGCCGTGTACGATGTAAATCCGCGACATACGAGCAACAAACGTTCTATGTCCGTTTATCATCTGTTAAACGTCCGCTGTATCCTCTCTGCATCCTCTGGGCATCCTCGCAACTCACATCCACTGCAGCTGAAAACAGAAAGAGGGAGGAAACAAAAGGTACGCGGAACGTCTACACAGCGTTAGTAGCACGGAAATAGAAAGGATGCGCAGTGAATGGTTTGCATCCAATATACATCCGTGCGGCATCCCCTTTCTTTCCTTTAGGCGTATGTGATGCATCCGCTTCATCCGCTATGCGTCCACTTTGCAATTCTCCCCCGGAACCCCTTCGGAGGTGTCATCCGCTTCCATCCGCTTTCATCCGTTAGGCTTCCTATGAACATCCCCGCTAACGTTTAACATCCCCGCTGCATACTACCCACATTCGTTCTTTTCCGTTCTTTTCCGTTCTATTTATGCAAATTTTTGCCACTTTTTGGAGCGGATGACAACGGATGGAGCCACCCCTGAAATTTTGCTCGTCCTCTGTGTCCTTTATGCATACGTTTTGCGTCCGTTGGCCAGTGGGACCGGGCCTTTACACTTAATTTGGTCTGACTCCACTAAGCTTTTCAAAATCAGCCCAAGCTGCCTAGTAATGGTAAAGGTTATCATTTTAGCTGGACCAACTTTTTATAATCAGTGTATATCCATCCAGTGCTTGAATTACAATGCCTTTACCTTTTGTGTTAGCCTTCTAAGTTATTGATTTCAGGAGGCTGCGGGAGCATGGAGATTGTTTTGGCTTAATGTGGAGGTAGGGAATCAGCAATATGTTCTATACTATGTTCTATTTATCACTGCCATTCTAGCACTGAGTCAACTTGAGCAACATTTTGTAAAATATATATTACAACTTGTTTTCCGCCTGCTCTGTGCATTTTCAAAAAAAGTGGTTCTATCTCTGTCCCCTTTTTCCACAGGCCTCTTTAAACTACTCACCTTGGAGCTAGAAGGAAACCAGCTGCATGATGGCAATGTCCTCCCAACTGCTTTCAGGGCACTGAGCAGGCTTAGTTACCTGAGATTAGACCGGAACAATTTTCGGAATATCCCATCAGGTTTGCCTGCATCTCTGCAGGTGAGCAGAATACCTTTAATTTTGATCAGAATGTAACTCCTAACTCAGACTTCCCCAAGCTGGAATGCTTCTAGACAGGGGTGGGATTCAAAATTTTTAACAACCAGATCTGTGGGTGTGGCTTAGGTGGTGGGCATGGCTTGGTGGTCATGTTATTGGCTCGGTGTGGCCAACTCAATATCACTCGCATCGAGGCACGCATCTCCTCACCCGGCCTCTCATGACTGTGGGGATGCTGCAACAGTTGTAAGTGTGAAAAATGGTCATAAGTCACTTTTTTCAGTGCCATTGTAACTTTGAATGGTCACTCTACACAAGCAAAGTACCAACAAAAGAGGGGAAAAAAACTCCATAGACAGGAAGTCTCATCCTGCCAAGAATGTAATAAAGGTTAATGGAGAGGTAGTTTCTGTAAGCAACACCAGAATGTTTCCTTCCTGCCTTCCTTACAGGATTAGGCCAGTAATTTCTCCTAACAATCGGTTCTTCGAACTGCTTAGAATGTTAACAACCAGCTCTAGTGAATAGGTGCGAACTGGTAGAATCCCACCCCTGCTTCCAGATAGGCAGAATTGTGATCTCCATTGTGCAAATTGGAGGTGATGGGAGTTGTAGCCCAACAGTTTTAATTGGTGTATTTTCAACTCTTGGTTTGGAAAATATTGACCACCTAGCCCAGGCTAATAGCAGAGTCTGGAAGATCAATGGTTCATCATATTGGCTCTGAAAAGCTGGAGGTGGTTGTTCAGGAACTTTTTGGTAATTATTCAGGCTGTCCTTCTCACTGTGAAATTGCCAGGGCACAACTTCATACTCCTCTGTTTGAAAAACTACCCAAATCTGATTTAAAGAAAGAGAGTGACAAGCAGAGAGAGGACTTTGTATTACCATCTGCATTCCTATCTATATATCACTTTGAGCTCTCTTTAGAAATTGATCGATGGTGAGCCTCATTTAATCTGTCTCCCTCTGTGGTTGATAGCTTGCAAGATGGGGAGGTGTTCTCTATGGATTCAACCTCAACAACATATCTATGTCAGCTAATGAGACAGAGCAGAATGAGAAGCAGGATAGGACAGGCAGAGGGAAATGGTGGATGAGATGCTTCTGGTTGTGTCTGGACCAGAGCTCTCCAACTTTGACAACTTTAAGACTTGTGGACTTCAACTCCCAGAATTCCTCAGCCAGCTGGCTGAGGATTTCTGGGGGTTGAAGTCCACAAGTCTTAAAGTTCCAAGGTTGGGAGACTCCTGGTCTGAACCATCTCATCTACTTCCAGGAGCTGCATCTAGATTCCAATCGCATTGAGGAGGTGACTGAGGGTGTCCTCAACAAAACCCTGAATATCACCGTGCTGGTTCTGAGCAACAATAAGCTGGAAGAGGATCGTATTGCTCCCCGTGCCTGGATTGACCTGTTGTGAGTAACACAGTATTTCCATTCCTAGAAAACAGATAAAACTTACTTACCTTTGGGCTAGGATTGCCAGTCATCCCCACTTGCAAATGTGATGATAACCAGAAATTCAAGACCGGCTGTTCTTTTTCTTTGAACCTTGATGCACTAGTAGGCAAAAGTAACTACTATGAATCTCTGCCTGTTCTACAGCTATTAAAGACCTAGGTGTCCTGCCAGGAAAAGAACAGCTAATACAAACCCTTCTTGTGTTAACAATTGTCAAGATCTACCGGGAAACTTTTCCACTTAAAAATGACTCAGTTTCTTCCAATATAACATGATAAAAGAGATGTTGCATCATAGGTTTGAGGAGGAGGATTAAGGAGGAGGATGACAAAGGCAGTGTTACATTGCTCCTTTTCAAAGGCAGTGTTACATCGCTCCTTTTACGCGTTGTGACACTGCACGCAAGTATACAGAGTTTCTGTGACGCAGATTTCATCATTTTGACAAAAGCTTATCTGGATTCTACAGAGGTAGAACAAAAACAATTGTGAAAATGGGGCTTGCCAGCAATCCCCTTCTTGTTTGTGCAAAGATAGTGAGAGGAGTTCATTACTCCAAGAGTAAGAACACTCCAGGATAGAACCCCAACTGAGTGATATTCTTGGTACTCTATTCTGGGTCAACTGGAGGAAATGTGTCTTGGCTCCTAAAGCTTGATGAAATGCACAAACATCTCCACTTTGAAAGATCAGTAGAAGTAGAGATGTTTGTGCATTGATGGCAGGATGGCTTCTGAAGGATGAAGCAGTGGTGGAAATGGTAGAAGTCTGCAAATGCCCCAGTTTAAACTCACTGCCTTTTTTTCCAACAGAGAATCACAGAAAAAAGCCCTGCATTTTCTGATTTGACAAGTAGAATGAAAAATTACACCAGATTTAATAACATAATGTAACATGAAACCTAGCATAACATAATTTTGCACCATAACACATTACAAGAGTACTCCATCGTGTTATGCTACGTTACATCATCTTACATTATGTTGTGTTTAAACTAAGATCAAAGATGCAAGCCCTGTTACCGTATAGGTAGGTAATTACCCTTCTTGCTTGTTACACTGAGTAAAATGGGGTGAGTTTCTTTGACTTGATAGCTCTATACAATTAAGTCTGACCTTAGACAGCAATGTTTTTTGCGGCACATATGTTTTAATTTAATTTTAATTTAATATGTAAGCTGCCTAACTTTGAGTGGCATACAGTACTCAAAATTTAAAATAAAACATTCCATAGAATACAGAAATAATGTCTGGCAAACACACACATTCCTCATCATACAAACTAGGCACCCCAGAGAGATCTGCCACCCACTGTGGTCAAAGCCTGGGAAAAGAGGACTTCTCTAAATAAGACGGTGGGATTCGATTTTTTTTACTACTAGTTCTGTGGGTGTGGCTTGGTGGGCATAGCAGGGGAAGGATACTGTAAAATCTCCATTCTCACCCCAACTCCAGGGGGAAAGTTACTGCAAAATCCCGTTTCCTCCCCACCCCACTAACCTGCTTTCCAGCTCCTTTCTCCTGCACAGGGCAACAAAAGAAACTTCAGCCGATCAGCTGGGACTCAGGAGGCAGAGAATAGATGGGGGAGGGGCCAGTCAGAGGTGGTATTTGCTGGTTCTCCAAACTACACAAAATACTGCTACTGGTTTTCCAGAACTGGTCAGAACCTGCTGAATACCACCTCTAAAATAAGATTAGGGCAGATCATATGAGTCTCTGGAGGGATTTCATTCTACAGTGGAGAAGGCCTGCTTTATGGATCCCATCAATTGCTTAAGGCTAGGTCCCACTGGCCGACGGATGCAAAACATATGCATAAAGGACACAGCGGACGAGCAAAATTTCAGGGGTGGCTCCATCCGTTGTCATCCGCTTCAAAAAGTGACAAAAATTTGCATAAACAGAATGGAAAAGAACGGACGTGGGTAGTATGTAGTGGGGATGTTAAACGGATGTTCATAGGAAGCCTAGCGGATGACAGCGGATGACATCTCTGAAGGGGTTCCGGGGGAGAATTGCAAAGCGGACGCATAGTGGATGAAGCGGATGCATCACGTACGCCTAAAGTAAAGAAAGGGGATGCCGCACGGATGTATATCGGATGCAAACACATCCTTTCTATTTCCGTGCTGTTAACGCTGTGTAGACGTTCCGTGTACCTTTTGTTTCCTCCCTCTTTCCGTTTTCAGCTGCAGCGGATGTGAGTTGCGAGGATGCCCAGAGAATGCAGAGAGGAGACAGCGGACGTTTAACGGATGATAAATGGACATAGAATGTTTGTTGCTCGTATGTCGCGGATTTACATCGTACACGGCGGAAAGTTCATCCGTTCACAAAGTTTTGTGCAGCTCAAAACTTATTGCGCGGATGAAATCGCAGTGGACGGATGCTTGACGAATAGAGCATATGAAACACGTATGCAATGAGTACACAACGGATGCTTTGCATTTTCCAACAGATGGCAAGCTTTTTTTAACGTTTTACATCCTCTTTGCATCCGTAAGTGCAGTGGGACAGGGCCTTTAGTTGACAGGCCCCTGAGGAAGCAGAATCTGCCAGATCATATAGGATGGCCACCAGCTATGGAAGACAGGTAGGCTCTGAAGAAACCAGACCTTCTGCCATGAAGGGCTATATAGGTGATGACCAGCACCTTAAATTTCACCCTAAAGCCTACCAGGAGCCAGTGCAGTTCTTTGACAGAGATGTTGTTACATGGGCATACTGAGATATAACTATCCTTGCTCCCTATTCTGGACCAGCTGCAGTTTCTGAGAGGTCTTCAGGGCAATCCCATGTAAAACATCACAATAATCCAAAAGTGAGATGATTAAAACATCAGTTGTTCTACAAAAACAAATTAAAACTCATATTGTAGCACACATCACCGAGATTTGTGTGTTTTGGCAATGCTTGGGGGTGTGCGTGTGTTCTCTGATACAGTTTTTGTGCCAGAAGCATCTCTTAGCTCATTTGACCACATGGTCCTCCTGTCAGAAAGCATAATTAAAGCTATTTCCCTCTGCCTGGTTTCACTCTTCCTTGATTTGATAAAGCATCATCACCACATTGCCAGGCTTGCATTATGACGTCACATCATCAGCCCAGTGCAGGCCAGGATTGCTAATGGAAGAAAGCTTACTTTTGTAAATAAATAAATAAATATGTTATTGATTTCCCTTACACAGAAAGCTGTACACAGTATATTGCAACCCAGCTGCAGATCAGCTACAAAGAGACAATAAACAGCATTCAAGAAAAGCAAGTTTATTTAGCTTAGCGGTTTACATAAACACTCCTATCCACTTTTTTAAAACCACTAAAATGTTTGTAGACATCAAATCAGCATAGCCCTGCTTTGTCTCGACTGAGTGTAGAACTGTTCCTTGGCTAGGATTCTCCTGATAGTTCATTTTAAAGTAGTGGAAAGTCCACTGTTGTGATATAGCAGTCTGCCTTTAGAAAGGACGGTATGTCGCAATGACTGTGGAAAAGACCTTTTGCAATGCATCTTCATAAACTCTATAAATGGCTTTACCAGATGTGGCTCCGAATCCACTTGGGAAGCTGACTGACCCCCCACTGATTAGTGAAAGGAAACGATGGGAGTTTTCCATAGCCTCAGGTCCTGGCCAGGATGCAGGGACAGAGTTTGGTTCCTGTTCTTTCCTTTTTATTTTGCCCTTTTGAGGATGAGTAAAATGTCATACATACAGGATAGAAAAAAAGCAATCCTATCCCTAAGACAGATTTAAAATGATCTTGCTCTCTGCATCTAATAGCACCAATGTCCCTTCAGCCTTGCTTCTAGTTGCGCAGATCCATCTTGAGTTTCTCGGTCTTAGAGAGGGACTAAATATGTGGGTATGGTTTTCATCTCCAGAGAAAAGTGATAACTGCGGTCTGCAATCCCAACGGAGACGTGTTTGTTTCACTTCCAGGAAACTGGAGGCACTAGATTTGTCTCACAACCACTTAGTACACGTGCCCTCATTTCTGCCTCGACGTTTGAAACAGCTGACTTTGCATCACAACCGCATTGAACGTATCCCCGGCTACGTTTTCGCCCATATGAAGCCTGGCCTGGAATTCCTGCATCTCTCCTACAATGCCCTGCGGGATGATGGAGTCCATGCCATCTCCTTCTTAGGGCTGTACCATTCGCTTGCTGAACTGCTCTTGGACAACAATCAATTCCAGGCCATCCCCCGTGGCATCATCAACTTAAAGAGCTTGCAGGTTCTACAGCTGAGCCACAACCACATCCGGTAAAGGGATTCTGTTCTGCTCTTGGTTGCCATTAAGGAAGAGTAATCGGAATACTGAAGGAAGACCATGGGTCTTGCATGTCTATTCTTCTTGTAGAAGGAGCTCTCTGTCAGAGGCAGTTGGGTTTGATCCCATGTTCCGGGACCATATGCCCCAATACTCATTATTAGTCAAGGGCTTAGGTCCCAAGCTGTCTTCAACCATAATGCACATGTTGCATATAATGCACATGCATTATAAAGGTCGAGACCCTTAAAGCAGTGCTTCTTAAATTAGAGGTTAACTAAACCAGGGCTAATTACAAGAATCTTAAGCAAGGGAGTAATTTGGGCATATTCTGAGGGTATGTCATTGTAATCTGGTTTGGGGCTGGAGCTGCCAAGATGTTTCTGTAAAATAAGAATCCTTTTGTGGGAATATTATTGGAGATGGAGAAAAGAGGCAGCTGAGAGAAACAATGGAAGAATTATTGCCCTAGAGAGAAAAATAAACAGCAAGTGCTCATCTCAATATTAGATGCCCTCAAAAGATTGTATCCATTCTTATCTTGCACAAGGAAGGGTATCAGCTATGTTTGTAAGCATGTTTGGCCAACTGTTTCCCTGAATGCAAAAAGAAATAGGTGGGGAAAAATGAAAATGAAAAAGTGAAGGATATACAGCTCTCCACTGGCCATCCGTGTTTTATGCTTTTTCCCATATTCTGAAATGCTGAGGAATCCCAGGTTGACCCTTACCAAGGTCACTTTTTTGTAGGAAAGAATGCTGGTGATTGGTCATTTCTGTTTCATATTGATTTATTTATGAATGCATCCAGTACGGAAGTACTATATAAGTTACTTTTCAAGCAGCATCAGTCTCCTCAAAATCTTAAGTGGTACTCAAGCAGTATTATACCAAACCTGTATTATACCTACAAGGCATAAACAAAACAGCTCTTATTAAATTCTTCCAAAGTTTATTGCTGCAGCAAACTCAATTTAGAGGCAGGAAATGTACTCATACTTTCTTACTTAGCAAGAGGTCCCAAGGAAAAGAGACAAAGTTATTATGCTGGACTTCCAAATTCTTTGTTTCAATATAATCTTACTTGCCTCTCTGTTGGTATCTGCGTGGCCACAGTGGGAATAGAAGTTTGAACATTCCTACTTTGGCCTAATCCAGAAAGGGGAACCTTATACAGTAAAACTCTCAAAAGTAGCATCTTATGAAAGGGTAGATTCCCAGCAGCTGTCCCTTGTTTTAAGATGAGCCAGGAAGTGTCAACCAGTCCAGTCTCACTAACTTGTGATTAAGGGGCCTTAGCTAATTCAACCCTCCAATTTTTGAAAGAGCTTTAATCTTGTTCCACATTAAAGGACTACGGAGATAAATTACAGAAAACACTGCGAAACTCTCAGCGAGTCCTTTTTATATATTTTATGTGTTCTTATTCTTTCTTTCTGGTAGGCATGTGCCCCTGAACTCTGTCTGTGACACGAGAGTGTCAGAAGACTCGAACATTGTGTCTGTGCACTTGGAGAACAATTTGATTGATCGCCGCCGCATCCCTCCCACAGCTTTCTCCTGTATCAAAGCCTATCACAGTGTGATACTGAGACCACAACAGAATGAAGATGATTACTAAACTCGTAGGGAATTAGACCAATAGCACTGAAGTAGCCCCAAATTTAGTCTGGGAAGAAAAGGCCCTACTCTGAAGGTGGGTGATGACTAGAGAAGAACAGGATTGTTCAGGATTTATTATGTTACTAAAATAATAAGAGGAGAAGCATCTACCTATATCTCCTCTTCTCTACAGTCAGTTTTACATGCCTCCTACCCCCTGCATTCTATTTTTTTTAGATCCAAGTTACAGGCAGCTTTTTCTTGTGGCTACTGGGCATGTAGATTTTTTTTAAAGAAATACATATTTGCAAACATATATAAAAGACCAGACAAGCATTTAGGTATTGCAGATATTTTTCTTTGTGTTTCTAATGAACAGACACACTTCAGTAATAAAATAATAAACAATAATAAAGGACACCAGGAAAATAACATTTGAGATCCACAAAAGGGATGGATAGACAAAAAGTAATCTATTATAAAATTAATTGATAATAATCACATTAAAATGTGGAGATAAAATGTTAATGAAACAGTCTATAATTGATAGATATACCCTTTAATGCTAATTTCTCAGAGAATGCAATTTGCATTCTGAAATACCTTTGATCCAAAGAAAAATGTATTTTGACAGGTAAAGATGGGAAATTGAATTGATTTCTTGTTATAGCAATTGCTTATGTGTCCTGAGACTTATGGAAGAGAAACCTAAAATAGGAATAATTGTCCAAGATGGTTTAATTGTTTTCCCATGTTTCTTTTAAAACAATATATATAGCTAAAGTTATTACCATTCCTAATAGCTATTTGATCACACTACCCTCCAGCGCAGTCTAAAAAAGGTTTAGCTTAACATTAGACCAGCAATTTAACAGACTTTGGTTTAGCAATCTTCAGATGAATTTATCAAAATGTGTTGGAACCAGAGAGCTGCTGCTGTTGGCACTGCCTCGTGCCCAATACACTGCTCACTCTGCCATTTCTTATTTGGCATTGATAACTCCTCTGGTCCATGGAACAGCTAAATTGTGCACTCATTCTGGCTCTAGTGCTTCTAGGTACTGATCCTCACTCACCATATGGCCTCTTGGCTGTAGTTCATTTTTGGCATGCTATGCTGCCACATGTGTGATCACCCATGTCTCTTGCTCTCCAGCTGCAACTCAAATTCCCCCCTTCTTTTTTTATAAACACATGTTCTTTTGGGGGCCCACAATTAACATTTAATTGACATTAGGTTTCAGTGGACATTTCTCACCCCACCCCACCCCATTAGTCCATTACATCAAGGGCTTAGTATAATGTAATTTGAATGGGAGTAATATAATCTGTGAATTGTTTTTTATGGGCAATTCTTGATGAATCATCAAAACAGATGATTCAGATGATTAGAAGGGACTTTCATGCTCTAAGCTTGGACTTTCATCCAAGCTGATTCATCAAGTTCAGTTCCCAAATCTTTTCATACTTTTTGCAGACTTTCAAGGCAGCCTGTCATATTTGATATAAGATTTCTGCATGACGCCAAATGTTCCCTTTGATTCGAAATGGTGGCTATAGGCCACTCACACCAAGTCTATTTTGCTGACTGAATTCCAATAGCAGTTTTAACAAGAATTTGTTTTGATTTGTCATTTGTATGCTGCTGAGTTTTTTTAAGGATTAAATATCTGTTGTTTATTCTTTTTCACTTCACCCCAAGCTCTTTTGTCAGCAACTGTAGATTTTATTGCCTTACCCACTCAAATCTATATGTATACATATAAGTCCTGATTTGCCAGGTGATTGAATTCATTTTTTAGTTTCTCCATGCAAAAATATTTTTCTAATTAAATGCTTCATGTCTACTTTACTAGCCTAGTAATATAGGTGTTTAATTGAAATAACATGCACAAGTGTTGTCTATGGAGATTATCAGTCATCGAAGTCATTGTTATCCCAAACATGCTTTTTCAAGAAGCAACCTGACTTTCTGTTTTTTCTTTGAAGACATCTCGCTTCTCATCCAAGAAGCTTCTTCAGCTCTGAAGAAAAACCAAAAAGACCATCTGCCTCTTGAAAAAGCACTTTTGGGATGTACAACTGTTGTACATCTGTTCAAATAGATTGGCCATTGCAACTAAATGCCTTTCAAAGTTATTGGACAATTTTGCTCATCCACAGATAACAGGATGCAAATCATGATCTTAACATCCTCAGTTTGCAAATCTTAAATTAATTTGAAATTCTGTTTGGGAAAAGCTGAGATAGACCATATTAGACTCTATCAAATGTTATATGAGAAGTGAATGTGCGCGTGTGTATTCAAATGTCCAGGTATGCCTTGTTTTGAAAGATCAAAGCTTCTTGGAAGTCAATTGTTTAGTTCAATTTAATTTCTCATGTTAGCAACATTCCCACAAGGCATTTTTGCTCAAAACAGCAATCATTTTGAATATTTGTTCATATCATATTATATTCATCCACAGTGTAGTTGATGTTACATTTTCTCTGTATTTCTTCACTGAAATGGCAAACTGTTCCTCTAGTTCTCTCTCTCTCTCTCACCCCAATAAAAGTTTAGCTAAAATAAATGCCTAACTGGGTTTATTTTATCGAGGTATTTTACCGGTAGTTGTATCCATCCTAAGACCAGTTTGATGGGGTGTTTAAGGCATCAAGCTAGAATCCAGGAGACTGAGAATTCTAGTCCTACCTTAGGCACAAAGCTGGCTAGGTGATTTTGTGGCAGTCCCTCTCAGCCTCAGCCTTAGGAAGCAGGCAACAGCAAACTACTTCTTGGCAAAGACCTTGCCAAGAAAAACTGCACAGTTGTTGAAGTCAATCTGGCTTTCTCATTGACGTGGCTTGTCAGAATCACATGACTCCAGGACACTGGAACTCATAAATATGAGCCAGTTTCCAAATGTCTGAATTTTAATTACATGACTGTGGAAATGGTTGCAATGGTTGCAAGTGGAGAAAAACAGTCATAAGTCACTTTTTTCAGTGCCATTGATTAGCAGGGTCACTTAACAGATGTTTGTATGCAGAGGACTACCTGTTTTTGCGTATTGCAAGGGCTGTTTTCAAGTGTGGCTGCTCATTGACAGTTTCTGCTTATCCTGCCATTCTCTTGCAAGGGTTACAGAGGTGGGGGCTGACTTGTTATCCTGACCTCCTGCTTGCAACCATACCTCTCTCCATCCTTGTAGCATCCCAGCCAGGCTTAAGGTTATAACCTGCTGAATACCACCTCTCTGTCTCTGTCTCTCTCTCTCACACACACACACACCGCCCCTTCTACCAGAACAGCTCATTATTATTCCTCTCAGAAAGGGATGATTGGTAGGAGAGGAAATGAAGGCAGAGAAACCCACTAGCTGCTTTCCTCATTTTGCATTAAAACTTTTGGGGCAGCATCATCGCCCAGCATGATCAGCGAGGTGGGCTTAGCAGATGGCAGTGCAACCTATTGCCAGCCTTCTTTTCTTCTGACTGGAGGATCCTGGCTGTGTCTTTTTTCTTTCCTTTTCTTCTTGAGTTCTGGGTTTCCAAAAAACATTTCTCAATGCTTCCATTTTTATCCATCACACAAAGAAACACATTTAAAATGTCACTTTATAAGGATTGTTGTTTTTCAGCTTTTCAGCTTTGATTACTTGGCAATCTTACCAACAGTGGAACTAATATGTGAGACCAACATCTGGTTCTTTTACCCAAAGGAATACCCTTCATTGGTCTTGAATGACACCCCCTCCCCCCAAAAAATAGCTTAAAATGTGTATTTCCTCTCTAAAAGATTGCACCAGAATTCCTAGAGCTGAAAATCTAATCTAATCTAATCTCTTGACTAGATTTGGGTTCCTCCCTCCTCCCCTCCCTCGTTACAGAAAATAAATAATTCTTATAAAGATATAAAGATTTCTACTATCTAAAAAACACAAGGGAAACCAATCATGTTTTTCATCTCACATGACAGAGGTGGGTACTCTTTGTCCTGGGGCTACATGTGTCTCCCAGATCCCTTGGATTTAGGAGACATTTAACAGTATATTTTCCCGTCATGGAAACCTGGGAAGGTTGCAGTCTAAGCCCCATAGTATAACCCAAACAAACCCTAAAGTTCACAATTTTCTTCCTCAAACCTGACCTTGCACCGCGATACGACTTCCCCACTTTCAGCCCCCCCTCCAAAAGCAGACATATCAAGCTTGCGGCATCATGTGACATATCACGACTTTTCCCCCTTCGCTAAACTGGGTGTGGGTGTGGCCAGCACGTGACGCATCCGGTCTGTGGGCCGCAAGTTTGACAGCCCTGCCCTAAAATATTAAGTATATCCCCTCATCCTCAACATGTTGCCTACTACTGCAATATGGAGCACAAAATGTGTGGGTGACTTTAGATGGAAGGAGAGCAAACCTAGTTCCACAGAGTTGAAGGGCATCTGCATTGATTTGTACAGCCAAGCAAGAAATCCTTATACAGGGTCTCCTGCTTAAGCAGGGGTTTGGACTAGAAGACCTCCAAGGTCCCTTCCAACTCTGTTATTTTGCTGTTCTCAGGAAGCAGACAAAGGACATGTTTTAGGCTATTTCAGCTTTTTTTCTGCTGGTGAGTAGGATTGTCCGCTTCGTGACGTAGCCTCCAAAGCTGGTTCCAATTTACACAGCTCAGGGTTAGGTCAATTCAGCACAAGGACTAGAGAGAACAGCAAAACCCCAGCCAAGGCCAACATTTACTGCTGGCCCCCTGACCTTCCCAAAACAGGAAGTGCCTTTGTTATGATCCAGATCAGAAGAAGATTGTAGCAGCAAGCTGGGCTTGATGGAGCCCTCTGGGGAACTAGGGATGGGGAAGGGATACAACATAGGCAGCTTGGAGAATGTATTACATTAAAAGAGTGAATAAGGGATGAAGGAAAAAGACAATCAATTTCTATCACTCCCAGTAGTGACTCATTGGATGAATACAAGCACTTTTTTCACAGTGATATATTCTTGCATGATGTGGAAAACGAGAGAGAGGAAGGGAGGAGGGGGAGGGAGAGAGAGAGAGAGTGCTTTACATTCTCTCCATGCCCTTGAAGATAAGTAGACATGTTTCAAAGAGCTGATAAAAAGAACATTATTTTTTTTAATCCAAATACTTTTTAAAACATCTAATACAGTGGTGTCTAAACTTTTTGGGCTCCTGTGCCAAGAAATTGTGTACACGTTGGTATGCGTGCACTGGCATGCCAGCACCCAGAAGGCAATGAGTGCTCCCACACCCCCTGTGCATGCACGCGCAATCCCGCCACCCCCCCACCTGCACTGCACCTCACAGCTGATTTTCAGCTGGTTTGAGACCTTTTTTGGCCTCCCAGAGGCTTGAAAAAAGCCTCTGCAGGCTGAATAGGCCCATTTAGTCACTTCCGGTATTACGGGAAGTGATGAAATTGGCCTATTCGGCTTTTTTTCAAGCCTCTGGGAGGCCAAAAAAGGCCTCAAACTAGTCGAAAATCATCTGAGAGGCACATGCATGCTCAGTGAGGTAAGTTTGCCTGTGGCTTGCGTGCTGGCACGTGATGGCTCTGTATGCCACCTGTGGCACGCATGCCTTAGGTTCGCCATCACAGATCTAATGCGTTGCTGTCATCAGGTAGGGAAGGAACCATAAATTTAGATGTTTCTCAAAGAAGACTTAACACAGTCTTAGTGGGGAGACACATAGCAGGTTGTTTGGGGTGTCATTAATCTGAGGGGCATATTGTTGAGTCTTTCCTCTTTAGCCAGATCAGCTGAGGTCAAAACAGTTCTGACAAATATCTTAGCTAATAGAGGCTGAAGTTTCTTCCTCATGGCTGAGCTAAAGTGCTATTCACCAGTCCTTGAACCAGCATAAAATTATACATTAGTATAAAATTTGTTGCTCCCATGGATATAATCCCTAGCTTGCTGCAGGCATAATGCCAGCAGTTGGTCTGTCCTTCTTTACAGTTCTCCATAATGTAGGATGGGGCTATGGAGCAAACCAATTGTGACAGATTGGCAGTTCAGCCAACTGTGAAAACCTACTTTGTTTGGGGGGAGGGAAGTGTTTTCTATGGATATGTTCAAAAAGAGCCCAAGTTGAGCTAATACCATTTGATAGTTGAATTCCTTTAGGCATGAGATATTCTGGAAGAGCGCTGTTTCAGAAAAAGCACTAAGTCTATGTTCAAAAGCAGCCTAAAAAATAGTTGACAAGCATGGGGAAAGTTTTACTATGAACTAACAGAAAGTTAGCTCTCCTTCTCCTCCTTCACTTTGTAATGCCCCTGTTTCTTCCAGTGGTCAGTTGCTCTTTAATTTGACCCAGAGATTGGCTTGGAGACCCAATGGACACGGGTAAATTACTGAAGAGCTCGGATTGAGCCTCTCTTCTAGCAAAACAGATCTGAAAGACACCAACCTAAAGAGGGGCAGGGTTGATTCAGTGACCATTTGATTGCAGGACTGACCAAATGGTCAGTGAAACATGTCAGAATATTCCTGTGGCAAATGTCTATGAATTCTGGCTAATTTAAAGAAAAAGTGTATTTATTTGAAAGATCTGTATAGCTAGCTGTCCATTTAATGCAGCAGCATCCTGGATGGGTCACAAGCAACAATACAATCATAGAAACAGTTTTTAAAAAATCCATAAGCAAAACCCATCAACTCCTGGCTTTATGACTTTAACAGAAAGGGACCTCGGTGATCTTCTTGTCTAACCCCTTTATCATGCAAGGTACCCTATACCATTTCAGACAAATGTTTGTCCAATCTCTTCTTAAAATCCTCCTGTGAAGGAGCAGCCATAACTTTTGAAGGCAAGCAGTTCCAGTTAATTGATCTCACTGTTAGGAAATTCCTCCTTAGTTCTAGGCTGCTTCTCTCCTTGATTAAGTTTCCATCCATTGTTTCTTGCTTGCTTTCTGGTGCTCTGGAAAATAATTTGGCCCCTTCTTTTCAGTCCCTCAAATATTTGGAACACTGGTATCATGTCACCCCTAGTCCTTCTTTTCACTAGACTAGACAAACCCAATTTAAGCTGCATCAGGCATGGTCTGCTGAGTTGAAGGGTTAGGGTTAGAATAAATAGCAAATACAGACATTATAAGCAAACATCAGTCATTATGACATGTGACCAGAAATAACAGATAACAGATAATCAGAGTTGAAAGGGACCTTATAAGTCATCTAGTCCAACCCCCCCCCCCCGCACAAGCGGGAGACCCTACACCATTTCTGACAGATGGCAGTCCAATCTCTTGAAAGTCTCAAGTGATGAAGCTCCCACAACTTCTGAGGGCAAAGCTGTTTCATTGGTTGATTGTTCTCACTGTCAGAAAGTTTCTCCATATTTCCAGGTTGAATCTCTCCTTGTTCATAGAATTTATATTTGACAGGAATCCAGGGTACTGCAGCAGGATGACTCAAAGGGTGTCTCAGATAAAGGTCTGGTGATCTTTGCCCTCATCCCAAGTAAACAGCAGCTATCGAGTTTCACGAAAGAATTTGAGGCTGATCTTCTTGCTCTCTTGTTTCTGTACAGGCTACTTACTATTCTTGGGGGTGGGGTGGGGGGGAGAAGTACATACATCCTCCTCCTGGACCTAGGTAGAATTCACCAGAAAAGCAATCTTTGCCCATACTTTTCTGCTGTGTGTCAGTAGTAGTTGTTGCGACAGGTAGTGTTGTCTGGTGTTTTTGGTTTTTTTTTTACTACCCATCAGAGGTGGCATTCAGCAGGTTCTGACCAGTTCTAGAGAACTGGTAACGTAAATTTTGAATAGTTCAGAGAACTGGCAAATACCACCTCTGACTGGCTCTGCCCCCATCTATTCTCTGCCTTCCGAGTTCCAGTTGATTGGCTTCTTCTTTTATTGCCCTGCACAGGAGAACAGAGCTGGAAAGTAGGTTAGTGGGGTGGGGAAGAAATGGGGATTTTGCAGTAACCTTCCCCCTGGAATGGGGTGGGAATGGAGATTTTACAGTATCGTTCCTCTGCCATGCTCACCAAGCCATGCCCACAGAACCGGTAGTAAAAAAAATTTGAATCTCACCACTGCTACCCATCATTTCATTGAATGCAAATCCAACCTCTCCAGCTGTGTACTATAGCAGGAAAACTTCCATCTCTCTGGTCACTGGGTGTTGCTCTTCACAGTCATTTTATTTGTTTACATGTTTAACTGGTGGAACAATGGAAAACCAGAAATACAGAAGTAAATATCTCTGTGTTGATGTTTATAAGTTCAGTGATGGAAGAATGTTGCCTCTATCTTCTTTTCCTCCAAATGACACAAAATTGAGAAGAGATCTGTCACTTTCCCCTCCTGATCCACACCAGTGGAAAATAGTATTCAAACTGCAATATTTTTAAACTAGTCCTGAAGGGGTAAAGTTGTAGAGCCAACAGTCTGGCTCAAGTGAAGGAAGGGCTGAAATCTGGAAAGTTGTATTTTAATTCAGCTTCATTGCATCAGCTTTCTGGGCAAGAGAATGGCAGGGTTGAACAGCCCTTTAAACTCTATTTTGGATAAGAATGGGAGTTGATCCCAGACCATTAAGTGGAGCTGCTTTTCCATCCCTGTAATAGTCTTATCAAATGCATCCAATTAACTCAATCCCACAGAATCCTTTGGGAAGAAGCCTGGCCTTATCTGCACAGCCACAACTCTTCTCTGTGCACTTCTACCCTTGTTAGGCATGAAGCTAGATTGCAGTGGGACTGTGGAAACTGACACTTATGCTACTTGATTTATATTTCACAGTTTTTTTGCCCAGGAACAAAAAGAAACATATATAGTGCCCCTTTCCTTCATCCTTTCTCTGCCACCACAACCCTGTGAAATAGATTGTGCTGAGAGAATAACTAATAACAGCATCTATGGCTAATGTTTGGACTAGAACTTGGGACTCAGTAGTGGTGGGAAAACAACTTAACCACTATACCATGCTGCTTTTGATGTGCAGTATAGTTTAGCACATGCTGGCAGGGGGATTCTGGGAGTTGAGGTTCAAGGTTTCAAAAAGGTTTGAAAAACACTGGTTCGAAAAACACCGCATGCATTGTTGTTGTGTTAGGAAATTGTGTTGCATCTGCCCTAGGTACAATATGTGCCATTCAAGAGTGATTTTGAGAAAACAAGTCTATACAGATCTGGAAAGGAAAATGGAAAATGGAAAAAGGCAGTGCATATTGACACTCTCATCATAGGCTATTGGTATGATTTTATGTGCCTGGATGGGAGGTAGGATTGGTTTTTTTCTCATCCTGATAGGTGAACCACTCATTATAGCTTAGTGTTAAGTGTTAACCAAGTTATCAAGGCTTGTTTCAAATGATTTAAATATATACCTTTAATCTTATGTGTGAATGCAGCCAATGAATGGACAAGCCATATAATCATTACAATTTGAGCTTGGCTGGAGACAGGCTTCCTCCACCACATCTTTCTTTTCTGAACCTGTGTTCAGTGAGTGTTTTTCCAAACTATATATTGCTTGGGAACTGGTACACCTACCTTTTTTCAGTTAATTTAAAGTTTTATTATTTTTCCCAGGTAGTTCAAAGTGATTCTGAACCTGAGAAAGAAAAGAAATAAGGTATACATTTGAAAACAAGAACAAATATATCAAAAATAGCCCTACAGAAATAGCCTAGGGGAGATAACGGGGCGAGATGCTCCCGTTAGCTTTTCTATAGATCTGGTTTTAATGAGAATGCAAAATTACAATGAAAAGGTTGTATGTTGAACTATTCTATTTGGGTTCTAAAATTCCAGGAGACCTTTAATTCTTTGCTGCCATCCAGTAGTTCCCTGGATTGCTGCAAGTTTATTTGTAGGCCCAGTTTATTGGCTGGTATACATTATGTAAACATAGCAATTGTGTTTTGTTAACAAGTTTAACCAAAGCATACAAATTGGGCTAAGAGTGCACCTTCTTATATTCACCTAAGATGCAGGTGAATCTTTTCCCCCCAAATATCTGCTCCTTTCTTTTTCCAAGCATTTATCCCACAAGGTAATTGCAATTTTTTTTAAAAAAAAAGAGTGAGTGAATGGGTGGAAGAAAATAAATCAGTTATTAAGAGTTTCTTCCTGAATTAACTTCTGAGAGTTTAAAAATTATTATTATTCGTCATTCATTTGGCTTATATTACCTCGTCTGTCTCATTTCTCCAGGACTTTAACTTCCTCCTGTGTCTTGTGCGCTTACATAGTATGCACAAGACACAATGTTGTCTGCCCCAATTCATCTATCTAGTGTGTGGTGCACGCCACCTTTTTCCAGTTCATTTAGTTCTTCAGGAGAATGCTGGAGCAATAGGGAGAAGTTTACTCTGCCACTTGCAGCCTTGCCTTTTCTGTCAGGCATCTCTCTGGCAACCTGGAATGGAAGGGATGAACAGGCACAGCAAGAATGCAAAAAACATCTGATTTACTGCAGAAAAACTCAGAAGCCATCATGAAAGAATTCCACTCACGGCAGTCTAGTAAATATAAGTTCTACTTATCCTTAAAACAATGTTCAATTCTTGTATCTTTTCCCCATCTGTAGAGTAAAAAGGGTTAAAAGAGACTCCACTACTGTGGAGGATAAAAAACTAATGGTTCATCTGCTAACCAACCTAACAGGAGCCATCTAGTGAAAATGTTAATGCTTAAAATAAAAAGGAAGCCAGGAGCTCCTGAGGTGAGGATTTAAACTGGGAGTTGACAGACAGAAAATACACTGCTCAGAAAAATAAAGGGAACACTTAAACAAGACAATGTAACTCCAAGTCAATCACACTTCTGTGAAATCAAATTGTCCACTTAGGGAGCAACACTGACAATCAATTTCACATGCTGTTGTGCAAATGGAATAGACAACAGGTGGAAAGCAGAGGCAGTTAGCAAGACATCCCCAATAAAGGAGTGGTTCTGCAGGTGGTGACCACAGACCACTTCTCAGTTCCTATTCTGGATGATGGTTTGGTCACTTCTGAATGCTGGCGGTGCTGTCACTCTAGTGGTAGCATGAGACAGAGTCTACAACCCACACAAGTGGCTCAGGTCGTACAGCTCATCCAGGATGGCACATTAATGCGAGCTGTGGCAAGAAGGTTTTCTGTGTCTGTCAGCATAGTGTCCAGATCATGGAGGCGCTACCAGGAGACAGGCCAGTACATCAGGAGACGTGAAGGAGGTCGTAGGAGGGCAACAACCCAGCATCAGGACCACTACCTCCACCTTTGTGCAAGGAGGGACAGGAGGAGCACTGCCAGAGCCCTGCAAAATGACCTTCAGTGGGCCACAAATGTGCATGTGGCTGCTCAAACGATCAGAAACAGACTCCATGAAGGTGGTATGAGGGCCCGACATCCAAAATGGGGGTTGTGCTTACAGCCCAACACTGTGCAGGATGTTTGTCATTTGCCAGAGAACACCAAGATTGGCAAATTCACTACTGGCGCCCTGTGCTCTTCACAGATGAACCACAGACTGTTGCACCACAGACTGTCCAGGAGTTGGGGGATGCTTTAGTCCAGATGTGGGAGGAGATCCCTCAGGAGACCATCCGCCACCTCATCAGGACCATGCCCAGGCCTTGTAGGCACGTGGAGGCCACACACACTACTGAGCCTCGTTTTGACTTGTTTTAAGGACATTACATCAAAGTTGGATCAGCCTGTAATGTTTTTTTCCACTTTAATTTTGAGTGTAACTCCAAATCCAGACCTCCATGGATTGCTAAATTTGACTTCAATTAGTAATTATTGTGTGAGTTTGTTGTCAGCACATTCAAATATGTGATGAATAAAGTATTTAATAAGAATATTTCATTCATTCAGATCTAAGATGTCTTATTTTTGTGTTCCCTTTATTTTTTTTGAGCAGTGTAATTGTGCAGGGCTAGAAAAGAGATAACAAGTTCCCCCAAAATGGTGCTTTTCCATTGTGTACAACAAACGAAAGAACAAATTTGTGGCAGAATGTGAATGGTAGAATGATCTGATCCTAGGCCCCATTGTCACTTTTCACAATCCAATATTATCCAGATTCATTGGATTGCAATTCTTAGGAGGTTCACTGGAAATTCAGGGACTTAGAATCCAACGGATCTGAAGATCTTAGTTGGGAAGTTGGGTTACAAAAACGAATGCATACAGCGAAGTGCAAAAATGCCTTGTTGGCTGGCAAATGCTCCTGCTTTCACTGCTTGCTACTTTCCAGTTAAGACAAGAACTTCAGTGACATGTCACACTTGTCTAAAAGGGAACATATTTGAAAGCCAAGGATCTGTTGAGGGAGGAGGGGAAATCTCAACTCATTGCAGATGTAAGCGAAGGAGCATATTACACAACGTTGCCCAAGGAATGCTTCTGTTCCTTATCAGGAAAGAGGGACTGTTATGCAACTGTATCCTTTTAGAATATTTTAATATTTTAGAAGAATAACATTTGATCTGAGTTTCCAAAATATTTCCTTGGGACAAGTCAGGATAAAACAGATGTTGTGTCTTAAGGTGGAGCTTTCATGCACGTACGAAAGTCCACCCGTGTAGCTGCAATTTTCTCCAACCTCCAAATGTACTAGATTTTATCTCCCATATAGTCTTAGCCAGCTAAGTGGAGATCATGGAACCCGAAGAAGTTTGAAAAAGTGAGGAAGGCTAAGTCGTAATATTTGTGCAAGGCTTTCACCAGGGGTGGGATTCAAGTGGTGTCACTATCAGTTTGGAGATTATGTTTTGTGTGCACGTGGAAAAAAACCTTAAGCTGTGCTTCCCGGACAGCTGAAAAGCGCTGCACGTAGGTGCACAGCATTTGGAAAGCCTTTTTGTTCCTGCTTTTTCACCCTCAGCTGTGCTGCGCAAAGCAGCTGAGGCTGAAAAAGCAGGAAATAAAGGACAGGTAAGAGCCCAAGTGGGTGGGTGGGCCAAGCAGCAGCAAACACATAATCGGTTCGGTGTCTGCTGCTCTTCAGAGTTACTGGTTCTTTAGAACCAGGCAGAACTGGTAGCATCTCACCCCTGGCTTTCACAAAACCAACTCCCCCTCCTTTTAGACTGGAGGAATGGTTAAAATTCTGATTCCCACCCCAGTTTTCTAGAATGTTGGCAATTATCAATGATAAAATTATTGTTGTGTTAAAGCAGGGTTGTCAAACTCTTGGCCTGGATGCGTCATGCGCTGGCCACGCCCGGTTTAGCGAAGGGGGGAAAAGGTCATGATATGTCACATGACACTGCGAGTTTGACACCCCTGTGTTAAAGCATTTTATACTGGATAATTTCTTATCTCTTTCAGTCCTCTTTCCCTCCATTTTGCCTATGAGATTCCCAGAAGGTCACTGTGGAAAACTGAAGTAGTGGAGTAGATGGGTTTTTAGTCTGATTTAATCAAGTTTACTTTTAATTCTCTATCCATAGGATATCATGATTTATTCCCTATAGGAGTCAAAATACAATGAAGCCCTGTAGTAAAGGGGACACAGAGACTAGAACTGTATTATGCTATCTGCAGATTTCGCTGTGTCTTCTTTCTTCCTGGTCATTGAGCATTATTTCATGAGTGAATTAGGCTACTTATGAACCTTTTCCCTCAAAAGTGAGTGTATGAAAGTCAACTTCCTGTTCTGGTTCCAAGCTAGGGGATGACAATCTTCTCTTTCAGAGATTGTTGACCCACAGCCCTCCTTCCCTTCCTCCTAGGACAAGAAGACTTCAATTCCTCCCCTTCAGCATCATTTGGGTAACATAAATCATACAGTCATGCCCCAGCTGTTTTCTGCCTCACAACAGCCAACAACAACCCACATACAGTATGTGCGTTCAGGTTCATAGAGCACACTAAGCCTTCTTTGCTTTAACTAGGACCAACTGGATAATTTCCTGCATCATGGTGAGCCATAAATGATGAATCTTTCCAAATTGGTTGCTCAAATGGATGGATTTCAATTCCTCAAAATCCTCCACCAGCATAGCCATTGCAGAAAGGCAGGAATTGACACTCATATATCTGAAGAGTGCTGAGAATGGAGAAGGCTGTCAAAAACCATGGATTGTAATCCACAATTGCTTATGTTCATTCCCTGGGCTAAAACCAAACTATATAAACCATGGTTTGTCTTAGAACAATGTGTGAACTCAAATGTTGAGTTACAGAGTAATATGTGAATTCTGCTGTTGTGTGAAAGGCATCGAAATGATACATGACTGGAGCTATCAACTTCCTGAGGAAGGAGGGATCTATTTGATAGAACCACCCCAAGCATCTAATAGATCTGCTTGGATTCAAGAAGGTGCTTGAGGAGGTGTTGGTGCACAGTGTTGCCAAAGCTTTCAGACTTATGAAGTAGAGACCGGAAATACAACCAGATGAGCTAATTTTACTTTATTGTAAAGCTACATTAGCAGAATTTGGCGAGTTTGAAAGTGCATTTCTCACCCCACCCATCTCCTTTACAGTCTAAGAAGCTAAGAACAGTATCTTCTGAACCTCTTCCTCCACCCATTTCCTACTGTGGGCTGAACTGCCTTTTATTTTACAGTTCCTCAGTTGCGTCTCTTTACCCTGTCTCCCAAAGTTATTTCTGCATACAACATCTCAATACTTAAGGGGACAGGAGAAGTTATCAGATGCTAGTTTGACACCTGGAGGTTGTGAGAGCCTGGATATGGAAGAACAGACTCAGCCCTTCCTAGATAGAGTGGCGATGGATCTGGAAGCCATTTGAAGTCCATGATATTCCATCGTTGGTTCTGTACAGGATTAAATCCTCCTGAACTGGTTTATATTGTTTTGTCTCCTGGGACTCTTGAAATGAGAAGGGCCTTTTTCACCTGTGTGATATCACAATTACAAGCACTGAGCTGGTAGGGTTCCAAATACAATGCAGGATGCCCACTATCATTTTTTAAAAGCCCTTTAGTACTGCCTACTTCTAGCAGTATCTGTCATCTAAAAAGATCTGGAAGGGAGGGTTTCCTTGGATCATTTCTCCAAAGGCATGATACCAGTACCAATGGACCAAGAAGACAGGCCTTTCTAGTTGCTGCTGTCCTTTCTTTTTGAACAGCCTTCCTGCCAAGATCAGATCAGCACCCATCCATATAAGGTTTAGGAATTCCATCAAAACCTGGGTGTTCCAGAAAATCTTTAGAATTGATATGACTGGTTTTTCACCACAGTAAGATGGAGATTTTTAATATGACATGAAGTGAGAAATTATTACTGTTCCCATATTTACAGTTTCAAACCTTTTACTGTAAATTAGGGACACAACCCATTTAAGAGATGGCCAAGATGGAAGTAGCTCATTAAATCTCCCTGCCTAAAGAAATTAATACATGCAGGAAGGGACATGTAGATTTGAGTACCAGGGGAGAATGGTTGTGTAGGTGTCCTGAGCACCTTTATCTGTGCTGTCAATCCACATCACCTGAAAACCTTTGGGACAAGAGGGGATTGGCAAAAGAGTGAATCAATATTAGATGGGGAATAGGATCTCCTTTTTAAAGACCCTTGATATATTTTTTAAAATTGTCCAGGCAGGTTTCTCTTACGATAATGGATCCTGTTTAGTTTTCCTGCCAGAGGGCAGAACCAGAAATTACAAGAAAGTCACAGATGTTGATCTATGTCCTCTTCCCTCTTGGGAGGAGGTATATTTTGAATGGAAAATCTCAGGCTGAGGCAAAAGACAAATTATTTTTCTGCATCTGCAATTTCTCCACTCTTTGCTGCTGCTACAGCTGATGGAGGGGGGGAGTTACATTTAATTTTGTTTTTGAAAAGGCTAAAGAATTGTTGCATGTATGTAATTTGTATAAAGTGTAATTTGTCTTGGAATCTCATAATTCAATTATATTTTATTGGTCTTTTAGTTTTTTATGTTAGAGTTTTGGACCAGGAAGGGATAATAACTATACAAACTCCTAAAAGCTTTCCTTCTCAACAGCTGGAGGTACTGGCCACATATTTTCAGATATATTTGTGTCTCTGTAAGAACTCTGAAAGCAGCCACTTTAGGGCTGGGGGAAGCAAGAGTTTACAGTTTTTATAGTGTGTTTTTATTGGAATGTACACATACACTTCTATTCAGTTATCAAATGAACTTCCAACCATGAAAAATGAGAGAAAATAGGACCTATTTGAAGTGGATACAATTGAAGGACCCAAAATACTGGGTGTTTTTTTTCAGTGGGTTAAAAATCAGAGTGAAACTGCAGTCTACTTGTGTACCTGAATGGTAACATTTGATGAAGCTGAAGG
>BLBF01000021.1:26261508-26271987 GCA_015471245.1 Laticauda colubrina | reverse complement strand
GAAGGGATATCTTATCTTTTGAATTTCAGAAAGTTACATTCTAAAAAGCAGCTTCTGACCTGGTTATTCTACACATTGGTTGGGTTTGCACAATTACACTAGGTTAGACTAAAACAAGTTGGAAAAGTTGTGGTTCATCACTTTGTGGGAATCAAGCCATCATATTATGGTACTGTGCTTTGTTTTAGGGCTGCAAAACAAATAAAATAGAGGCCACTCCATTCAGCATACTGCTGTCAAGGATACCCACAGAGAGTGAGCTTAAAAAAATGACAAGATGGCTACTGTGACACTATGATCAATGTTTCCCCTTTTTCCCATGCATAATGTGCTTTAATTATGGAATCACAGGTACCAGAGTGACATTTCTGACCCTACTTGTGGACATTCTTGAAGCTAGTGAGAGTGTGAATTGCAGTCCAGATCTGTTGGGCCATACGTTATAATGTAAACGAAGTTTTTTCAAAGTTTTACATGCTGCTTGAACTTGGTTATTAAATATGCGGCTATTTAAAGCACTGCTATGTATCACCATTTCTTACTGAGATTTTTTAAAAAAAGATGTTTCTCCAGGTGAGTACATAGATTCTGTAGTTCTTCTAAATATGAGAAATCTTGCTTCTGAACATATATCCCCACAGCTGACCTCTCATGGACCTACGCATGTGAAATAATGAGGGCAATTTAATCTGGATGATATTCTATCAGCAAGATTTTAACTGTCCCTTTTCTTTCACTTAAATTTGACATAGAACTCTTGTTCTGTGGATGGCAGATACAATGCAAGAGCATCAGGGAATACATGCAGAGTGTTCTGTATTGCTGAGTAAATTTAACAATCTTCTACCTGGAAAGGAAAAGAACGAAGGAAACTTCAATGCCATTGTTAAGTTTTTTTTTTTAAGTGGATGTAATTAACTCAGTACTTTTCATGTCAAATGATTGTTATTTGTCCCAAATACAAAAACAGTTCAGTCATAGAAGTAAGGACATTTAAGTAGGAAAGAAAACTGATCCTAAGACAAAATTGCAAACACTGTTTTTTTTTCTTGTTCAATGTGAGCAGGTCACAAGGCTCTTACCCACCTTGTGTGCAAAATTGGACTCCTTGCCTTGAGTCTGCTCTCGGTTATGTGAGAGATGGAGAAAAGTGGGAAGGGGGGAGGATTGGAAAGATAAATATTCTAATTAATTCAGACTTCCACCCAAAAGCACAGTGCTATGAGAGCACTATGCCAAAGATCATTCAATCATTCATTGGCTACTCCACCGGCCAAGACGTCCAAATAAAACATGAAAGATATTGCTGGACTTGTCACTTATGGAGTCCTATGTCCCCTGAGCCTGTGCACTCTTATGCATCCTCGAGAGCAGGGGTCTCCAACCTTGGCAACTTTAAGACTTGTGGACTTCAACTCCCAGAGTTCCTCAGCCAATGTTTCTCTAGAGCAGGGGTGGGGAATTATAGTCCTTTTATGACTTGTGTACTATGCTGGCTCAGGAATTCTGGGAGTTGAAGTCTATAAGTCATAAAGGGGCCATAGTTCCCCACTTCTGCTCTAGAGAGAAAACTTTATCGTGCGTGTCACAAAAATATAAACCACGAGCTCATCAGTCTCTCTTGGATAGCTTGATAAGCTAGGAAATGTGAGGAGCTTGATTAGAAATAATGATGGGATATAAACAAGACTTGTACTAAAAGCTATAATTTCTTGAAATTCAGTTAGGTGGCTTCATATACCCCATTCTACCATAAACTGGAGTTTATAAACCATAATTTCTGAGTCAAGTAATGTTTCCACCAAAACCAATCAAATTGCAAGATGAGTTAGAGTTCTCAAACCAAGACTTAGGAGCCCTGAGGAGGCCATGATAACTCAAGAAAGAGCTCACTTTTATTTTTTTAAAAAGCAGGCTTCTACAGGCAAAGGGAGAGGCCTGTGAAAATCTGCATTCGTTTTGGTCCTCATTTTACCCAACAAAGCCTCACTGGGCAATTGTAGTAGTGATTAGAGACACCTTGCAATACAGAAATTAAATTTTAGACTTATTTCCAGTTCAACCTTCACATCAATTAAATTGTTCAATGATTCCTAGCTGGGGTGATGGTGGTTGCAGTATAAATTCCTCTATCACTACAGGAGGTCATCTGTTACTCTCCAGAGTTGGAAAATCACTGGCTCAGGGTATTGTGTTGTCCCAGTCTTTGTGAAAGGATTACATTATTATTTCTTACACAATTAATCAGCCCTTCTTGGTCCACTGCACTTCAGATGCATCAGTTCTGGCTGGGAAGCTGCTGTCTTGAGATATATGAATGATAACAGGTTGGGGAAAACAGGAATAAGTTGTTCATGGCAGCCATCTAAGGAGGAACAGAAGATTTTCTAGAGAAGGAAATACAAGATCTACCTGGAGAGCAATGATCTCTCAATTCACTCAATTCAAGGTGGCTTGTAGGAACCAAGCTTGTCTGGATCTTTCTGGTCTCAGGTTGCCTCTCAAAGCAGCCTTAGCTTTGCAGCTTGCATGTTAGCACCATGGGGGGATGGTGGTGCAGAGGAAGTTAGCTAATGCCATTTCAAAAGCATGTGAGAACTGCAGCTGTGAAAACAATGATGCTGCATGCAAGCTGGCCTGGGAGAAGAGGTGCTGGAAGGCAGGCCTTGGACCCTTTCAGAGACCCTGGGCCTCTGCCTAGTTATATACCCCCCCCCCCCAGGCCAAAACTCAGAGTGCTCCCAGGATTTGTCTTGCACCCTCCTGGTCTATTGCAGGAGTAGCACTGCCCCATCTCCCCTTCCTGTTGTTCTACAGAAGGCTGAGAGTGTAGCATGCCATTATTGCTGATTTCTCATACCCTGGAGGGAGAGTGTCATACGTTGTGACCCAACCCCATCAGTCTCTGCTGCTAGAAAAGGCAAGCGGTGGTTAAGAAGTTAGCCTAAAAGCAGGGAGTCCCAGATTCTAGTCAAGACACAAATGCCAGCTTGGTGGTTTTGGTCAGTGACTCTCTCTCTCAGCCTAGCCACACTAAAGGGATGTTATCAGGATAAATGGGAAGAAGCAGGGTCTTGAGCTCCTTTAATTTATGGGATCTAGATAAATAAATAAATAGATAAGGCTAGGAAGGGAAGCTGAGCATGATGCATTCACCCTGGCCAGGTTGACCTCAGAAGCAGCCCATGCAAAGGGAACAGCCATTGTCTGGACTGTAGCAAATTAGGTGGGACTCATGAAAGATGGTGCCTTACATAATTTGAAATAACCCAACCCATTAATAAACACTGCCTAGACCCCCATTTTGAGGGAGAAATATGAAATATAAATAAAATGCATCTAGACACTACATTACATATGGAATAAGAGGCCAAGGCAAATATCCAATTAAAGGAAATGTCTAAGACAACCTTTTGGTGTAGAGAAGTCCTTGCCTGTCATCCAAAAACACCTAATCTGCAATCTTGCTTATGTCATCTCATCTGCCATTTAGCTGACATTTTATTCAGTTTCATTTTACTTTTTAAAATCCCACCTTCCTTAACAAAATGAGCTTAAAGCAACCTAGAAAGCAGATTTTGAATAAGAGCAAAGCACTTGGGGGGTCCAGGGTGAGCATGAGCAAACTATGGGCACATAGCCTGTTTCATGCTTAAGGACAGAGCTTTTTTCTACAGCTGATCCCCAGGACAATCCCTGGCAGTAAACTTGCTCTCCCTGCCGTCGATCCTTACCCTGTCTAGGCCATCTCTGTTTCATGCTAAAATAACCAGCTTTCCCTCCAACTTACAGCTGTCGTATCTGGGATGCAAAGATTCAGATGACCATTTGCTGACATAAAGAGGCAGAGGTTTTCTATCTCTTGGTTGGCACCTAGCTTAGATATGATAGCCTTGCCCTTCAAGATGAAAAGATTTAATATACCTTGAGGCTGTCCTTGGACAATGACAAAATATTCAGAAGTGGGGGAATGTGAGAGAGTAAAACACAAGTTCAGCCAAGGAGCTGTGTCACTTATGGGCTTAAGACAGGGGTCCCCAAACTTGGCAACTTTAAGACTTGTGGACCTCCACAATTCTTAAAGTTGTCAAGTTTGGAGACCTGTGGCTTAAGGCGTGAGATTAAATCAATGTCACCAGGTGTCATGAATGAGTGCCAGTGGGTATTTACCCTGGAAGGAACTATTTTCTCATGTCTCATTAACCAGGATCATTAATCAAGTCACGTTTCATTGGGTAGCAACAACAAATAAAGATCCTTAATTTGAACATTACAGTAGGTTTTCTGTCTCTGTTTAATTTAGTTACTCCAATTGAACAAGAGAAACCAAGGAAGTTGTTGAGCCAAAATTCATTAGTATCCTGATCCTGCCTGGCTATGGCCACTACTACCTCTTCTGGTGAGGTTATAAAATCAGAAACAAGAACAGGGTCCCAAATTGTGTAGATGCAGAAAGTAAATGCAAACCTACATCCCCAAGCTTCAGATATTCGCCTCATAGAGAGTAAGTTCAGCTGAACCTCTTCATCATTTAGCAACATCACAGGCACCTATGAAGGCTTCCAACACTATTCCTCCTGGCTGTTTTATGAGCAAGAAAGGATCTGTTTACATCGCTTACAGAGACCCTGGCAGCCGAACGAAGCGATGGAATCTAGAGACAGTGGAAAATAATGCAATATTATTCCTGAGGGAATGGGAAAGTGTGTAATAGCACTGAGTCCGCTTTAAGTAGCAGCAAGCGACAAATAGAGGTAGGGAAATGATTCCAAATGATATCACAGCACACCTTTTCTTTTCAACTATGTTTTACTCAGTCTGCAGTTCCCAGATTTTTTCCTGGCGCCCAATGGTTTTGATTAAGTCTGTTCTTCATGCTAAGGCTTGTCTGGATTTGCTTAGCCTGCTTGATTGTTTATTTACTCATTTATTTTGCTGCAATCACAAGACTCGGCAGTATACCACATAATTCAATTCAAAACCATACAAAACAACCAGAGTAAAATGATAAAAGGTCCATGGAGCAGCAATAAAAAGGAAGCACAATGATAATTTATATTCATAGTAAAACAACTGGAGCAATATACAAAAAACAATTATGTAATGACACCATCACATTAAACTGGAAGAGCTCTGTCTTTAATTTCCTTTCTTCTGGAAGGCAGGAATTTTCGGGGCAACACTCACCTCTAAGAGAAAGCATGGGGGCCATGTTGGAAAAATCCCTCTTCCTGTTCTCTTGGAAGTGAGGGACTGCTAGCCATTCTTCCCAGGATGTGCATGTCAGACAGGCTTGTTCGGACTGTAATAGATGAGCTAACAGGCTCTTTGATGCCAAGCCAGAAAAAGATTTACATGGGATCCATCTCTACGTTAGATGAATTTCTTGGTCTGATTCAAGTTGAGTTTTCCAAAGAACACAGGACAATTTTTTGAAGCAGAAGTGAAGGCAAAACTGTCACAGGAATTGAAAGTAGCCACGAGTTATAGTTTAAAAGCAGTTACTTTTACAGAGGAGTCTTTCTATTATTCTTACAAAGTTTAGGAACTTGGTTGGGATTACTGGAAAGCATACCAGGTCTGGTAGAGAGGAAATGCTGCTTGGCTCATTGTCTGGTTTTGCAATCTTTTACCTTTTGTGAATCAAGTTGGTGACCTTGGGGTGAAAGGTTTGCACAATGAAATCTATTATTTCTCATTTATCATGAGGAATTTGTAATACCTAGAATGGATTTTCTTAATATTAAGTTAATTTTGCCAATTTCATCCATGTGAAACCATGCTTTGCCAGTTTCACCCTAGGTGTCAAAAGTCCTTTGTTTTATTGTCCTAGAGTTCATTGGAAGGTCAGGTCAGAAACAGACTTTAGATGACAGGGGGAAGTGTGGTTTTTCTTCACCTGTGACTTATATCACTTGTGTTTGAACCCAGGCATTTGTTTTTAGTACAATCTGTAAATCCCAACCAATATTGGCTACTGGTTAAACAAATAATGGTTTAGCAAAGCTGGCCAATATGTGTACACATGGAAGAAGAGAGCCTATCTGAGAATCATTCAACTATATTGTCTCAATTGCTGTTTAAACAGATCAAACAGATAATCAGAGTTGGAAGAGACCTTGTAGGTCATCTAATCCAACCCCCCACCCAAGCGGGAGACCCTACACCATTTCTGACAAATGGCAGTCCAGTCTCTTCTTGAAAGTCTCAAATGATGGCGCTCCTACAACCAAACTGTTCCATTGGTTGATTGTTCTCACTGTCAGAAAGTTTCTCCTTATTTCTAGGTTAAATCAATTTCCATCCATTATTCCTTGTCTGGCCTTCAGGTGCTTTGGAAAATAGCTTGACTGCCTCCTCTCTGTGACAGACCCTCAAATATTGGAAGACTTCTATCATGTCTTCCCTGGTCCTTCTCTTCACTAGACTAGCCAAGCCCAGTTCCTGCAACCATTTGTTGTATGTTTTAGCCTCCAGTCCTGAAATCATCCTGGTTGCTCTTCTCTGTACTTTTTCTAGAGTCTCAACATCTTTTTTATAATGTGGTGAACAAAACTGGATGTGCTTGGTCTTACTAAGACTTTATAGAGTGGTATTAGTACTTCACTTGATCTTGATTGTATCCCTCTGTTAACACAATTTAGGATTGCATTAGTTTTTTTGGCTGCTGCTGCATACTGCTAGCTCATATTTAGCTTATCGAGTGAATCTAAGTTTTAACAAATTTGTGAACATTCAGTTCATTGAAAAGTAGGAATTCTAACAACAGCACTTTTTTTCTTGAAAGATAGGAAGGATGCACATCCACTGACCACACAGGCAAATGAAGATACATGTGTGACAATGTCATCAGGTAGATGCCATTGCTTGCATGGTCTTTATCCAGATGATAAAAGCTGGATAAAAGGCATGAAAACCAATACAGGTAGTCCTCAACTTATGACCACAATCGAGGCCAAAATTTATAAGCTAGAAATGTGCTAAGTGAGTTTTGCCCCATTTTTTGATTTTTCTTGCCACATTTGTTAAGTGAATCACTGCAGTTCTTAAATTAGTAACCTGCTTGTTAAATGAATCTGATCTCCCTGTTGACTTTGCTTGTCAAAAGGTCGCAAAAGCAGATCACATGACCCCAGGGACACTGCAACCATCATAAATGTGAGTCAGTTGTCAAGCATCCAAATGTAAACCACACGGTCATGGGGGATGTGTAATAGTTATGTGTAAAAACGGCCATAAGTCACTTTTTTCAGTGCCATTGTAACTTTGAATGATTACGAAGCAAACTGTGGTAAGTGGAGGACTACTAATCATTTTGGCATTGCTCCAGCTTGCTCTAAGTGCTTTTGATCAGTTTTGAAAAGACAAAGAGGTTAATCCCTGTCAGATAGACTTTGGCAAATTCTTCTTTGAATCAAATTCTCATCTAGATGAGTATATAGATCCCGTCATTTTATTTTCCAGAAAACAGCGTGGAGGTGACTTGCCATTGCCATTTTTGGATCCATTTCTTTCAGTTTTTCAATGTATGCTATATATAGTTCATAGATTTCCTAGTGGTCTCCTATTTTAGTTTTAAGCAAATCCAGCTGTATTTAGCTCCTTGAGATCAGTCAGTGTTAACTAGGTGTTGTTTCTTGCTATGAGAAAACCTCTCTTTTTATCTTTGTGTGTGTGTGATGTGTCTGTACACGTGTGTTAATGTGTATAATTAAATTGATAATAATATGGAAGGTTTATAAATAAAGTGTACTAGCAAGGAATGCTGTAAATGTGATCCAGCAGTCAGAGTGGAAGGGAAATTTTGTTTAAATCCCGATCATCTTGCACATCAAACGATGGACTCTATTCCCAAAATAATATTAAAGCATTCATTTGCATACTTTGCAAAACATACTTTGCAATCCAAATTAACTGCCACCTTATATAACTGTACTAGCTAAGCATATTTAATGTTTTAGAATTATAATGATTTGTTTTCAAAGCTAACAGGAGGGAAAGGGGGAGGGAGAGGCAGAAATGCAAACCTTGGGACAAAAACTAAAAAAAAAAGTTTTCCAATATATTAATGATTCAGACTTTTTAGGAAGGCATTTTTTTTCCTTAATATTGAGTAAAATATTATCAACAGAATATAAAGCAGAAGACTTGCTAATGGGAAATTCTGGAAGTATTGTCCCAAGATATCTGGTAGTTATGAGATTGAGGATGACTGTTGAGGCACCTATTTGGCATCTAAGTTCAGCCCAATATATAAAGTAAGCAGTGAGGATTGTCGACTGGCTATTGAGATTCTGCTCATAGTCAGTATAGCAGTGGGCGGAATGGGCAGTTAAGCTGATCTGGTATAAGTTAGTTGCATTTCCTTTATTTATTGTTGCAATCATGATCTTAGAAGAGGCTCCTCTATATTGAGAATAATGGTTGACTTCATGCAGAATTGAAAAAATTCAAGAAACCATTCCCATCAAAAGTAGAGTGGAAAGAAATAAGACCAGAGCACTATATTATTCAGAGATGCTGCAAGTAGCATCCTCTGAGAGGCATAAATTCTTGGGCTCACCAGAGACTCTAATCTCTGGATTAAATTATTACTGTTCTCTTGTGGCATTTGATATGGAAACAATGACCTCATGATTTCACCATATGGCATTATTTTGGGGGAAAACTCCAGGTATACATTAGCAGAATGGACAAATGGGCCCCCAACCGTGTTGGGCAGGCTTACCACATTACCATCTGAAGAGCATTTCCAATAGACCTATTAAAGCTGAAGTCTAAAATTACCGAATTGTTGTGCTTTTGCCCTAAGGGCTGAAATTCAATGGGAGCCATCAGTATCCATTCAAAGCTTTGAAATCTAACTTTTGATTGCTCAAATTATCATATCGAATTTAAAAATACTGATTTTCTAACGCTCAGAGTAAACAATCCCTTCCTATTCAGTTTAGCTCTCTAACTTATTTTTCCCCAAGGTCCTTGGAGCCTCCTATGTTGCTGTTTGGTACAGTTAAAACAAGGGCCACCCAATCGCTATATCCCCTCCCACCAAATCAGCCATCACTTTAAGTCTGGAGAGGTATAGAGGCTCAGAGTCAACAGTGGAAATATCCCAGCCTGGTGATGAAATGAATGCACATCTGGATTTGATTACTGGAAAAGCTGGCTGGGGGCAGCGAGAATGCCAGTCTCCCTTTAATTCCTTCTACAGCTATTGTCCTCTTCCAAGCTGAAGATCTTGATGATAAAATCTCCACCTTAGGGGTCCGCTACTTTTTCTTGTGCAAAGTATTCTTAAGGTTTGTGGGATCTCTGTTCTTAATCCCAGGACTTTCCCAAGAAACTACATTTTGGAGATAGAAGAAAGATTTCTGAGTCCCTTGTTCTTCTTAGCCAAAATACTTTATGCTCCTCATTTCCTGAACTGGTGAATCCCCTTATAAAAGGGATCCAATCTGGTTCTGGCTCTCCCTTTTTGGGGTATTGCTGAAAATCGAAGAACCAGGCTAGTATATGGACTAGTCCTATGCTTGTATGACCTGCATAATCTGATCATTTTATTTATTAATCAAATTCATGTCACCCATCTTATATTGATGCAGTTATGGGTGGCTTAAGAATGATAAAAGCATCATATATAAAAAAGTCAAGATAAGCAAGGATTAAATAGAAAGTAAAACCAAGAAGATGGGTGGCAAGGAGTGGGATCTTCTCTCTGCCCCATCAGGCACTCTGAGCATAGAACATCCACATTGGGCCACAGGCCAGCCAGCTGAACCCAGTTTTAAATTCTTCGGAAGGCCAAAAGGGTGGGGATGGATCTCACCAGTAGCAGAATATTCCAAAGGGTAGTGTAGGAGATGACCAGGCTGAAGCTGAGAGAAAGGTCAAATGTGTCATCAGTCTCAAGTCCCTTTGAGACCACAAGAGATCTAAGTCCAGCCCACCTTGAATTCCATTGACTCTTACCTACCACCAATTGGCTTTGATCATTTGTAGGTCAGATTCTTTTTTTTTTTTTGAAAGAATTTTATTAATTCTTAACAAACAAACATATACAAACAAAACACAAAACATAAAAAACATAAAATATCTTTTTGGACGGCAGTTTGATCCCGAGTTACATCTTTTTGTACAGACATAAATTCAGGTTCATGCTTACTTTTATATAGCATTCCATTTCTTATTTACTATTTTACATTTTCTATATAGCTTCTCCCCTCTTTTCACTCTCTTAATTCTATTATATTTATTTCATCTCAATTTAAATCATTATACTTATATCCTTTGTCTGTCCTGTTTCAGCTGTCTATTATCTTTTCTCATTAACACAAAATTTCTTCTGTAATGACTGATTGGAGTATAATGCCTTGTCATACTTATCCTTCCCCTAGTTTTAAAGCTTAACATAACACATAATTTTCATTCGGATTCTGCGTAGTACATTCTAAAGATAGACTCAATATTTTAAAACAAGAA
>BLBF01000021.1:26220531-26261108 GCA_015471245.1 Laticauda colubrina | reverse complement strand
CATCTTATCACATTAAAATGTCCTTGAGAAGGAGTGTTTATACATTTCTCCCCAATTCAAATAAAGTACTTTCAAGCCTCTAGTTGGCAGTGTTGCAAGATCTCTTAATACTTTCCCCCCCCCCCCAGCCGGAAAGAAGAGTAATGTATACAAAACTCAGAGGAAAAGAAAAAAAAAACAAAGGGGGCCTCTATCCTAAAGAAAATTAAAAAATCAAAAGAAGCATAAAAATATATATAAGAAAAAATTCAATCTGGTTACCTACAAAGTCACATTAAAGTCCTCAGAAAAAGAAGTAGTAAGGAAAGAATCCAAGCCTCAATTTGACATCACTTTAAAAAACGCCGCTCAAACAATTCCAGTCAAACAAAAATAAAGTCACAGGTTTCTTCTTTGTTCAGGATATCCTTTCAGGTCTCAACCAATTTACAATACAAAAGAGGTTTCTCACCCAACCGACACACACTCGCTCAAGCCACTTTCTTTTCGGAGCTGGGCTTTCCTTTGGAGGCTGCCTTTCCACCGCCAGCAAAAGGGCTTCTCCCGGATCAAACCAGAGATTTTGCGATATCTCTGGGATCCTGGGACTGTGCCCTTCACAATCCCCGTCTCTACGGGACGGTTTAGGTCCATTAGGACCGACCAGGGGCGAAAATATCAGCTGCGATCTCAGAGCCCCGAGATCGCAGCTGTAGCACCGAGATGAAGCTCCGCCTTCTCCTAGGTCAGATTCTTGTAAAGAACTTAAGTTTGCAATAAGCCTGCATATTCATTTGAACTGCCTGGACCCCTGTTTTCTTGCATTTGACAGGTAGAGACCATAGTAGAAAAGTCTCTTCTCTTGGATCTTACCAGCTGAAATTTCTTGACAGTTGGGGTTTGTAGCAAGCCTTTTCTTGTGGAGTGGGTAGAATAGGACAATCCCATTAATAAGCAATTTCTGAAGGCATACAGAGAGGAATGGAGAAGAGAGCAACATCAATTGCATGGCTTACGGGGAGGAAAGGGCCCTGATTCCCTTCATTAGCTGCAGCTGGGAACACAGTGTTTAAAAAGGGAAGCTAAGCACAACAAAGTTGTTGGAAGCAAATTGTGAGTTATCTGTTATTATTGACGCTTATGTGGGTTCCTGGTATCTTCCCAACTGTGTGTGTTTTGTTGGCCTTTCAAGTCTGCAATTCCTTATCCTGCCCTGTCAAGTTAATTACTGCAGTGTGGTTTGTGTGGATTTTTATTTAAAGTTTGCATGTACTTTGTTTTCGGGCTGAATTTCCTCCACTTAAAAACTGTTCTTGGGAGAGTTTTTTCTCCAGCCGAAGGTAACCTGGACCTTGGGGGAAAAGTTGAAGGTATTAAAGGAACTCTTCTTGCTTATTTGACTGTGTTGCCTTTGTGCCACACCCCGGGTCATCAGATAAGAGGAGTGTGTGAGACTCAGATGGCAGGGGGACAGGTAATGCAGGTAGATCTCTCTGCAATAGAAGGAGTGGATGGTATGCTAATTAACATGTGAAGATGCTAAACGACATAGGACGAGCATAAGGAAGCCATTCATCGCATCTACATTCTATAGCGCAGTCCTCTAGTTCAGGGGTCTCCAACCTTGGCAACTTTAAGCCTGGAAGACCTCACCCCCCAGAATTCCCCAGCCAGCTGGATGGGGAGTTCTGGGAGTTGAAGTCCGCAAGGCTTAAAGTTGCCAAGGTGAAAGATCCCTGCTCTAGCTGAAGGGCAGGGATGCCAGGGCTGATTTATAGTTCAACTACTATAGGGAGTGTAGTGAAACATCTTGAAGCACTCCATCAATGGTTCTGGGCCATAGCCAGGAGTAATTTATAAATCAAGGACCATCACAGCCTTTCCACTATGATGAAATAATCTGTAGTTGTTATTTCTACCTTTATATTTTTGCAAATAAACATAGCTATATTTCTTCTAGTGTCTTTCTTTTTTGATGACAGATGTTTTCTTTTTTGTGTATGTGGAGGTATTTAAGAGGTCGCCAGGTTTAGGAAATGAGGCTGTAGGAAAATAAGAATCAGAAACAAGCCATTACTTCTTACTAGCTTTTTTTCTTCTTCAATTATAGATTCCTATGGCAAATCTCATTAAGTCTTCAGAACAAATTAGAATATGGTACCAAGGGATTGAAAGAAGGAGAATTCTGCTGCCCATCCATCCCAGCATGTCTTCAACATCTCCAAGCCAAAATAACTCTTTGGAAAGGAATGGGGTTATAGACATAATAGAATTACAACTTAAGATTTAATGTTATTGGCATATTATTCAACAACGCATCTGACAGAATCACTTTTGTTGTTGTTTTTCAAGTCTCCTTCAAAAGTTTATATTAAAAGAATCCATCTAGCCAAAGGAAATTGCAATAAGTAGTCCAATCATTACATGACTTTTTCCTCTTCTGTCTCTTGAAATTTAACAGAAAATCCTCATCTTTGACGCTGCATAACAAAAGCACATTTTTTCAACTTATTATTTTTCTGCTGTATAAACCTCCCTGCAGTATAATCACAAAATAATAAATCTACTGCTTGCTTTATATATTGTCAGACTCAGCAAATTGATTGACCATTTTGTAGTTGTTAAAATTAGGGTAGATTTTCACATGCGGTTTTTTTGTAGCAAACTGAAGATTTGTAATAATCAGGGGTGGCCTGTAGATAGTCTAGATTTTAGCTTTGTAATTAATGCTTCCAGCAAGCAGTCTAGTTTGCTTCAAGTACTTCTGAATGAATTGATCCTCTTTTTTTTAAGCATTTTTAACAACTTTCTCCAGCATCCAATTCAAGGGTGTTAATCTTTCTTTGGTCAGTTTTTGGTCACAACAATATATTAGATCTGTAAAAAACATGGGATGACTTTGTTGTCTGTGAGATATCTTCACGCAAAATATTTTATGTTTTTTTCACAGTTTTTCCTCTGAAGAACCAGATGTCTTTTATTTCAAGCTTACAGTTATTGCCCCTGTGAATTTTTGAGCCAAGGTAGATAAATCCTATTACTTATTCCAATTCTTTTCTGCCTATTTGCATTTATAATTGCCTATTGACATTATCCATCTTAGAAGAAAAGTGGTTTTGCGCACTCTTCTTTCCCCTTCAGCAAAAGATCCTGACATGGAATTGAATTGACTTGACTCCAGAATCTATTTATAGACTGTAATTCACACATGAACTTCATGAAATTTGGGCTTTTTCCAACATAAGGTTTAAAATATTAGATTTTGTCTGATCTGATATAATAAACATAGACTTTCTTAAACAGAAACTCCTATCATTTATTCTGGATAATAACACTTATCATATTGATTGATTTTCTAATTGTATTGATTTGATTTTAATAGTAGTTAAAACTGATATGAGATCATCTTTAGTACTAGCTAATCTTACTTTGGATATCCTTAGGTTTTGTGCATCTTATAAGACTCTTTTTTATTTCTTTTCTCTCTCTCTCTTTTCTTGGTCATGTTTTTAAATACCTGTTCTGTTAAAAAAAAATAAATTCAAAATAATTTATATTGTGAGAAATAAAAAAGCCTCCCAATTACTTCCAGCTATTTAAATAGGGCCATCAGCATATCTGAGGCTGTTGTTATTTCTTCCAGCAATTTTAATTTTAATTCCAATTTCTACTTCTTTTATAGGAACAGCTTATATTATATGAGTAAAGCAACAATAAACAACCTTGATTCATTACTTTCCCATCGAGTTACCTCATGTTCTAATTGTTTCTTGATGATCATACAAATTCTTCAGTAAATTCAGTGACTGGATAGCTATATTTTAAGGGCTATCCACAGTTTGTTTTATTCTACACAGTGGAAAGCCTTAGTACAAAAAATAAAGCAGAAATAGATATTGCCTTTACCCTTACTCATGAAATAGTAGCAATATCATCTCAAGGTGGATCATTATAATATTGATTGGGTTGTCTTAAATTCAAATTGAGATAATCACATGATTTTTTTTAGCTGTATATCAGAAATGATGAATGCTCTATTTCTTTTATGATTTTCTTGTATACGATACAAAAATCTTTCTTTGGCTTCTCAGAAGCTGCATAGCCATATGTCAGGCCCCAAACTAAGAATGATATGTGGCAGTTCTTTCAAGCTCAGTTTTTATCTTTCACACCTATGACAAAATCCTGCCAGAATGAAGTCTACTACTACATCTAAAATATACTGTACTTTGTAAACTATTAGGGAGAGACTGTTTTCACCCTCTATCTTTCACATATGATACCTGGGCTGGATTGTCTCTTACTTATCTGTAATGTACTGCCTCCCTCATGGGGATATCCAAGTCCTCACTATATTCCATCACATTGTACTAAATCTCCAGGTGATCCCAAATATGATAATTAATGGTTTCCCCATCACTTGGTTCCTTTGGTCTCCTAGGAAGTAATTCCTCTGGTTTGGAATACTTGAATTCATTTAAATTAGCTTTGTATTCTTTTATCCTCTCTTTCTCTAGTCTGAGCTTCACCACTCTGCTACTAGTGATAGAGCAAAAGCAAACTAGGACTTTGTGGGATCCTTAGTGCACTCTAAGCTTGGTTGCTTTCTTGCAGACATTTCACTACCAAACTAGGTAACATCATCTGTTCCGTCCGGAAAAACGCGAGGTAGACCGGGTTCCAACAGTCAAAGTCTTTATTTTCAACAGTAAAGATAAACGGAATGGTTTGGCTCTAGTCGCGGCAGCCTTTATATACGGCTTGCCTGCCGGCTTGTAGCCAATGACATTAGTTTGATTTAACCGCCTTTTGGCGGCTCCTTTGGATTGGTTCCTAGTGAACCAATCCCTATGCCGGCTTACTTAGCCAATCATATTAAAGGATTTGGAGTCAACTATTTTTATACAGAACACCCCTCCCCTCTTGGTTTAGTCCTACATGGTGATGTAGTCGCGCAGGTAGGTGGGGCTTCTTCTGATTCTACTGGACTTGTGCGGTTCATTTTTGCTGGAGACTTCAACCGGTTCAGATGGGGTTGCTGTCTCTCCGGCTCTTCTCCATGGAACGCCCTGGAAGGGTGAGTCGGCCATTTTGCTACCGCTTGAGTTTCTCAGGCCGGTGGTTTTGCCACTCCCTCCTGGTTTCTCCGGGCAGGTCGAGCTGGCTTGGCTGGCCCCTTCATCTGAATTTTTTCCGCAAGTCTCATCTAACTGTAAGTTTCTTTTTTGCTCTTTTTGATTGTTCAGATGTTCTGGGTTTATTTTAAAAAGTTCTTTATTATTTTCTTGTATTTCCCCCCCCCCCCTCTTTGGTTTGATTTTCGTCGTTTTTTATTATTTGTGGTTGTGAGTTTGTATTTCTTTCAATGTTTCGGGAATGAAGCTGGTCTATGTGCTGCTTCCATTTCCTGCCATCATCTATGGTTAGTCGGTAGGACCGGGGGGCTGTGATTTGTGTGATTGTGCCTGGAAGCCATAAGGGGTCCCCGGTGAAATTTTTTGCGTAGACAAGGTCGCCGATTTCAAATGTTCGGCAACGGCTGGAGGAGTCGGGGGGTCTTTCCAAGGTGTAATTTGGGTGCAACCTGTCTAATTGCGACCTAAGTTTTCTTCCCCTTAATAATTCCGCCGGGCTTTTGTTGGTTATAGTGCTGGGTGTGATATGTTGGAGGGTGAGTAGGCGGTTAATTTTATCCTGGACATCCCCAAAGTCCATTCTCTCTAAACCCTCTTTGGTAAACCTGACCATTCTCTCTGCCCTACCATTTGCAGCCGGGTGGGCTGGCGCGGTCAGTGCATGGCGTATACCTAGGGAGGCTAGGTATTGTTCAAATTGGATGGCTGTTAATTGTGGCCCGTTGTCGGACACTAGGACATCCGGCAATCCATGGGTTGAGAAGAGTTTGTTAAGTTGTTTAATGACCGCATCGGTTGTCGTAGATGACATTACTACAACTTCCAGCCAATTTGAGTATGCATCTACAATTAAAAAGGTATGTCCCCTAGTAGGACCCGTGAAATCAATGTGGATGTGAGACCAAGGTCCTTGTGGGGTCTCCCAGTCCCTTATGGGTGCTTGTGGTGGGGAAGGCCTGGTTTTCTGACATTTAGTACAAGTAGCAACCCAGTATTCGATGTCTTTATCTATACCAGGCCACCAGACATAGCTTCTAGCTAGGCTTTTCATTTTTACAATACCAGGGTGGCCTTTGTGAAGCATACCCAGCACTCTAGTTTGTAATTTAGGAGGGATTACTACCCGATCACCCCACAATAAACAACCTTTTTGAATTGAAAGTTCGGTTTGTCTGGTCCGGAAAGGTTTAAAGTTTTCAGTTTTTTGGTTTTCCGGCCAGCCTTTACCTACCCAGTTTAATATGCGGGCAATCACTGGGTCCTTTGCGGTGGCTCTGGTGACATTGTTTGCAGATATTGGTAGTTCGGGGCATGTTTCTATTTGCAGGGTGGTCATTGTTGGCGCCGGGTCTTCCTCCGTCGTTGGCAACGGTGCTCTGCTTAATGCGTCTGCATGGGAGATTTGCTTCGCGGGTCGATGCATCAATGTGTAAGAGTATGCTGCTAGGAATTCTGACCATCTAGTCATTCGCGGGGATAAAATGTTCGGTGTAGGCTTGTTTCCTGCCAGAATTCCTAGTAATGGTTTATGGTGCGTTACAATAAAAAATGTTCTTCCATAAAGGTATTCGTAGAAGCGTTTCACTCCGGCAACGATTGCCAGGGCTTCTCTGTCTAGTTGACTATATTTATGTTCTGTTTTAGACAGAGTCTTTGAGTAATAAGCGACGGGTGCCTCTCTCCCATCTGGCAATTGGTGGCTCAGGATGGCACCGACTCCAAACGGTGAGGTGTCACAGGTTACCGTCAATGGAAGTGTGTTACTAAACTGGATAAGAACGGTGTTTGATGTTAATAATTTTTTTATTTTCTGGAATGCTTTTTGCTCTCTATGTCCCCAAGTCCAATTAGTTTTCTTTTCCAGCAAACGGTGTAATGGTTCCGCAATTGTCGCTTTGTGGGGAAGGAATGAATACATTATAGAAATTTATTAGACCCACAAAGCGACAATAGCGGTCTACTGGAAGCTGTTGGTAAGCTTGTGCTAGATCTAGTTTAGCAAATTTTTTTCCTCCCCCGAGTGAGTGTAGCAAATGTTGTACGACTGGCACCGGGTATGCGCTTTGTTGCAGTGCATGGTTCAGGGTAGCCTTGTAGTCTCCGCAGATGCGTACCGACCCGTCAGGTTTAACTGGTGTTACTATTGGCGTCTCCCATTTAGCATGGTCAACAGGTTCCAAAACCCCTTGGTCAATTAATTTGTTCAATTGTTCCTCTATTTTTGCCTTGAATGCAAAGGGAACTCGTCTGGCCTTTAATCTTCTAGGGGCCACCTGGGGGTCTAAGCTAAAGGAAATTGGGGTCCCCCGATACCTGCCTAGGGAGCCATCAAAAACGTCCTGGAACTCGTGGATCAGGTTTTCTTCCCAGTCAGTTGCGGCCACTCGGTCTATTCCGGTCATTCCGATGCCCAATGGTGCGAACCATTTGATGCCCAGGAGGCTGGGTCTGTCTCAGTCGACTATTGTCAGAGGCAGGATTTCAACATGCTGCTTGTAAGTGACTCGGAAATGTCCTAGACCTACCACAGGGATTCGATTCCCTGGGTAGTCCTTCAGGGTTATTTTTTGTTTCTGGAGCTCTTTTAGCTTAATATTCGGGACCAGTTGTTTGATTGTGTCCCATGACACCATTGCCAGGAAAGACCCTGAATCGACCTCCATCTCGCAGGGGCTGCCTTCGATTTTTATGATGATTTTAACTTTTTTTCCGCTTTCCGTCTGAGCGCTTCTGATAGTGACAGTTTGATGGGTCTTTTCTCGGTTACTGGCTCGTTTGTTTCGCTCCCACTTTCTCTTGGCTTGTTTCGATTCAGCTTGTGGGGGAGAGTTACTGCGTCTGTTAGGGCTGTAATTTTTTCGATTCCTACAGACCTTCTCGATGTGTCCCCTTTTCTTACAAGCTCTGCAGATGGCATCAAGGAATCTGCAATCGGCTTGAGGGTGGTTTCCTCCGCAACCGGTGCATTCCCGCCAGTTTCTTTTTTCGCGCCTTTTTTTGTTGGCGTATAGGCGGTGGACCTCATCGTCTTCCTCTCCGGATTCTGATGTCTCGTCAAAATCTTCATGGTGTGTGGTGGCGGGAAATTGCTTCTTCCCTCTGGTTAGGCTCGCTTCGTCGTTGTTCGCGTTCATTAGTTTCATTTTGGCCACTGACTTTTTCGCGGCTTCTGCAGTTGTGGCTTCTGCAATTGCTTCGGCTATGGTTATGTTGGGTTTATTCAGCAACTTACTTTGTAAATTAGAGTCTTTTAAACCCAATACTACTCGATCTTGCATGGCTTCATCTAAGTTCAGGAACTCACATGCTCCCCCCAGTTGTCGGAGGGCTGCCACAAAATCAGCGATGGTCTCGCCTTCTTTTTGGTCCCTTTGGTAGAATTCATGCCGTTTGATGAGATTTGACACCACTGGTGTGTAATGAGCCTTAAACATTCGCTGGAGTTCAGGCCAGGTCATTTGCTTTACGTCTCTGAACTTCGCCAATGCCTTGGCCATTTTGAATATCGTTGGTCCGCAATGCGTTAAGAAGACAGCCCTCTTACGCTGGTCTGAGATATCTTCCATCTCGTTACTTTCTAAGTACATTTGGAAATGGTCTACGTAGGATTCCCAATCCTCTTCATTGGGGTTGAAGGGTGCGGGCGGTGCATTATTTCCAGCCATCACTTCCAGCCTGGGTTTCAATTCGCCGTGTGCACAGTCTCATGTTTTTAGGACGATCCCACCCTCGTCGCCAGTGTTCCATCCGGAAAAACGCGAGGTAGACCGGGTTCCAATAGTAAAAGTCTTTATTTTCAACAGTAAAGATAAACGGAACGGTTTGGCTCTAGCCGCGGCACCCTTTATATACGGCTTGCCTGCTGGCTTGTAGCCAATGACATTAGTTTGATTTAACCGCCTTTTGGCGGCTCCTTTGGATTGGTTCCTAGTGAACCAATCCCTATGCCGGCTTACTTAGCCAATCATATTAGAGGATTTGGAGTCAACTATTTTTATACAGAACATCATCAGTCCTTGTAGGGAGTGGAATTTACTCTCATTTTATATGCTTAGTGGTTTGCCCCATCAGATTTGGTGGAAGTGGCCTTGGTGGTTCTTTGATTGGGCTGTTATTTCCTGTTAGCTTGTTTGCCTGAGTGGTGGCTCCTTGATTGGGGTAACGTTTGCTTCTTGATTGGTGGTCTAATGTTAATTTTGGTGTTAATCTCTGCTCATCTAAGTATTGAGTGCTAGTAAGGAGGTTTTTTGGACTTTTTGTTTCCTTTTTGGCTTTTTTATTGTCTCTTTTAAATGGTATGCAGATGTTGTTTATATCTATGTGCCTGTTTATGGCCAGTTTGTCTGAATGCCCAGCTTCTAATTTTTTGGACTTGACTTGATATAGGATGCTTGCAATTTCCCAGCTGAAACTATGGCTAAGTCTGTCCATGTGTTGTGAAATTAAGGAATTTTTTAGCTGTATATCAATAATGATGACTATAATAATAATACAATAATAATGAAATTATTTATCATGTCTTTTGACTGCTAATTGTTGTTCATGGATGCTTTGTGCTACTCTTCTGTTTGTTTGTTCTATGTAGTGACTGTTGCAGTCCTTATGCTGTATTTTGTACATGACTCCTATTTTTTCTTCTGGAGCTGCTGAGTCTTTGGGTTTACTTAGGATATTTTGATGGACCTTGGTTGGTTTGTGTGCTATGATAATGCTATGTGGTTATAATAGTCTGTTGATGGTTTTTGAGCTGTTTTTGATATTTGCCAGTGTTGTCACAGTTTCACAGTTTGTGTTGTTTGTGCTATATTGGATTGAGCAGTCAGGTATTTTTTATAAAGCTGCATGGATATACAATTTGTTGGAAGATATTGTATCGATGATCTGTTACCTTTTTCTGATGTTGAAGGTTGCTGCAGTATGTTTGTGCTTGGTAGCTTCCCTTATGGGAGGTTGAATTGTTAATTTGACAGTGGGGTACTTGGTTGGTGTGGACAGTTTTATGATAGACTTGTGTTTCAAATCTGCCAATCACTGTCTCTGCTAATAAGGATATCCAAGAAGGATAGTGTGTTGTTTTCTTCTTCTTTAGTGAATTTTATTCCTTTGAAGATGTTATTGTGGGTTTGTGTCTGTTCTTTAGTTAATTCTTTTTTATTATGACAAAAGTATCATCTACATACCAGATCCATACTTTGGGTTGTATCATTCAAGGAAGTGTTATAGATTCCAGGCATTGCATTATGGTCTCTGCTTTTAGTTCTGAAAGCTAGGGCATTATTTCTTTCTCAGATAAGACAGACATAAAACATGAATTAAAACCTTCTACTTTCTCACCATCATTCATGACTAATTTATCTTTTTCTTCCAATAACAGATCTTATAATTTCTCTGCTATTTCTTTTGTTTCTGTCCAACCCCTCAAAGCCTTTGTTGATATTTTTGGTTCACAAACTTTAACTTATCATGAGTTTTAGCCTGATACAATCTAAAGTTTCTAAGGATTGTCTTGTATTCTTCTTTAAACATCCGCTTCTCATTCCATTATCTCTGCTTGATTTTCTTCAGCATCTTAGAAATGCACCTGGTCTGTTTTTACATATTCACACTGGTCTGTTTTGATATCTCCCATTTTTCCTTCTAATAAGAATTATTTGTTTCTTCAGCATCTTGTTTCATCCTTCCTGGAGACTTTTATCTTTCAGGATTTCAATCTGCTGGATTTACTTTTCATTGGAATCCATCAAAATCAGTTGTGAAACCAAGTATATAAATTTGACTCCCAGTAGTCATCTCCAACTTACGCTGATGTCCTGATTGGGAATGTTTATTTCATTCAGAGCCCTGAGGTATAGTGGTTTCTAAGCAATGCAGTACTGCAGGCTAATTCTGTTGACTGCCATACATTCGATCCTGACTGGCTCAAGGTTGACTCAGCCTTTCATTCTTCTGAGGTCAGTAAAACGAGGATCCAGATTGTTGGGAGCAATATGCTGACTTTGTAAACTGCTCAGAGAGTGCTGTAAAGCACTATGGAACGGTATGTAAATCTACTGCTATTTTTTGGCAGTATTTTGTAGTGGCTTGCCATATTCTTCTCTAGTTAATAATATGTAGTATTTGCTATTTAGTATTGGAGTACTTATGGCTCACCAAATGCTGCTGAACTACAACTCCCACAGATTTTAGTCAACAATACAAATGATAGGGCATACCAGAATTTGTAATTTCATAACGTCTAGAAGATGATTGTTTCTTCAACTTTTTTTCTGAGCTCTAACTCTTGCACTTGAAAATGACACACAGATATTTTAAAAGTTAATCCTCACTTTAGTTTCATCAACATATTTAAAATCATTTGTGATTTCAAGCACTGTGGTTTGGTGAGTCATATATAAAATCTGTCTCAATATTTCAATCACCATATACATGTACTGGGGAAAAAATGATGGGGACTTGATAGCTATTTGCATTTCACAATGAATTATTCATAGGAAGCCTGAGTCAAGTTGAATGAGTTTCTTAATAGAATCATGGAGATGGGGAGGTAGTATGTTGAAGTTGGCTACAATTTCCAATCCCATTCTTATTTATGCAAAAATTCAGAATGGAGTTTAATCCACAAATTGAAAATGGGACTTTTAAAGAGAAGTAATATTTTCTTTGAAAGGGAGAGCATCATAATCATGATGAAATAACTATGGGACAGTCCAATGATTAATTTTAATTTAGTTCTATGTTCAGTTTACTGATTAAGTTCAGAACCTTTGTTACAAAAGGAAAGCTGGGCATTTCCCAACCTTTCCAGCATTTCTGGGGATGTATGACCTCAACCCCTGCTCTAAATTCAAGGGTTTTGTGAGCAAAGACTGTGCAAACTGTACTAAGATCAGGCTCAGTTTCACTTAAGGATGTTCCCCAATGTTCTCCATAAACTCTGTTTTTACTCTGCTTTTCAGATATCCTGGCAGAACTGCCAGCAAATATAATGAAAATGAACTGTCTAAAAGTTTAGCAAATATTACTTTTTTTTCAAGTTAGGTACATGATTGTTAAGTGAATCTGGCTTCCTCCATTGACTTTGCTTGTAAAAAGGTTGGAAAAAAGTAAGCAGATGACCTTGGGATGCTGCAAAGGTCGTAAGCATGAAAAATGGTCACAACTCACTTTTTCAGTGCCATTGTAACTTTGAACAGTCATTACATGAACTGTTGTAAGTTGAGGACCACCTGGATTGGGGAAAATACTTGGTTGCAAGATTATTAGTATGCTATACTTTCACCAAGGACAGGGGATTCCAATGCAACAGAGAAAAGGTGGTGAAAACCTAGCCCCCATAGCAAGAGTCAGTCCTAGAGGAGAGAGAGGAGAAAATATAAAGACAATTATTAATCATTAAACAATTACAAAACAATACACTCCTAAGGTTTATCAGGATACTTGGAACGAAATGCTTTGATCAACTTAGGGGCTTTAACGTCGGTTTCGTTAAACCATTCGGCTTGCGAAGAAGGGAAATGTTTCCAGGCTACAAGATACTGGAGTCGACCCCTCCATTTACGAGAGTCCAGAATTTCTTTAACTTCAAAATGTTGTTCACCTTCAATCAGTATTGGTATGGGAGGGTCAGCCTGGATGGGTCTTAAGTCAGAACTACGTTCAGGTTTTAGCAAACTAACATGGAAAACCGGATGAATTCATCGAAGAGTTTTGGGTAAGTTCAGCTGGACTGTCACAGGATTTATAATCCGTTCAATCGTGAAAGGACCAACATACTTAGGACCAAGCTTCTTTGACTTTTGAGTAGTCTGCAGGTATCTGGTGGACAGGAAAACCTTGTCGCCCACTTTATATTCTTTCTGTGGGGATCTTTTCTTGTCTGCACATTTCTTATGAGCTTGATGGGCCTCATCTAATGCTTTGCGTGTCACTGGCCAGTTAAGTTGGAGTTGAGTTATCCATTCATCCAACGAATGGATGTTAGGTTTTTCATGAGGAAGTTCAGGTATGGGAATGAAATCTTGTCCCGAAGCCACTTTAAATGGAGTAAATCCAGTACTACTGTGTACGGAGTTGTTATATGCCACTTCGGCAAATGGTAATAATTCAGACCAGTTATCTTGTTGATAATTTATGTAACATCTAAGATATTGTTCTAACACTGCGTTAGTCCTCTCACAGGCCCCATTAGTTTGGGAGTGGTGGGCGGAGCTTAACCCCTGGGTGGAGCCTATTAACTTCAGGAATTCTTTCCAAAAATTTGAGGTAAACTGGACCCCTCTGTCAGAGATTATGCGTTCCGGAACGCCATGTAACCTATAGATATGTGAAATAAACAGTTTAGCCAGCGTCTTAGCAGAGGGAATCTTGGAACAAGGTATGCAATGTACTTGTTTGGAAAACAAATCAGTCACTACCCAGATGACCGTGTTTCCACCACTTTCGGGTAATTCTACTATAAAGTCCATAGAGATTTCCTTCCAGGGAGCCGTTGGTCTAGCTACATTTTGTAACAATCCTACTGGCTTACCAGGAGGTCTCTTTGCCAAAGCACAAATTGGACAGCTAGCTACATAAGCTTCAATGTCCTTCTTTAAAGTAGGCCACCAGAATTGCCGCTTAACCAGATGTAAGGTCTTCACAAATCTGAAGTGGCCAGCTGCTTTAGAAACATGAGCCTGTTGTAGTATTTGGCCCCTCAGCACCTGTGGCACATACAACTTGGCCCCCACCCAAGCCAAACCATCTCTAACTGTATAGTCACTTGAATGAGCCAGGAACCATTCATCCAGTTTTAAAGCTTCTTTTAATTGTTCGGTTAGGTCATTCGATAAAACCACTTCTTGGTTCTTCTTTTGGGCTCTGGTGATCACTGGGGCAGCCAGATGTTTGGCTGAGACAATTGGGCTTATCACCTCCTGGCGTATACTTGGGGTAGTCTAGAGAGAGCATCCGCCATGAAGTTCTTCCCTCCTGGAATGTACTTCAATGAGAAATTGAATCGCTTGAAGTACTGGGCCCAGCGAACTTGTTTAGGGGACAGCTTCCGAGGCATTTTTAAGGCTTCCAAATTCTTATGATCAGTCCATACCTCAAATGGGTGTTTTGCTTCTTCCAGGAAATGTCTCCAGGTCAGTAAGGCCCAACGAACTGCAAAAGCTTCTTTCTCCCAGACGGCCCACCTTCTCTCTGTTTCAGACAGCTTACGGGAGGTATACGCACAAGGCTGTAAGGTCCCTTTCTCGTTGATTTGAAGTAACACCGCTCCAATAGCCACATCACTTGCATCGGCCTGAATCACAAAAGGAGTGTCCATATCTGGGTGCTTCAGCACTGGTTCTGCAGCAAACAGTCATTTTAGCTTTTCAAAAGTTGCTTGGCACTCCATGGACCACTCCAGCGGCTTTCCTGGCCTTGGCTTCACCTCCCCTTTTGTTTTTAAGAGATTTGTGATGGGCATTGCTATCTTAGCAAACGTCGGGATGAATTGCCGGTAAAAATTTGCAAATCCCAAAAAGCTTTGAAGTTGTTTTCTGGTGCGTGGTGGAGCCCATTCCAGAACGGCATGCACCTTCTCTGGATCCATCTCTATGCCTTCAGATGAAATGCGATATCCCAAATAGTCAATTTTGTCTTGGTGGAATTCACACTTTGACAATTTAGCATACAACTTAGCAGCACACAGTTTCTGTAGAACCGACTGCACTAGTTTCACATGTTCATCCAGAGTTTCCGTGTAGATAAGGATATCATCAAGATAAACCAGAACCCCCCTGTATAAATGTTCATGTAACACTTGGTTGATCATTTGCATGAATACAGCTGGGGCCCTTTGTAAACCAAAAGAAAGAATGTTGAATTGGAAGCAACCCATCGGGCAGTTAAAAGCGGTCTTCCACTCATCCCCTTCCTTAATTCAAATTCGGTAGTATGCTTCTCTCAAATCCAACTTCGTGAAAATCTTTCCCTTCACTAAATGGGCCAACATGTCCTTCATCAAAGGAAGGGGGTACACGTTTTCCACAGAAATAGCGTTCAAATTTCTGTAATCCACCACCAAGCGTTTGGAACCATCTTTCTTTTCCCGGAACAACATTGGGGCTGCTACCCGGGGTCTAGCAGGTTGAATGAAACCACGTTCCAGATTTTTATCTATAAACAATCTTAGCTCTTCCAATTCCCGTGGGGTCATTGAGTACAACTTTGGTTTCGGGAGCTTCACCCCAGGCAAAATCTCAATAGCACAGTCTGTTGGCCGGTGAGGTGGAAGCTCATCCGAGGCCTTCTCACTGAACACTTCTTTTAAATCCCAATACTCTTTGGGAATTTTCTCCTCCCCTTTTACGGGCTCAGTACCTGTGGAAGCTATTTCAATTAGGTCCTCAGGCTTCGTCTGGGATCTGGCCCCTCCTCTCGGTCGCTGCTTTGTGCGTATGTGCAACAACCCCTTCCTCCAGTTAACCTGGGGGTTCCATTTCCGGAGCCAGGGCAGTCCCAGTATTAATGGTTGCTCCATCCCAGGAACCACAAAACGCAGGGTCTCATCATGCTCTCCCATGACCATTTCTATAGGTTCCGTGACAAAACGTGCGGAGCAACCTCCAGCCACTGATCCATCTAGTTGGCAAAAGGAAATGGGCATCTTCAAAGGTTTTAGCTTTAGGCCCATTTTCTTCACTACTTCCGTGTTGATTATACACCTTGTGCACCCAGAATCTAACAGGGCTAGCATTTCCCCTTCGACCCCTGAATTGGGTACCCTCAACTTCACCGGAATGGTCATAGGGCCCACGCTTGGACTTACCAGGAAGTCGTCTTCCGAGTCAAAATCCTCCTCCTCAGGGGTCACTGGGGTTTCTGATTCCTCTCCTGCGGGAGGGGCGACCTCTGCCATCTCTTTCGACTTTAGTGCTGTTTTGCGAGACTTCGCTGGGGATTTTTCAGGTTTCTTTCCTTCCTTTGGCGCCCCCTTTGGCTCCAGCTTGACTCTGCAGTTCACAGCCCGGTGACCTTCCTTCCCGCATCGAAAGCAGGCCGAGGGGTTGGGTCTTGCCGCCACTCCTCCCCTCTGAGATTTAGGAGCCTCTTGGGGACGTGGGGGGGAAAAATTTGCTCCACCCATAATCTCCCTGCCGTTTGCTTCGGGTTAAATCAATCTCCACTTCTTCTGCCAGCAAGTACCACATCTGCAAGTCATTGGGGTCTCTTCTAGCAATGCATCTCTGGTACACATCTTCATTTAAACCATCTTTAAACAGTTCTATCAGGGCTTCTTGGGGCCAGCCTCGGAAATGGCCGGTTAGCTGTCTAAATTCTTGGGTGTAATCAGCCACAGACCTCCGCCCCTGTTTTATGGTTTTCATCCTAATTCGGGCCTTGCGCTCTGCCAGTGGGTCCTCAAACCTAGCCCTCAGTGCAGCCATGAACAGGTTGTAGTTCAGCAACTGAGGAGCATTATCATTATGCAAGGTCACCATCCACTCTGCCACTATTCTCTCCAGAGCCCTGGTAACACACCTCACTTTGGCTGCTTCTGAGGGAAAGTCCTCCCAGTATTCTTCCATATGGCTCCAAACTTGAGCTAGGAAAAATCCCAAGGTTTTGGGATCCCCCTCGTATTTTACTTCTAATGGAAGCAGCCTAGGAGCTCTACGCCTTCTAGGAATCACACCTCCCGCTGAAAGCCCCGGGGCTGCTGCTGGATCAGGTTGATTTATGGGAGAGGGAGCTGCTCTGCTTCTTCTGGCTGGGGCTACTTCCCCTCCCCCTTCATACCTTTGTGCAGCTTGGGGTTGTTCAAAGGCTTCATTCAGGAGTCTCCTGGCTTGATCCAGTAAGAGTTCCCTCTTTTCCTTCTCTTGCCAAGGGTCCTCTTTTCCACGCCGGCGGGTAGTTGTGAGCCCGGGGGTGTGTGTGTGTCCTTCTCTGGATCTTTCCAACCAACCCCCACCGACCATCTGGGCTTCACAGCTGGATCCTCTTCCAGACTGAGCTCTGCTAGCGATTGGGCTTCCTGCACCAGCAAAGAATCTTGGCCTCCAATGGCTCCCAGATCCTCCTGGTCACTATTTGAAGATGACATGATGTCCAGGCCCCCTCAGAAGAAAATTGGGTATTTTCTCCGGGTGGACAGGTGGATGAGATTCAGAATAATGTCAGGCGGAGCTCCATTCAAAATCCAGGAAAGAAATAATTAGACTCTTTAGTTTAGAGAAAAGATATCTTTTACTGAAAGTGAAGTGGTAGCAACCAAAGAATTCTGAATCTGAGAATTTAGGCGCGCAATTCACATATAGAAAGTGATGGAAATGTTCCCACCCCCAATAGTTCAAATGACACTTCCAATTAGAAGTTGTGGATATGATCATGTGGGCATCTTCAGGTGATGATGAGGCCTCTGTCCGTTGACCTTGGCATCCTTTGATAACGGGTTGCAGTTGCGCAGAGAAAAGAAAGCTAAGCGAGAAATAGAAACCTAACTCTATTGTATGCTTCCCCCCCATTTACACAACAGAAGAATGTAACACCTCCAGCTCACTTCCCAGTCTTATCCCTTCCTCCCCTCCCCCCTCCTTGTTTCTTATGACAGCCGAGAGATGCAAAGCAATAGTAGAAGATCTTGAAGGCTGACAAGGTGGCCTAGTGATCCTGGTGGTGCAGTGGTTAGAATGTAATAGTGCAGGCTCACTCTGCATATTGTCAGCAGTTTGATTCTGAACTCAGCCTTCCATCCTTCCAAGGTTGGTAAAATGAGGGCTCAGATTGTTGAGGGCAATATGCTAATTCTGTAAACTGCTTAGAGAGGGCTGTAAAGCACTGTGAAGTGGTATTAAGTCTAAGAAGTGCTATTGATATTAATAAATATATACAGTGCAACATGAATTCACAGCTGCCATTTTTTTTAGCTGGTATTAACTTTCATTCTCATCACATTATGCCCCTGAACACAGGATATTATAATAGTTTGACATGGTATCTGTGCAATTCTAAGTAGTTTCCAAGTAATTTACAGATGAAAAATTTATCAATGTGCAGATTTGCTGTCCAATTTGCTTTCTGGTATGGTGTCCAGGATGTCTATAATCACTTAGACCACCACTGTTAGTTTATACCAATTTATTTATTATAGCTGTTTGCCAAATGTTTAAACTGGATTTGACATTTTTATCCACCTATAGAGTCTTTCCCAAGAATGTGGGTAGACAGAAGTTGTTTGCTTGTACTAAGGATACGACTTCAGCAACAGAGTGGTCAATGTCTGGAATACTCTACCTGACTGTCGTTTCTTCCCCAAACCCCAAAAACTTTAACCTTAGACTGTCTACTATTGACCTCACCCTTTTCCTCAGAGGTCTGTAGAGGACGTGCATAAGCGCACCAGCGTGCCTACCATCCCTGTCCTATTGTTTCTTTTTTTTTTTTCTTATTCTTATCCATTTCATGTATTCACAGCTATGTTTATACTTATACCTGTTATCTTATAATCACTTGACAAAATAAAATAAATAAATAAAATAAAACTGTTGTGTGATGTAAGCTTGCTATTGATGGATGGTGATTTTGTCAATACTGATGGTGTTCAAGTGATGCTCCAGTTGTTTTGGGATTATATCCAAAGTGTATATTATTATTTATACTATTATTATTACTAGTATAGAACTTCTAGTGGTGGTGTGTTGAAAATATCTAAACAGCTGCCACAAAGAAGAGGGGGTCAAAGTGATTCTCCAAAGCACCTGAAGGCAGAACCAATGGACAGAAACTAATCAAGGAGAGAAGCAACGTAGAACTAAGGAGAAATTTCCTGACACTTAGAACAATTAATCCGTGGAACGATTTGCCTCCAGAAGTTGTAAATGCTCCAACACTGGAGGTTTTTAAGAAAAGATTGGATAACCATTTGCCTGAAATGGTATAGGGTTTCCAGCCTGAGCAAGGGTTGGACTGGAAGACCTTGCAAGGTTCCTTCCAATGTTGTTATGTACGAGCTGAGATTTTTTCAGGCTTGGTTTCATAGAATTAGCGCCTTCTCCTTCTGTTGCATCTGGGCTCCTCTTTCCTGTAGAAGTCTGTGTTAGTCTGCTAGAATACAACACATATCTGTGGATTAAACAAAATAGATAAATAAATCCAAAGGAATCTGCTGAAGCTAATTACCAAGAAGGAAAAGGGGCAGGGGTGGAGGAGGAAATGGTTATGCACTCCTGGAATGCAAAGAATGTTGTGCTATTGCTGAGATCAACTTGGAGCAAAACCACATGTGAGGGCTACTTAGGGTGGCTGCCCAACAAGAAATCTCAAACTGATTTCCTAGTCCCTAGCCACCATGCTCAGTTCTAGAATTGAGTCTCAGCATCCTTACAAGTAAACGGCAAATGTCTTCTTCCCAAACCAACCCAAAAGCTTCTTTAGCATTGCTAAGACTTTCAGAGATAATGACAATTGGAATGAGCTGAGAGATTCTTGCTCAAACACAACATCTGAGAAAAAGGGAGATTTTGTAAAACAGCCATAAAAGGGTTGTTGCCTTTGCCACATTTGGCTCCCTTACAGAACCCAAATGCCATTAGTGATCTACTGAAAACTTGCCATGGATTTACCAGGAAAGTTTAGGGAGAAACAGGGTATGAAGGAGGAAAATTCTAAGTTACTCTGTATGGGATTTAAGATTCTCAAGGGATTCCAGCAAAAGCCCCTTTAGAGACAAAAAAAATGCACCAAAAATGTGTCTGCTTACATCAATGTCCCATCCAGGGTACATTCCTCCAGTTGCTGTCATGACCCAGCTGGGACCAGCTCCTGCATGGACGTGTATATGCAAGAACCAGGAAATGTGCATTTAACTGGAGACACAGCTTTAATTCAAAAAGAGGGAAAAAGGGATGTGCTAACAGTAAAGCTTATGGTTTAAAATACTCTAGCCAATACATCTGAATACATTCTTCTCAGACACTTTTAGCAGAATACACAAACTGTGACTACTAAGTTTCTTCCTCCTCTCACAATTATTAGACTCCCCTTTGAGTCTCAGATTTTGAGTGCACTTGATGAAAAGTACTGAACTTCCCTGATCATGCCAATGGAATAAAAACAACTGTTTCATAGCTACAGTAGCCATAGTAGAACTAGTGCTCAACTTACAACCACAACTGGGACCAATTTGTAAAGCCAATTACTGCAGTTGTTAAGTGAACCATGTAGTTGTTAAGTGAACCATGTGTTTGCTAAGTGAATCTGGCTGCCTCCGTTGATTTTGCTTGTTGGAAGAAAGCTGGGAAGGTTGCAAATCACATTCACATGACGCCAGGATGCGACAACTATCCTAAATATATACTGGTTGTCAAGTGCCCAACTATTGATCACGTGACTGTGAGGATGCTACAGTGGCCATAAGTGTGAGGACTGGTCATAAGCAGGGGTGGGATTCAAATATTTTAACAACTGGTTCTGTGGGCGTGGCTTAGTTGGTGGGCATGGCTTGGTAGTCATGTGATTGGGTGGACGTGGCTTGGTAGACATGTTATTGGCTTGGTGTGGCCAATTCAGTATCACTCACATTGAGGCATGCACCTCCTCACCTGGTCACTCCACACAAGCAAAGTACCAGCAAAGGAGGGGAAAAAAGCTCTGGAGAAGTTCCTGAGATAGGAAGTCTCGTCCTGCCAAGAATGTAATAAGGGTTAACGGAGAGGCAGTTTCTGTAAGCAACACCAGAATGTTTCCTTCCTGCCTTCCTTACAGGATTAGGCCAGTAATTTCTCCTAACAACCGGTTCTCCAAACTGCTTAGAATGTTAACAGACAGTTCTAGCGAATAGGTGCAAACTGGTAGAATCCCACCCCTGGTCATAAGTCACTTTTTTCAGTGCCCTCATAATGTTGCTAAACAAATGGCTTTCAGTCGAGACTGCAGGGGTTGCAGGTTGTTAGGTTGAGCAGTGAGCAAGAAAGGGTCGAAAGACCTGCTTAAACTCTTCAGGTTTAGTAAGTACAAGTAGTCCTTGAGTTATGACCACAATTAAGCCCAAAATATACGTTGCTAGGTGGAACTTTTGTTAAGCAAGTTTGCCCCATTTTTACAACTTTCCCTGCCACAGTCATTAAGTGAATCATTGCATTTGTTAAGTTAGCAACACGGTTGTTATAAGTGAAGATGGATTCCCCATTGTGAGACGGTCCCAGAAGCGGTTCACATGATCCCAGGACCCTGCAGTTGCCAAGCATCTGACTTTTGATCATGTAACCATGGGGATGCTGCAGCATTCATAAATGTGAACAATGGTCATAACTCATGAGTCACTTTTTTCAGAGCCCTTGTAACATTGAACGGTCACTAAATGAACTGTTGTAAGTTGAGGACTACCTGTAAATGCATCCTTTTCTCAAGTTCACTGCAGGTAGATTATCTCCAGAGGAACTACATTGTCAAGGCCTAGAAGCTATAGGACCAGGATAGGGATGTCTAAGAAAACCTCTTTAAGCAGAGTCTGGCCCTTACCTATCCAGATAAAAATAGGAAGGGAGAGTCCAGTCTGGGTCAGGCATAAAGATAATCATACAACATTCCAACCTAAAAATATATTTAACCATGTATTCAGTGGTGGGATTCACATTTTTTTCACTATAGGTTCTGTGGGTATGGCTTGCTGGGCATGGCTTGCTGGACATGGCAAAGGAAGGATATGCTGCAAAATCTCCACTCCCACTCCACTCCAGGAGAAGGATACTGTAAAATCATCATACAAACTAGGCACCTCAGAAAGATCAGCAACCCACCGCAGTCAAAGCCTGGGAAAAGAGCCGGATCTAATGGATTTCTCTAAATAAGACAGTGGTGGGATTCATTTTTTTACTACCAGTTCTATGGGCATGGCTTGGTGGGCATGGCAGGGGAAGGATACTGTAAAATCTCCATTCCCACTCCATTCCCAGGGAGAAGGTTACTACAAAATCCTGTTCCCTCCCCACCCCACGAACCTGCTTTCCAGCTCCGTTCTCCTGTGCAGGGCAACGAAAGAAGACCCAGACGATCAGCTGGGACTCGGGAGGCAGAGAATAGATGGGGGCAGGGCCAGTCAGAGGTGGTATTTGCCAGTTCTCTGAACTACTCAAAATGTCCGCTACCGGTTCTCCAGAACTGGTCAGAACCTGCTGAAAACCACCTCTGCATGTCTTGTATTATGTATTGTAACTACCGGTAAGTATAGTATTATGGATGGCGGTTTCATTGCAGTCAGCACTTTACCCTGTCAGCTTATACTCCAAAAAGGCAACAACATCTGGAAATTGGCATTTGTAACATAAGAACAAATCTTGCGTAAAAAGTCTAGGGTTGGGGGGGGGGGGAGTCAAGACAATTTCACTAACTCCAGACAACACTATTAACTGTAATCTTCAGTCTGCTGAGAAACTGATGTCCAACATACCTGAAAGACATAATGTTAAAGAAGGATAATCTGAACCAGGGGTGTCAAACTCACGTCATGACGTGAATAAAATTATTTCCTGGAATCTGCTATGTCCAATTCACAATTCTGATGGACATTTTCCAACAGCTGTGCATGTCCTTTGGAGGTGCCCCAATTCCTACTTTTGTTTCCCCCAGTGTGCCTTTCGGATCCAGGTCATCTACACACCCAGCTTATTGGAGAAATTGGTTCGATTTACTGTCAAAGCAAGTTATATATAATACATCTCTGGATAAACTATGCTTCAGTAGTTGGGGACACATTTAGATAAGGTTATCAGACCTGGGCTACAACAATGAGGACAACCATTAGATGGCAGCATGGAATAAAGAGTTTTGTGTATTCTTCTGCTGCCCCCTTTTGGTCATGGGATTTTTACAGCCCTGTTCTGGGAAACCTCATTAAGCCATTCAGAGTTTATGATTAGTATGCATGGGTCTGTATGTTCCCAGTCAGTGCCAGCTATTTTGATGCTGAGGTGGCTTGCTCACAAGAAGAAGAATGATAATAAATTAAATGACTGTAATTTAATAAGTGACTGTGTTTGGCATGCAGGATTTTGGCATCTGCAGCCCTTTGTTATGCAATGTTATGAATTTATTTTTGCAAAAATCTAGCCAACCAGCTGTTCCAATTCATCTTTACGGGACAAAATCTTTATAATATTCTCTAATGTTGCTTATAGGCAGAATGATGTACATGTCAATCAATATTTGTTTGCTTAGTTCTGATCTAGTATGTTGGCTAAACTCAGACATTGTGGTACACAAAAGATGGTTTGTAGCTTAAGGCAGGGGTCCCCAAACTTGGCAAATTTAAGACTTTTGGACTTCAACTCCCAGAATTCTCCAGCCAGCAGGAGTTGAAGTCCACAAGCCTTAAAGTTGCCAAGTTTGGAGACCTCTGGCTTAAGGTGTTCTATGAAGCCAGCCAATTATCCAGGAAAGCATGGATAAACGAGCCATTGCTCAATGTAATATGGATACCCAGTCATACTCCCCTCTCCCACATATTGCCTTGGGTAAAATGCAGCATCAGTTGCACAAATAGAATGACTGACTGCTTGCTCTCCTTTAACAGCATTCAAACTATATCAGCATAGGGGATTTATAATAGTGAGAAGAGAAGCTGCTTCTCCTGGTTTATTGTGTTGGGTGGAAATGAGCTGAAATCAGTGTTTCCAGAAGATACCAGGCTAGGAAAGGATAGTAAAGAATAAAATGAGCCTGAATGTTTTACTTATTTATTAATTTATTTATTTGTCAACTTTCTGCTCTCAGTCACTCATGCCCTAGCCTAGTCAATGCCCAAATAAACTATTACAGTGTGCTGTATAGGGAGCTGCCTTTGAAGAGTATCCAGAAGCTTCAGTTGGCACAAAATGCAGTGGCACAGGCAGATACTGTGTGCTCCAAGATCTGTACACATTACATCTCTGCTACACAAGCTGCATTGGTGGTCAGTTTACTTCCAGGTTCAATGCAAAATGCCTTTAAAGCCTTACACGGCATGTGACTGGGATATTTGAGGGACTGTCTCACCCCAGTTACATGCAGCAGGTTTGGCAGGAAAGGCCTGTTATCGGTCCCATTGGCTAGAGAAAGTTGTTATGTGGAACCTAGGAAGAAAACTTTTTCTGCTGTAGCCCCTTCCCTGAGGAACATCATTCCACTCAGAGCCTCCGCTCAGGGTAACCTGGAACCATGAGATGGGCAGCAAATAAATTTAATAGCAATAAATAATAATCATTCCCCCCAAAATATGGTTGAATCCAAGTCTATTGGCCATCAGGGAGACCCTTAAAACATGGCTTTGTCAGCTGGCTTGGGAATCCCATAGTAAAGCGGAGCCTGTTAGATGGTTATGTGGATTAATGGAATACATTCGCTATATGTTTTCCTTCTGCCTTGGTTTTATTTGTTTTTGTCTTGTTTTAATTTTATTTTAATTTCAATTGGTCGTGTAGGAAGTTGGCACCCACCCCTCTCTTAGAAAAGTGAAATATTTAATAGGAAATATTAAAAAGGCAGAATATTTCCCCTAAAAATAGTAGAAATTCAGAAGCAGAAACTCAAAAGTAGAAGCTCACCTCCACTTTTGTTAATGGGTGGGCCGTAATACTGTACATAACAAAGATCTCCAGGCAAAACTATAGCAATTGCTCAAAAGCCCTTTCTGTGCATCATCATCCAGCAAGGCTCGACCAAGCCTGGGACTCAGGACAGCCTACAGAGTTGCCGCTGCATGGCCCCATGGGAGTCTGACAACCAGTCAAAATACAAGCTCCAATTCAAATCCCAACAAAGGTGATGAAACCCAGGCACTCTCAGCACCTCAGCCCTTTTTTCCTGATCTCTTCCTTCACCTTGAAACATGGGATCATCCTTCCTTTTCAACTCTGGAGCTCCAGGCCACGTGGTCCTCCTGTCCACCATGAAACCTTCCAAACAGCCTCCATGTTTCCAGGGTCTTTTTCCCCACTTGGAACTGAACCCAGAAGGATATTTCTTCCAACAATTGTTTCAAGAGTTTTGTATGTGTTTTTATTGTTATGGTATACACCTCCCAGAATCACTATGTGAGCTGAGAGACTATACAAATGTGATTAAATACTTGACGGGTGAATTTTGCCATTTTGTTCACCCATAAGATATAATCCAGCAAGAACTGCTGCTAGTAAATCTCACCGAAACCAACAAGAGAACAAGTGTTACAACATATCTTTAGGCTAAAGATGGAGCAGGAAAATGGAAAAAAGCATCTCATTCATGATCTAACCACTTGCAATGATCCTTTCACACAGCCACTTCCTACTGTCTTGGAAGGGAAACTGAAAAACAACTGATTTCTGTAACAATTTTGTGCATCCAGGTGTGGCAATCTGTTTCCATCCTCTGCTTGTTTCTGACAGAAAGACAGACATTGTTGGGATTAGAAACAACAATACACTGTTTTTTTCCGAGCCGGTATTTTGCCAACTCCCATAATTCTCAGTTGATTTAACTATAGATTTGGGGATTTGTAGTCCATCATAAATGAAATTGTAGAAAGCGAGATAAACAGATGCATAATTCAGCAGAGTTCTTATGTTTCTGCCTGCCTCCTGGGGAGAGGAGGAAAAAGGGCCCTCTGGATATTATTAATTACTATTCCTCTCATCCATGTCCAACAGCCATTAGTTGCTCTGGCCTGCTAGAAGCTGCACTCCAGTAAATTACTATAACTCACCCTAAGCCTTTCCATCTTTATTCTATATAAAGCATGCTGTATAATCAACGATCCATCTCTTCCCCACCCACCCCCTTTGTACAATATTTTTTATTTCTCATCCTTTCATATTCCAGGACTTCCCCTCACCCACTTTATTATTTATCTTCTTCCACTTATTGTTTCTTCAAAGCACAGAGCCATTTCTTTACCAACAAAATGGCTTCCTTTCTTCTATGTTTATCACAAGCCAGGCTCTCCCAGTCAGGGAAGACAAATATTTTGCATGGCCTTAAACCAACACAAAAGCCATCCTTTCTGGCGCCATCAAGTCAGAGAGTTTTTTTTGTTTTGTGTTGTCCCCCTCCCCTCTCCACCAATTTTTTTTGGGACCGGTTTTGTCTCCTTGCTGTCCTCCCAACCCACTAACTCTTGTGACTACTTTGAAAAGAACAAGCAAAAAAAAAGTCTGTCATTTTAGAGTAGAGGAGAGAAGTGGCTGAAAACTTCCATCCTTGAGGTTGAGCGGTTTTTTCTCTCTCTTTTAATTTTTTTCCCATTTTTGGCAGGTGGTTGATGGAAACCACATGATGGTTCAGCCCCTGAAGTCATTTGTGTGTGTGTTTGTGTGTGTGTGTGTGCATGCATGTGTGTGAGCTCTATACCTCATTGAAACCAGCTTGCCTACAAGGAAGTCAACCCCTCTCAATCTCCTCTAGTACAGTACAGCCTCCTCCAGTCCTGCGAAGGGCTTGACATACTCAGCTCCAGTCTGCTGGCAAAAGAGCGGGAGGGAAATCATACAAAAAACAAGCGGAGGAACAGAAAAAAGACGGTCTTTAATAAGGTAGCCAAGGAGAAGGCACTTGGACGGGGAAGAAAAATTTACTTCAGGTGTGATTCTGAGGACCAAACTCTGATCGGAAGGTACTTTTTCTTTTTTTTCCTTTTCCTTTTTCCTCTCTCAAATAATTTTCCAAAGTTTGGTGTGGTGTTTTTTTTTTTTGTTCTCTCTCTTGGAAAGTCTTCGGGAGAAATGGATTAAATGCAGTGGACCACACAGGAATTTCAGCCATGGAACCAGCAGAAACTGGGAATTTGGATTTTTTAGATCCCTTGCTCTCACCCTCAACTTAAGCCACGGTCTTCTGTTACTCTAACCCCATTAGACCTTCCTCCTCCCTAATTTTTTTTTAAAGTCCACTCTGTTCCATTTACTGTCCCATCACTCTGTCTTGTCCACCCTTCTAACTATTAGAAATCACTCGTCTTACACTCTCAGGAATCAACTGTAAGAGTCCTGCATATCTATTTCTCACCCACCCTTTTTCCAGCCGCATACATTTCATGTGTACATAAGGGGTGGAATTGTTCTCTCCAGTTGTCATTCCTTACATTTTGCTCCCTCTCCCTGTAAACTGATGAGAATCCCACTGTTAATAGCTTGCTCCTAAGCTCCTTTATTCTCAGGTTTCCTTTCATCTACTTGGCAGCTGCCGAACCTTGCAAGACTTATTTGATGGTTTCATTCTTGCTCCCTGGAAGAGTTTTTACAAATGTGTTGTAGCTGGAAAAGAACTATAATAGGTGTGTAACACAAGGAACCTAGGCTGATCTCAGCAGCCAGACACACTTTATTCAGGCTCCCTCAGGGTGCGTCCCCAATTTTTTTGAAGGATGGCTCAAACCCTACTAAGAAGGGAATTTGGGACTGTCATCTCAAACCCTGTGTTTGGTCTGCGCTTACGTGTGGCTGAGTAAAAGAAAAGGATGTCTCTGAAGCCACAAGGTCTAATCCATTGGGGAATTCAGCCTTGAGGAAGTGAGGAGAAATGGCACATATTGTGGGATGGAAGTTGTGCGCATTCATCTGTGTTTTTTTGTCTTAGACCCCAAAATTTGTAGGAGCGGAGATCCTTGAATGTGGATCTTTCTCATTGCTAGGTATAGATTTACAGAGTAAATGTATGGACTGGATGGGGTGATGACCCTCAACAATTCCCATAATCAACCAAGCTGGAAGTATGGAATTGTAGCTGGAGCTGTATTTGTGCTTATCTTGCTAATATATCAAAGGGGTCCATGCCCTCAAACTCCTTGTATGCAAAGAGAGAAGTGAACTGAATGTACCAGGCTTTTTCTAAAGCAGGGTTTTCCAAAGGTTTTGAAAACCCCTCTCTTTTATTCCTTTCACTTATGGTGTTTTTCCATCTCAGGGATAGATGTGGTCTCTTCTTCTCAACGCCTGCAAACGAGTATGGTAAAATTAAAACAAAGGGTGAATTTGGGGGGCAATGCCGCTCCAAAAGGTCTTTCTGAGTTCCCATGAAAAGTCGCTCAGATCTGCTCATTGACTCTAGTGCCCTCTAACTCTACTTGCAACTGTGCAAGATGGGCCATCAGAGGAGTGCCTTTTGGTCCAGGTAGGGTCAGAATCTCTCCCTCCAATATCCCAGGAGCAGTTAGAGGACTCAGAAAAACTCCCTGGAAGGGCAGAAACTGCCTTTCTCTGACGTCTGGATTTTGTCTTCCCTTAGCCAATCAGCACCAGATCTTTCTGGCTATTGGGGAACACAGAGACAGATATTTATGGTTAAATTGATTTGCTGCCTATCTCGCTGAGGGGCTAACGTTAAGACCCCCCATCTCTTGCTAAGGGGATACAGAGAAGCCCTGTATTCTCATCTGTAGTTTCTCAATTCAGCATAGCATTTTTTAAAAAAATCTTTCTTCCATCCAAGCTGTCTAGGATTTGTCCAGTGTGAGTCGAAACATGAGCAGAGCAGGCTGGAAGAGTTTTTCATTCATAGCCAGCATAAATGTTTGCAAACCGGGACTGCAAAGCCAGCAGCGTCTCTAGGAGCTTCCTATTCCCACCCTTGGAAGCAATTAGACAAGGAGGCCCCGGTGGGGGGGGGGGGGAATAGGAAACCCACAATGTCTGCCAATTTAAGCAAAGCCTCCCCAATCCTTTTTAGCGGATCAAGCACCAGGGAGGCGGGGAAAACAGTATCTTCTAGATGTTAGAAAGAGAGAACAAGAGGGAGAAAATTAAGGCGGACCCAGCTGATCCCAGTTAACACAGGAGAAGCATCCAGCTAAAATGGGAGATACAGGGAAGAGTTGATGGCTTCCACAAAGAAGGCAAGAGGGGAATGGCAGAAGCGCTTAGGCCAAAGGTCTCCAAACTTGGAAACTTTAAGACTTGTGGACTTCAACTCCAAGAATTAGCATAGCTGGCTGGAGAATTCTGGGAGTTGAAGTCCACAAGTCTTAAAGTTGCCAAGTTTGGAGACCTCTGACTTAAGCCAACAGATGTGCAAAGTGCACACTGCTCCTTGCTCCTGTCTCCATTTTTGGGAGAGCAGATCCAGCCGGTTTGTGGAGGAAAGGCTGCCTGGGAGAAAAAAAAAAAACAATAGCATTGCTTGCCAAGTCTGAATCCTTGTGCGCCAACTCTGCCTTTCTTGGCTGTGCAATTTCCTTGGCAGCCCCGCTGCTTGCTGAGCTGGCAGGCATGACCCACTGCCTGCCATTAGCATCTTCAAGCTGGCTCTACACAGCCACAGATGTCAAAGCCACACAGGCTCCTCTGACCCACAGCACGTGGCATTCTCCACTCCCACCCTCGTAGGCTTCTTATTTTTAATTTGATTGTTCCAGAGCTGTGTTGGTCAGTCAATCCTATACTTTGTTTTTTCAATCGCCATCCTTTCCCCTTCTCCCAAAATCCACATTGTCATGCCTGAAATCAGGGCACCTGGATGGGTTCCAGAATCCCCTGCTCTAAATTGGCAGCCAGAGTCTTGAATGGTCCTGACACTTGAATTCTGTCCCCATTTTTCTTGTCTCCTTACATCAAAGGTCTTCAAACTTATGGACTTCAACTCCCAGAATTCCTGAGCTAACCTGACTAGATGAGGAATTCTGGGAGTTGAAGTCCGCAAGTCTTAAAGTTGCCAAGTTTGAAGATCCCTGTCTTACATCATAGGGAAGAAACCAATTTGTTAGGCTTTATATACATAATGTCTCAGTCCCATGTTCTTTCCCAGGTTTTTTTTTTAAATGCATACAATATATCTATGGTGTTGTGTTTTGTTTGGATCCCTTATTTAAAACACCTCTGCAATCTGGCAAAATATCCTTACTGGTTCACAGGATTGTTTCTGTGGGAATAAATTTGAGAGACAGGAGTGCTGTGTAGGCCGCCTTGATCTCCTGACCTCATAGGGAAGTGGGTTATAATAAACCTAATGGAGAAAGGAGTAAATAAAATGTTGCTTTGGTGCAATGACTAAGAATGAGGGAGGTGACACTGGAACCAAAGCGTCCTAGCTTTGAGGCTTTAAATTGCAATCAATTTGGAATTAAAATTTGCCTTTCTCCCTGAGTGACTCTCAGCCTCATCCAAGCATTATGACTTGTAGTAACAAAGGCAGGCTTTGTGAACAGCACAGGGATGATGGCTACCACTATGAGATATCGCAAATCACTAGGGAGGAAAAGGCTAGGGACACTCAATCTACAAATTGAGTGCTTTAATTATACACTCGCTCTTGCAGTAGACTGATACTGTTGATCTAGACTTGTCAACTCAAAGAAAGCTCTGTTAAATATAAGTATTGGTATAAGTATGCCTAGAATTTCAGACTGAACATCCTACAGAAGAAGAAAATATATTGAATATAAGTAGTATTTGTTCAGAATGGAGGAAGTCATTAAAAAAGCAAGAAATGCAGCAATGGTGACTAATTTCTTCATCCAATATCAGCACAGTCTAATTATGCACATCATTTTTACAATATATCAAAATTTCAAACTGATTTATTTATCACACACATATATATTCCATCTTTCCTCCAACAGCTTCTGGAGAGGTGTTATTCCTTCTGTCTTCATAACAATCTATGAGTTGTTTAGGTTTAGGGATTGATTCAAATATGCACACAATTCACATGAAACATTGGATAAGCATAATTTCTTGATGAGCAATACAACTGATTATGGACTAACGACACATCCTAACAAGGTGTAATCCAAGTAACAAGTAAACAACTCAAGGAATGTTGCCAGCTGTAAGATTTTTTTTTTCCCACTCAAAAAACAAAAAAAATATAGTTTGAAAAAACAGAAATCTTTTTGATTATTAGTCCATTTGGCCTATCATTAGTCACTATAATTCCTATGGTTGCTACAAGGCCTCCTATTTGAACATGTTTAATTGGAGATACCATAAATTGGAAAGCAAATTCTGCCAAATGCCACCATTAAGCTGTTCCTGCATGCACACACACACACACACACACACATAAACACCTTCCCCCACAAAATTGTCACCTGGAAATGGTTTCCCCATAGGGGAGTCATGAAATTCTTTGTCCCAATTGTACTTAATCATGATGCAAACATAATAAGAACTGCAAATACCGGTAGTACTTAATCAAGATGAAAAGTATCTTGTTTTTGTTGCATCTCCATGACTTTGTCCTTATTTTGTTCCCCACCTTTAATATAAGATGTTATTGAGACATCCTGAGCTACACCTGGTTTAACAGATTCTTCTTCTTTATATACAGGTAGCTCTAGTCTAGACTTACAACAGTTCATTTAGTGAACTGTTCAAAGTTACAATGGCATGAAAAAGGTGAGCTATTATGACCATTTCCCACACTTATGACTGTTGTGGCATTTTCATGGTCAATGTGAACAAAACTCAGATGCTTGGCAACTGACTTATATTTATGACAGTTGAAGTGTCCTGGGCTCATGTGATCACCATTTGCAACCTTCTAACAAGCAAAGTCAATGGGGAAGCCAGATATTGGGCTCAGTTGCACTCATATGTCAAGGACTACCTGTATTCTGACACGATCTTCAAGATGTATAAAATGTAGAAGGAGGCTTTCTCACTCACACCTTGGAGGGAGGGAAATCAGGGGACTGCAGTGATTCTGAAATAGGCACAGCAGAGGCAAGTGGAAACACTAAATGCTGGTATAATTTTTTCTGGTATAATTTCTTGCCGACTCCAATATGGATGCAGAATGTTGCAGCATAGCAGCAAACTAAGGTCTAAAGGAAGCCTCATGCAGGAGATGTAAAACAACAGAACCGCATTTATTTTTAAATAGTTCCATTCATCTAGCTCCAGAAGCTTAGCCTCCCTTTTTCAACATGTTTCCCCCCCCCCAAAACAACAACAACAACAACAACTGCAATCTGGAATATTCAGGTGTCTCTGCCAGCTCGTGCTGGCACACTTATGTTGCTCCTTGTCTTCCAACTGGCATTATTGTTAAAAATAAAGTTCAGACCCTAAATGAGTATTTTATATGGATAAGAAAGCCAAATTATTTGAAAGCCAGGATTGGCAAGCTCCAATTTTGATACATTATGTTGGAAATGGGTGGAAAGGGGTTTGCTGAGCTGCAGTGCAGATGAGAGTAGGAACCAAAACTCTTCTTCTCTATTCATGAAAAGCAGAATCTGGCTCTGGTACAATGGCAGCCGCAGGGGGAATGCCTGTAATTGACAGCTTCATGTAGAGCACTGCATGATGTTTGGGGAAAGCTGCAAGATCAGGGCCAAGATGTGAACATTTTCAAGGCTGGTCCAAGATCATTGGTTGCAGGAAATCCACCCCTACACGCTCTAATTAACAATCATGGAGAGCACATTCAACTCCCAAAAGCTGCTGGGAAAGTCTTATTGAAATAAATAACAATTGCAAAATAGCTCTGCAATGGGGCAGCAAGAGTGCAAGGGAGAACTTCCAATTAGCCCAGGAGTCTGTGCCTTGCCTAAGGTTGAACTGAAAGTCATTTGGTCCAGGGGTTCTCCATTTTGCACAATCTTTCTACCCAGAACAGACCAATGTTTCCTCCTGATCTCATATCTGCTAAAGACAAAAAGATGGAATAGCTACTCCTTGACTTTTGATGGGTAATACTCAAAGTCCTCCATTACAGTTCTCCCGAAGGAGCTTCCAGTTACAAGTAGACCTCAGGTAATGACTGCCTTGTTTAATGACCATTCAAAGTTATAATGGCACTGAAAAAGTAACTTTGTGATTGGGTCATTGTACTTACATTGAACGATCATGTGTTTGAGATTTGGGTGTTTGCAATCAGCAAACATTTATGACCCATGCAGTATCTTGTGAAAACATGATTGCTATTTGCATGCTTTGTAGCCAGCTTCTGACAAGCAGAGTTGGTGAAGAAATCAGCAATAAAACCGCAAGTCGCAGTCACATGATGTCTTGTTCAACAACTCGGTTGCTTAGAAATGGAGTTGTTTGTCCAAGTTGCGGTAGTTAAGCAAGGACTACTGATGTGAACTTTTCTACATCTTACCAATCAAAAATATGATGTGCCTAATCCATGTTTCCATACATAGAAGATCGTTTTTGTCAGAATTAAAAAGGCCAACAAAGCAGTGGGAAAACACACAAAGGCAGAGGATAAACTAGTCTACGCATACATCTGTGAATGCACATACTCACTTGAGAGTAGTATTCCAAGAAATAGGACAAACACACAATAAAACCCTTGTTTGGAAAGCTCCTACGTTTACATTTCTTTATATCGCATTCCTTATAACATTCCTCCCTATTACTGTCAAAGTATGTTAAAAGTTAAACAAACAAGAAAGAAAAGAGAATTTGGCATTGCCAGTTCTCAAGGCTGATGAGAAAGTTCAAATCTTATTAGTTCTTGCTTTGACATTCGCAGCATGGGGCTGGAATAGCTCTGTTTTCCCTTTCTAGGCCCTTTCTCCTGCAATTCCCTGCTCCCCTCCCCGCTTGAGTCGGAACAGAATCTTGCCATTTTAACATTGGCTATTTAACATTTTAACATTAACATCACCAATTCCTACCCCACATCTGCAGCAGTTCCAGCTACATGCACACTCTTTCCAGACCTTCAGGCTTTGCAAGTCACCAGCAAGCAAGCAAGCAAGCACCAACCAGGGGCTGCAGCCTGACTAGGGTGGGCCCGATATTCTTGAATTGCAAGCCTCTGCTTTGGCTTTCCCAGGTTGTCTGCTCCTCTTCTGACATCCTATCTGGGCATTGCACTCCAAACTTGGCAAGTTTAAAACTTGTGGACTTCAACTCCCAGAATTCCTGAGCTAACATGACTGGAGGAGGAATTCTGGGAGTCGAAGTCCACAAGTCTTAAAACTGTCAAGTTTGAAGATCCTCTGCTTTATGATATTAAATGAAGAAACTTAACAGGAAATCATGCCTCAGTCATAAAGATATGTCTACATTTATTTTTTTGTACTACGGTATTACTTTTTATTGAAGAGATTTTTTTTACAGAGTAAAAATAATAGAAATTTAAAGAACAAAAAAGTAAACCGATAAGTAAATAAGAAATATTTAATAATATTTATTTATTAATAAAGAAATAAAAGAGAAAAAGTAGAAAAGAAAGAAGAGAAAAAGAGCTATAAAAAGCAGCTTCTGATTTTTACAGCAGTTATAGTAGATGCATTTATATTTTATCTTCTCTATAGTTATAGAGCGGCTTTCTTATTCTTTTCCTTATTCTACCCTTGCTATTTCTCAAACCAATAAATCACAAATTCTTTTTTAAAAAAATAGTTTTAGCAAAAATACATAAATTGTTTTCAGTCAGAAAACATGTCTATAATTTTTAAAAATTAACTGAGCAAGATCAAATAGATTGCAATTTGTAGGGAATGAAAAATTGGAACAGTCAGTTCAGGGGGCTGGTGATGAGATGGAAGAAGGATACCTATACTGCCTAAGACACTTCTGGTCACACCTACATCTTGGTAACTTTGTCTTTGTGATCATGGGTGGTGAAGAGCTATAACTTCTGTATATACCTAGGGGCTGTGATAGGGCAGTGTCAGATTCAAGGCTATTATTTAAATTAGATAACAAGCAGTTCCTGAGCAGGTAAAAGGTGGACCAATTTGAGTAGCAGGAGGTGGGACCAATAGTGTCACTGCATTGAAGAGATGACTTCTTGAAATGGTGGGGAAGATCCCTCCTCCCAGTCTATTATCTGAAAAAAAAAAAGAGATGATATGCTGCAAAAATTAACAACTGAACCAAACTTTCCTACCTCACACTCCTGCTTCAAGGGGCCAAAGTACTGCCATTCTGACATGTGAAATCACAAGATAAGATTGTTGGGGGTTAGGACTGGGGACTAGACAAGGCCAGGGTTATGTGTGTAAGGGTTATCCTTAGCCTTGTAAGGGCATTAATGTTGGCACACCATAAACTTCAAAGTGGACGAAGGTCTTAGAGAATGGGCAGAGGTCTTGAGTCTCACAAATGATCAAAGCATTTTCCTTTTTTTCAGCTAAATTATAATAGAAAAGTTGGGTGGGGGAGATAGAGGCCAGCGAGCTGCTGTGGTACTTGCACAATTAATCATTGCATGAACAGTGCTTTAAACAGAAACTTGCAGGGATGGGATGGGATGGGACAAGAAGAGGAGGTCTTTGCCATTAACGGTGAAGAAACAAATCATTAACAAACATGCTCCTCCTTTTCCACATTTTCTCTGGTTTTTAATTTAGTTTCTCCTTTAGAAAAAGCAAATAAATCATCATAAGTCAATCAAGGTTGTGAGGTTATCATTTCTCTTCTGAAAAATGCTTCTTGGGGTGACAATCATAAAGGAACTTTAGAAGTCTATAGAGATGTCATTCAGGTCATGGTTGTCCCAGAGACGTTTTTTCAAGTCAGCCTTGCTTTTCATCTGTTCCAAGCTTTCAGGATGGCATGCCTAACAAAATGATTTTGAAAATCAACATTACCTTTAATCACTCATCGCCCCAAAACAGCTGACGATGGATCAGCTGTTTGTCCTTTTTTTCTGGGAGGAAGGCTGCATGTGAAGACTTACCCACTTTATTTCCAGTATAGTCAATCTGAACCAGAGGCGGTATTCAGCAGATTCTGAGTAGTTTGGAGAACTGGCAAATCCCACCTCTGACTGGCCCCGCCCCCATCTATCCTCCACCTCCTGAGTCCCAGCTGATTGGAAAACCGGAAAATACCACCTCTGACTGACCCTGCCCCATCTATTCTCTGTCTCCTGAGTCCCAGCTGATCAGCTGGGTCTTCTTTTGTTGCCCTGCACAGGAGAACAGAGATGGAAAGCAGGTTAGTGGGGTGGAATGGGAATGGGAATTTTGCAGTAACCTTCCCCCTGGAGTGGGGAGAAAATTGAGATTTTACAGTATCCTTCCCCTGCTACACCTACCAAGCAATGCCCACCAAGCAACGCCCACAGAATTGGTAGTAAAATTTTTTGAATCCCACCACTGATCTGAACCCCATAGGACAACTTAAAAGGATGCCAGATGCTCAATATGTTGCCCACCACTAATGTGATCTTTGACATCTGTGGTGATCCTAAGCTGTATTAGTCCCACCACCATCATCCATGTTTGTTAGGAAAGCATCAGCTACTGGAGTCATTGAGAGATTTCCCTCCAGTGCAGATAAGGAGCTGTGGGTCTCAAATCCAGACTGACATTGCAAAGACTCTTTCAAATTTGGGAGCTTCCATACTTGCAACACAGGTAGCCTTAACTTAATGACCATTCGAAGTTACACCGACACTGAAAAAAAACATTTGACCATTTTTCACACTCATGACCGTTGCAGCATCCCTATGGACACGTTATTTACATTAAGTTGCTTGACAACCGAGTCACATTTATGACAGTTGCAGTGTCCTGGGGTCATGTGTTCACCCTTTGCAATCTTCTGACAAGCAAAGTCAATGAGGAAACCAGATTCACTTAACATTCTTGTTACTTATTCAACAACTGCAGTGATTCGCTTGAAAACTGTGGCAAGAAAAGTAAAACTGGACAAAACTCACTTAACAAATTTATCACTGAGCAATTTTTATACAAGCTAGACCTTGTTGATGACCCTCACTCTGTCAAGGATCTTGGAGTTCTCATATCGAATGACCTAAGCACCAGCGGTCACTGCAACAGCATTGCCAAAAAGGCATTAAGAGTTGTAAATTTAATTTTAGGAAGCTTCTCCTCTGGTAATACTGATTTGCAAACTAGGGCATTCAAAACCTTTGCTAGAACAATACTTGAATTCAGCTCTGCTGTCTGGAATCTGCACTGTATATCAGACATAAACACAATTGAGAGAGTCCAGAAATATTTCATGAGAAGAGTACCACATTCCTCTGTTTGCAACAGACTACCCCACACCATCAGACTTGAGATTCTAGGCTTAGGCAACCTTGAACTACACCAAGATTGGACTTAAGCATAGTACATAAAATCATATGTTACAATGTCTTACCAGTTAATGAATATTTCACATATTTTAACCACAACAACACAAAAGCACACAACAGATATAAACTAAATGTAAACCACTCCAAACTCGATTGCAGGAAGTACGATTTCAGCAACAGAGTGGTCAATGTCTGGAACTCACTACCTGATTCTGTTGTTACCTGCTCTAATCCCCACTCCTTTACCCTCAAACTAACTTCTACTGACCTCACCCCATTCCTAAGAGGTCTGGAAGGGGCGTGTACAATCATGCCTTCCGTCCCTGTCCTATTGTCCCCAATTATTAGTTCCTATTTCTTGTATTTATGTTTATTCTTGTTTCTGTTGTATTGTAAGCTTTTGACAAATAAATAAAATAAATAAATAAAACATAAATGTTGGGCCTCCATTGTGATCATGAGTTGAGGACTACCTGTATGCACAGGGGCAACTGTGGGGGAGGAAGTTAAAAAAGTCAAGATGGAGTCTTTGATCATGTGATCAAAAAGAGGTGTGTCTTTAATCATATGTTTGCATCTGCCATTTTGACTTTTTTGAGACCGTCTCCCACAGATGTTGCTTCATGTGTATTTAAGCACCATTTGCATAGTTGCTAGTTAACTGACTTCCCATCTATTTTGACTCTGAACAAAAGGGAAGACCCAAAGGAAAAGCAAACTTGAAAAAGGGAGAGGTATATTTGTAAATGTATAAGGTTGGGGTCACACCAGTTCAAGAGACAGTGCTGCCAAGTCTGGTTTCAATATGACAGAAAGGGGAAATTATTAAATGCACATGGGAGAAAGTTTTTAAGTATATTTCATACATTTTAATAAGGTTTAAATGAAATGAATTCCATGTTACTTTTTTTTTGTCCTGGCCCCATCTACATTTTTGAACTATGGCCAGGATGCCATTCAAAACCCTTATGTGGGTTCTGCCCACAAAAAAACCCCACACCCTCCCACTTAGGGTAAATGGAGGCATCCATCTCTATTTGGATGTGGCAGCAAGAGGGGATTCCAGGAGGTCTTTTGAATATTTTATCATAGAGCAGCATTATTCAACCTCAGCAACTTTAAGACGGGTGGACTTCCAGTCCCAGAATTCCCCATTCAGCAATGCTAGGGAATTCTGGGAACTGAAGCCCACACATTTTAAATTTGGGGAGGTTGAGCAATAGTCATAGAGAATACACCGTGGGAATGAGTGCACTATTGGAAGACCTAAAATATCAATTTAGGGATAGATTGTTTCAGAGAAAATCTATCCATGTGATCACTAGGAGTAAAATATGATTTGATGACACAATTAATCAGTCACCATAAAGAATGACAGCTACAGAAAGTACTATTTTTTTTCCTGAATCTGCCAAGTAATGATAGCTAGTATGGAAAAGACTCTGGATGGACCTTAATCCCTTCTGAAACCCACCCTACTCTTATAAAGAAGGAAACATGGTTTAATCAGGACTGGGATTTTGAATTATGGGAGGAATGTGTCATCACACATTCAGACGAAGTTTAATGAAGTCATAGGAGAGAAGCCAAGTAAATACATGTGGAAACTTCAGTGCTTTCTTTTACCTGAGCTTACTTTTCTCTAGAGCAGGGTCTCCACTCCAACCTTGGCAACTTTAAGCCTGGCGGACTTCAACTCCCAGAATTCTGGGAGTTGAAGTCCGCCAGGCTTAAAGTTGCCAAGGTTGGAGAGCCTTGCTTGAGAATGGTGCAGTCAACCAGAACAGCTTTCTGCCAGTGTGGTGTTCTTTAGATAGATTGGGAGTACAATTCCCTATCAATTACTCAAGATGGTTGAGGATTCTGGGAATTGCAGCCCCAATATTTGGGGGTCCCAGGTTGAGTGCAGCAGGCCTATTAAATATATTTAAACACTGCACCTGGAAAGATTACAATGAACTGGGTTTCTGTTCTAAGCCCAGTTTTTAATTCTTGGAATTACCCCAGAAATATATGAATACCGTTTCGTCAGTCTCTGGTTCTTGCAGAGTGTGATTAGCTTTGAAAAAGAATGCTCTGTCCATTATGAAATGAATTTGTCTTAATCCCTGGGCTTTATGAACATGAGTAGTTGAGTGGCTTCCAGAGACTCCCACTGTTTTCATCAGAATGACAAAAGCACCATCAGAGCCTTCTGCATCAAGGTGACACCGGTCATACAGTAAATGTAGCAAATAGGTTGTTCCGTCCGGAAAAACGCGAGGTAGACCGGGTTCCAACAACAAAGTCTTTATTTTATAACACAGTTGAAAAACGGAACATTGGCTCAAGCTGCGGCAGCCTTTTATAGGTTTTTCTCTGCCGGCTTGTAGCCAATGACAGGTATTTAATATTTGCCGCCTTTGAGCAGCTATGTGGATTGGTTCCTTTTGAACAAATCCCCATTCAAGTTCTTTAGCCAATGAGAAACCTGTATTTCAGAGTCTACTATTCTTTACACAGAACACCCCTCCCCTCTTGGCTTAGTCCTACATAGTGACATAGTCGTGCAGGTAGGTGGGGCTTCTTTTGACTCAACTGGACTTGCGCAGTTCATTCCTGTTGAAGACTTTGACCGGTTCGGATGGGGTTGCTGTCTCTCTTGTTCTTTCCCATGGAACTGCCTGGAAGGGTGAGTCAGCCATTTTACTGCCGCCTAGATTTCTTAGGCCGGTGGTGTTGCCGCTCCCTCCTGGTCTCTCTGGGCAGGTTGAGCTGGCCTGGCTGGGCCCTTCGTCTGGACTTTCCCCACGATTGTCTTCTAACTGTAAGTCTCTTTTATGCTCTTTTTGGTTGCTATTGTATTCTGTATTTAATTTTAACGGTTCTTTATTATTTTCTCGTATTTTTCCCCCCTCTTTGGTTTGGTTTTCGTCATTTTTTAATATTTGTGGTTTTGTGTTTGTACTTCTTTCGATGTTTCGGGAACGAAGCTGGTCTATGTGCCGCTTCCATTCCCTGCCGTCGTCTATGGTTAGTCGGTAGGACCGGGGGCCTGTAATTTGCGTGATTGTTCCTGGTAGCCATAATGGGTCCCCGGTAAAATTTTTTGCATAGACTAAGTCGCCTATTTCAAATGTCCTGAAACGGGTGGAGGAGTCGGGGGGGGGTTTCTGGTGTATAGTTTGGGTGCAATCTATCTAGTTGCAACCTTAGTTTTCTCCCCATTAGTAGTTCCGCCGGACTTTTGTTTGTTATGGTACTGGGTGTGATATGCTGGAGGGTGAGCAGGTGATTTATTTTATCTTGGACATCCCCAATGTCCATTCTTTCTAACCCTTCTTTTGTAAATCTAACCATTCTCTCTGCCCTGCCGTTCGCAGCCGGATGGGCTGGCGCGGTTAGGGCATGTCTGATACCTAGGGAGGCTAGGTATTGTTCGAATTGAATGCTCGTTAGCTGTGGCCCGTTGTCGGACACTAGGACGTCCGGCAGGCCATGGGTCGCAAAGAGTTTGTCCAGTTGTTTAATAAGGGTTTCAGTTGTCGTAGA
>BLBF01000021.1:26200396-26220521 GCA_015471245.1 Laticauda colubrina | reverse complement strand
GAGTTTGTCCAGTTGTTTAATAAGGGTTTCAGTTGTCGTAGATGGCATAATTTTAACCTCTAGCCAATTTGAGTATGCATCTACGACAATGAGGAAAGTATGTCCCTTAGTCGGACCCGCAAAGTCGATGTGGATTCGTGACCAGGGGCCTCGTGGGGTTTCCCAGTCCCTTATGGGTGCTTGTGGTGGGGAAGGCCTATTTCTTTGGCATTTGTTACACGAATTTACCCAGTATTCGATGTCCCTATCTATACCCGGCCACCAGACATAGCTTCTAGCAAGGCTTTTCATTTTAACAATTCCAGGGTGGCCTTCGTGAAGCATATTGAGTACCCTTGTTTGTAATTTGGAGGGGATAACAACCCGATCACCCCATAACAAACAACCCTTTTGAATTGAAACTTCAGTTTGTCTGGTCCGGAAAGGCTTAAAGTTCTCAGTTTTTTGGTTTTCTGGCCAGCCTTTACCTACCCAGTTCAGTACACGGGCAGTCAATGGGTCCTTTGCGGTGGCTCTGGCGACATCATTTGCAGATATGGGCAGATTTGGGCATGTCTCTATCTGCAAGGTGGTCATCGTTGGTGCCGGGTCTTCCTCTATAATTGGTAGCAGAGTTCTGCTCAAAGCGTCTGCATGGGAGATTTGTTTCCCAGGGCGATGTGTTAGAGTATACGAGTAGGCTGCTAGGAATTCTGACCATCTAGTCATTCGCGGGGATAAAATGTTCGGTGTTGGTTTGTTTCCCGCCAAAATTCCAAGTAGCTGTTTATGGTCCGTTACTATTACAAATGTTCTTCCATATAGATATTCGTGGAAGCGTTTTACTCTGGCGATGATTGCCAGGGCTTCCCTGTCCAATTGACTATAATTCCGCTCGGCTTTAGACAGAGTCTTTGAATAGTATGCGACGGGTGCCTCTCTTCCGTCTGGCAATTGGTGACTCAGGATGGCACCGACTCCAAATGGTGAGGAGTCGCAGGTTACCGTCAATGGCATGTGTTGCTAAACTGGATAAGAACGGTGTTTGATGTTAATACATTTTTTATTCTTTGGAAAGCTTTCTTTTCTCTATACCCCCAAGTCCAAATTGTTTTCTTATCCAGTAATCGGTGTAATGGTTCCGCTATTGTTGCTTTGTGGGGTAGGAACACGTTATAAAAATTTATTAGTCCCAAAAATGCCTGCAGTTCAGTTTTATTCCTTGGTTCTGGTGCGTCTTTAATAGCTCTGACTTTTTTTTCGGTAGGGTGTATGCCCTCTCCATCTATCAAATATCTCAAAAATTCAACGCGATCAGTCATTAGACAGCATTTTTCTTTCTTTACTTTAAGGCCAGATTCTCTGAATTTATTCAGGACATCTTTAAGTCTTTTCTTAAGCTGGGTTGCATCTTTGGCCGAAATTAGGACGTCGTCGAAGTATGGTACGACCCCTTTTATACCGTTTAACAGGCGTTCCATGAGACTCTGGAAAACGCCTGGGGCTACGCTTACTCCAAATTGGAGTCTGTTGCATTTGAATGCCCCTTTGTGAGTCACTATTGTTTGTGCTTCAGCCATTAAGGGGTCTACTGGGAGCTGTTGGTAAGTTTGTGCTAGGTCTAGTTTAGCGAAAACTTTTCCTCCCCCAGGAGAGTGTAATAGGTGTTACACGACTGGCACCGGGTATGCGCTTTGTTGCAGCTCGTGGTTCAGGGTAGCCTTGTAGTCGCCACAGATTCGAACCGACCTGTCTGGTTTGATCGGCGTTACAATTGGTGTTTCCCATTTAGCATGGTCGACCGGTTCTAAAACCCCTTGATCTATTAATTTATTTAGTTGTTCCTCTATTTTTGCTTTTAGAGCAAAAGGAACTAGTCTGGCCTTTAGTCTTTTAGGGGCTACCTGGGGGTCTAGACTAAAAGAAATTGGGGTCCCCCGATACCTGCCTAGGGAGCCATCGAAAACGTCCTGGAATTCTTGGATCAGGTCTTCTTCCCAGTCGGTTGCGGCCACCCGGTCTACTCCGGTCATCCCGATGCCCAGTGATGCGAACCATTCGATGCCCAGGAGGCTTGGTCGATCTCGGTCAACTATCGTTAATGGTAGTACTGCGACATGTTGTCTGTAGGCGACTCGGAAATGTCCTAGGCCTACTACAGGAATTCGGTTTCCTTGATAGTCCTTGAGGGTTAGTTTTTGTCTCTGGAGTTCCTTGATCTTGATGTCTGGGACCAGTTTTTTGATGGTTTCCCATGACACCATTGATAGGAAAGATCCAGAATCAACCTCCATTTCACAGGGGTTGTCTTCGATTTTTACAATTATTTTTACCTTCTTCCCGCTTTCCGTCTAAGCGCTTCCGATAGTGAAAGTCTGGTATGCTTTCTCTCGGTTAGTGGCTTGCTTGTTTCACTGCCACTTTCTCTCAGATAGTTTTGGCTCAGTCTTTGCTGGGGAGTCGCTACGTCTTTTTGGGCTGTAATTCTTTTTGTTCCTGCAGACTCTCTCGATATGCCCCCTTTTCTTGCATGCTCTGCAAATGGCATCGAGGAATATGCAATTGGCTCAAGGATGGTTTCCCCCGCAGCCAGCGCATTCCCGCTGATTTCTGTTTTCGCGCCCTTTCTTGTTGGTGTATAGGCAGTGGATTTCGTCATCTTCCTCCCCGGATTCTGACGTCTCGTTGAATTCTTCGTAGTGAGTGGTGGTGGGAGATTGTTTTTTCCCTCTGGCTGGGCTTGTTTCGTCGTTGTTCACGTTCATTTGTTTCATTTTATCCGCCAATTTTTTCGCGGCTTCAGAGGCCGAGGCTTCTGCGATAGCTTCGGCTACTGATATGTTTGGTTTATTCAGTAGCTTGCTCTGTATGTTAGAGTCTCTTAACCCCAATATTACTCGATCCCGCATCGCTTCATCTAAGTTCAGAAACTTGCACGCTCCCCCTATTTGTCGGAGGGCTGCCACAAAATCAGCGATGGTTTCGCCTTCTTTCTGGTCTCTCCAATAAAACTCGTGCCGCTTTATTAGATTTGACACCACCGGTGCAGAGTGGGCCTTTAATGTTCTTTGGAGCTCTGTCCAAGTCAATTGTTTTACATCTCGGGGCTTCGCCAAAGCCTTGACCATTTTGAAGATTGCAGCCCACAGTGTGTCAAGAAAACAGCTCTCTTGCGCTGGTCTGAGATTTCCTCCATCTCATTGCTCTCCAGGTACATCTGGAAACGGTCTACGTAGGATTCCCAATCCTCTTCATTGGGATTGAAGGGTGCGGGTGGCGCGTTGTTTCCAGCCATTGTTCTTCGTCTGGTTTTATCTGTCACCATGTGCTCAGTCTCGCGTTTAGGACGATCCCATCCTCGTCGCCAGTGTTCTGTCCGGAAAAACGCAAGGTAGACCGGGTTCCAACAACAAAGTCTTTATTTTATAACACAGTTGAAAAACGGAACATTGGCTCAAGCTGCGGCAGCCTTTTATAGGTTTTTCTCTGCCAGCTTGTAGCCAATGACAGGTATTTAATATTTGCCGCCTTTGAGCAGCTATGTGGATTGGTTCCTTTTGAACCAATCCCCATTCAAGTTCTTTAGCCAATCAGAAACCTGTATTTCGGAGCCTACTATTCTTTATACAGAACATAGGTGAAACTTAAAGTTATAATGCCTCAATTGCTATGACCCACCTTTCCCATCCTATAGACAACACTGCTCTCTACTACTTTTGGAGCAGCACAGGAATAAGGTACTTTAATTAGGACACTGGGATATAGGTTTTAATACTTCGCCAAACCACGAAAGTTACTAGTCGATCTAATCTCTCACAGAACTACTTTGGGGATAAATGTGTGGGTATATCTATAACAGGAGTGTAAAACTTGTGTCATCACGGTGGCATTACATGATATATCAGAATTTTTTCCCCTTCGCCAAAATGGGTGTGGCCAATGCGTGACACATCCGGCCCGCAGGCTGGGAGTTTGACAGCCCTGATCTATACTATAGATATCCTCTGAGCTTTCTTGGAAGAAAGATAAAGGCAGTGAAGTACATTGCATAGCTGATTTTTTTTGGGAAATGAAAACAGTTCTTTGAACTGTTCATTTAAATGCTGATCAAAGATCATCTGAGAAACAATGGCTTTCAGCTGATAAAAATTAGGAGGAAAAGTGTGGTACTACTCACAAAAGGTTGGCCTGCCCCAACTGGATGTCCTTCTGTTGTATTGGATTACAGTTACCATCCTACCTTCTACATCAAGGGTCTTCAAACTTGACAGCTTTAAGACTTGTGGACTTCAACTCCCAGAATTCCCGAGCTAACATGACTGGAGGAGGAATTCTGGGAGTTGAAGGCCACAAATTTTAAAGCTGTCAAGTTTGAAGGCCTCTGTTCTACATGGATGTGCTACAGTTTAAAATTTGGTAATCTGGTAGCCTGGATGAATTTGGGACTGTAGGAATTGCAGCTTTGATCATACTTAGTTAGGGCTCATGGGAATTACATGAAGTAAGGTGGCTGGGAATTGTGGGTGTTGAAGTCTGCAAGCCTTAAAGTTGGGCACCTCTGCTCTACATTATCTAGGGATATCAGTTTGTCAGAGCCTTTTATGATCCATCTTATCAGCAGGGCACCAGTTTGAAGAAGGCCAACACAAAGTCTGAATCCCAAATTTTTGAGACAATTAAGGAGCTGCAGAGCACTAGAGGCTGCTGTGAAGTTCCACATTGGTCTTTTTAGAACTTAATTTGTTGTGTTGATTTGAAAGCTATCCTTTTTATACAGAAAAAGATGAGTAACAAAATCCTATTCCCCCAGCACTGAATAGAATAAAAATCATATCAAAGGACCACCAAACATGTCTCATCCACCATCTGCCAGCAAAACTCTGGATTCCAAAACGCTACTTGTATTTTTTTCCGAAAAGTGCTTGATCTTGGACTCTGGCCAGACTCTGAATATTAATCATCTTGTACAAACTGTGCATATTTGCAAATGCTTTCTAATATTGCATTAATTAAGGCCCTGCTCACCTCCTTTTCAGTGAGGTTTGAAAAGGAAACTTTCCAACACATCATGCTTCAAATCACTGAGGGGCTGGGGTCAGGCTTGGCTGGGGTTAGGTTTTTATGCAATGGTGGTCAAATTGGGTTGGTCCTGCAGCACCTCCTCTTCTTCCGTCCCCAGCATGTCCACACATCACATCATAGGCCCAAGCTTCATTGGCTTCTCCTAGGCCTGGTGTGTACAGGTAGTCCTCAACTTATAACAGTTCATTTAGTGACCATTCTAAGTTACAAAGACACTGAAAAAAACCAACTTCTGTCCATTCTTCACATTTATGACTATTATAGCATCTCTATGGTGATTTGATCAAAACTCAGATGCTTGGCAATTGACTGATATTTATGAGGTTGTGATGTTCCAAGGTCACATCAGAGGTAATATTCAGCAGGTTCTGACCAGTTCTGGAGAACCAGTTGCGAAAATTTTGAATAGTTTGGAGAACCGGCAAATACCACTTCTGTCTGGCCCTGCCCCCATCTATTCTCTGACTTCCAGGTCCCAGCTGATTGGCTGAGTCTTCTTTTGTTGCCCTGTACAGGAGAACAGAATTGGAAAGCAGGTTAGTGGGGTGGGGAGGGAATGGGTATTTTGTAGTATCCTTCCCCTGCCACACCCACCAAGCCACACTACCCCCATCAAGCCACGCCCACAGAATTTGCTTTAATCTCACCACAAGGTCACATGATCAACTTTCATAACCTTCTGACAAGCGAAATCAATGAGTAAGCCATATTCACATAACAACTGTGTTACTAACTGAACAGCTGCAAAAATTCACTTACTGAACAACTGTGGCAAGAAATGTTGTAAGAATAGGGCAAAATTCGTTTAACAACCTGTCTCACTTAGCAACACAAATTTTGGGTTCAATTGTGGTCGTAATCCGAGGACTACCTGTACAGCCAGGGAGAGCTGCTAAGGGAGAGAGAGAGAAAAAAAAACTTTCACCAGCCTGGCGTCAGCTCCAAAACTGGAATAGAAAACTGGGTGTGACTCCACCTATAATCGCAACCATTTGGGACCTGGGATACAAAGGCTGCTATTGTGGGCTTTGGAGTGCGTTGTGGGTTTGGAAGGAACATGGGAGATGCTCGCTGCTTGTAATTGTTGGCTGCAGCCTGGGTGGAAAGCAGCTTTTACTGGAAGTAGCTCTTCCAGAAAGGCAATCATTCATATTTTGGGCTGTCCCACTAAAGACAATCTGCTCAATAGAGTTGCCACCTTTCTCCCTGGCTGTGTTCCTCTGCCATCAGCAGTGGTCTGACAAGAAAAAATAAATAAATCACTGGAAGCCATCTCCAACATGGAGATTGAAGGAGAGGAAAAAACTTCAGGGGTTATTTTCTCCCTGGCAGGTTGCTGTTAAAAACCTAACAGTGCAGATCAGAGGTGGCATTCAGCAGGTTCTGACCAGTTCTGGAGAACCGGTAGTGGAAATTTTGAGTAGTTCAGAAAACCAGCAAATGCCACCTCTGACTGAAGATTTTACAGTATCCTTCCCCTGCCATGCCCACCAAGCCATGCCCACAGAACCGGTAGTAAAAAAAATGAATCCCACCACTGGTGCAGATGTAGGGAACAGATAAAAAGAAAGAAGGAAATCTGAAGTGTGTAACAGGTAATATTTTATTGAGGCCAATATGTTTGGAACAGAGTAACTGTTAAAGTCACAATTAAACCTAACTAGTTTAACTGGATGGTCAATCTGCACGATCACACAATATTATCCTAATGTTCTGATATCAAGCTCACTCGTGTGATATGCGTGATGTTCCCCATTCTATTCTTCTCTTTTTGTTTCTTCTTTTATATTCAATTCCTCCTTTTTTTAAAAGGTTTCTGCTGAATATGCTTTCCCTACACAATTAGATGACACACATTCTCATCCAAAACATAACTCATTCAGTCTTATTGGTGGGAATGTATTTAAAAACTTTGGAGCTGTTTGACATAATTTTACTTTCTCTTTTCCTTCCCATTCTGGCAGACGAGAAATCTGTGATTGTTTTTAATCTCCAAGACTATTTTTCTCTGTGATCTACACCAATTGTGCAGCTTTCAATAGTAAGAACATCTTTATTTTTAAGCTTACACGTTTGTATCAGTTGCATGTGTCTATGGGTGTATAGCTGCCATGTTAAAAAAGCAAAAGAACAAAAGATATGCATACCCCAACATGACTAGGCAGCATGATTGGAATACAGAATAAACTGATATTATGGTCTGAATTGGAGGTTTACAAGCACAAAACATCCTGCTTTGAATATGTGCTCACATGCAAATAACATGTCAGTTATAACACTAAGGATGTGTGTGTGGCTCTAGGTTGAATAGCAAAAGCAATGGAAAAATATATCATATTATTAATTGATTAGCATTCATTAACATACCCCCTCCAAAAACGATTGCAATTTGAAAAAAATAAAGCCAACACCTTGGTATCAGAAACAGAAAGTGTTCCAATGTAGATTTTGTCCTGGTCTGTTTCCGCTTCGCACAAAATAATGTCCTTATAGGTACATAAAAGAGTGCAAGCATATGTTCTTCTGGTATGTCAGTCACCTTGATAAATTAGCCAAAGCGTAGTTAAAGGCAACGGAAAAAGAATTAACTGTTGAATTCTGTCATCTCACTCAGCTGTTTCATTCTGCTTCACGGTTAAGCTGTTGGCTCTTATCTCTGTGGTTTGGTTGTGCTTTGAGTTGCTCCAGGAAAAAAAAAGCATGTGCAGAAAAGCATGGCATTAGCCTTTCAATGACCACTGGGGAGAAAGCTAAGATCATCTGGTTACTCATCCCGTGAAATTCGGTCACTCCATGCCAGCAGAGTGTTGTGTCTGCTTTAGTTGTCAAACTACCTATTGTCATTTTAATTTTTGTACTCTTTCTGACCTTCTGTACTATTTTTGTCCCCTTGCTGTCTAAGCCAAAGGCATTGGCAAGTACAGAGAAGCTGCCAAAGTCTCAGGTGATCTCTTTGCTAGCTACATTTGCAGGACTTAGTCGGATGTTTGGTGTCTTTGAATTATAATACAGTACAATAAGCTAAGGTTAAAACTAACTAGGTTTACTGTCTTCAGCAAACTCAGGCCAATCATGAGCCAATGACACTGAAGAGCTGGTGGCCTTAAAGGGAGGGGAAAACAGAGCATAATTCACTAATGGAAAAAATACCCTTTGAGATCCAAGCTTTGATTTTTAAAAATGTGTTTAACAACTAAAATAGTTAATAATTAATTAAATAGAACATTGGTTTAATTCTCTCAGTACTTTCTATAAAGCTTTTGGATAACACACCTTCCATTTCATAATCTTCTGGGGAAATTGCTTTTAATATTTGGATACTTGTTTAGTATTTAATACTTTTCTTTTTAATTGCCCTCTTCCCAAATTTTATTTTGATGCATACTTTCAGTAGATCATATTGATAACATTAGAAGAGGGGGCAGATTCTAAAGGGAGTCTGTTCACCACAATTTAGAGTCCACGACTGAATTTTTCATCTGAAGTTGCTTCATTTTCTGTTAGCATTGTACAAAGCGCAATGGACTGCATTACATTTTTATGCGTTGTACAATTATTTTATTTTAATGGATCAGGATTCAGACAGGGCTCCTGTTCAAATCTTAGTGCTACAAGTGCCATAAAGAGACATAGGACAATTTTTTTTGGAGGGGGGGGGGAGAAAGCAGGGTCCACCCTGTGCAAGGAAGATATATTGAGTATATTTCTATGTGGAAATGTAGATGACTACATTTAGAGGGGCTGAGGTTTTTCCTTCCTGAAATTAAATAGTTGCTTGGTAGGTGCACAAAAATTGTTTTCACATCTGCCATCTGAAGTGAGGATCCCTTCCCCTTAAAAGAAAGCTAGGTGAGCAAATGGCTTTACCAGACACAAATGCCGACTCAAAAGCATGTCAATGTCAGGGACAGAATGAGAGAGAGAGAGAGAGAGAGAGAGAGAGAGAGAGAGAGAGAGAGAGAGAGAGAGAGATTCCATTGGAATATCCCCAAAGTAACAAGGAGCCAAGGTCACAATCAACAACCAAATGTCATTTGCTTATTTGTTTATTTGTTGTCCATTTCATAGTTCAAGGCGATGCTGAGAAGGTTATAGCTAGTTACGTTATCTTGGCTAGTTCATCTTTGCTCAAGATGATGCTTGGTACTACAATTCCCAGAAATCCCAGCCATCAAGGCCAACCAGAGGAATACCAAGTTGGCAGCAGCTCGGGCAGTATTTTTCAAAGTCCATACATTTTAAAACTGCCAACTTTGAAAAAACTTTGAACTAGGGGGAAACAATTTCATTTAGTCTCCATGATTCTTATGAAGAATAATGGTTTGGAGAAGAATGTATAGAGTCATTCAAGACCTGGATAGGGAAGCATGTCTGGTTAACTTAGGTCAATAAACTCAATATCCTGCTAGGCAATATATTTTACTCTTCAAATTCCTCTGGTTGGGTTACACTACCTTAGCTCTAGGCTAGGGATATTTATTTAAAACAAACATTGGCAACCGTGTGGCCTGCCAACATAGCTTTTATATTTGCAGTGGAGACCAACCATTGGCAGAAGTAAAATTTCAAGCCATCTAATGAGGGAATGTCATTAGCTGAGACCTCCAACTGCTAGTCTGCTATCCCAGGTGAGGCATAGAGTGAATATTGCCTAGAATATATGTTATGAATCTATAAAAATCAATATTGGCTTTCAGTTCCAGCCTGGATGGGGAAAAGGAGAAGGTGAAGCTTTCTAAGCCCTCTGATGGAGAGGAATGCATCTGGGCAGAGGACTGAACTCACATATCTGCAAAGAAATTCCCAAAATTTGATCTAAGCAAAAGGAAATTAAGAAACCAGAGCTATACAAGTGAAGGATTGTGTTGACAGAGTGAGATTATGAACTCAACTCCTTTCCTGGTTTAGAATGCAGTGGATTGCAGTGGTTGGTAAGATTAGATACTGTTCTCGGGGATTTTGCTCATGAGCATTTGAACTAGGGACAATCAGCTTGAAGAAGTGGAATCTAGAAGCTTCCCTTGATGAATTCTGTCTCAAAATAAGCTTGAGTTAGAGAAAGATTTTAAAGCCAATTTTTTTTTTTGTTCAAATGATGGCCAGCTTTGCTGTCTTCCTGTTCTGCTGGCTAAATCTGATTTCATTTGGGTTGTGGGGTCCTTCAGAAAGGGGGAGTTTACTTCCCTCCCACACCCTTCTTCAGCTACATTCTTAGAGCTGAAGTGGTGAATGGAAGGGGGGACAGTTATGAGCAGAACTTACTTTTAAGAGGCAAGCAAGTGAGGGAAGTTTTCTCTCTTTCTGTCCTTCATGGACATACATGTTTTGTTTCCTTGGGGGAATGGAGGAGAGATGTAGTCAACTAATAGGTTTCCAAAAGGGGTCAAGCTATTTTCTAAAGCACCGAAAGGCCAGACAAGGAATAATGGATGGAAACTGAACAAGGAGAGATTTAACCTGGAAATAAGGAGAAACTTTCTGACAATGAGAACAATCAACCAATGGAACAGCTTTGCCCTCAAAAACTGTGGGAGTGCCATCACTTGAGACTTTCAAAAAGAGATTGGACTGCCACCTGTCAGAAATGGTGTAGGGTCTCCTGCTTGGGAAGGGGGTTGGACAAGATGACCTACAAGGTCCCTTCCAACTCTGATTATCTGTTATTATCTCTTTATCTGTTATTTTTTATATAGCAAGTGGAAATGCAAAATAGCCATAGAGTTTCAATCATTTTTACTGCTGACTGAAAAATCGGAGGACTTGAGAGTTGCAGGTATCCATGGATGCTTCAAATACACATAATGTGTTGTGTCAAACTGGTCCATAGGTGAGTCAGAAAACCCCAGAATAGGGGTCCATCTGTAGAAGAGACGCATGTGCCATGTCAACATCCCCTTCCCACCAAGTTTATACTTCCTTCATTTATATCTTTATCTTTCTCCTTTTTCCCCTAATAAATTCTGGCTGTGAGGACTGAAGTTATAGAGCAGGCAGCCTGTCTACCTTTTTCTCTTCACATGAATGAACAATCTATTGCCAACCAAGGAAATGAAAAAGTCAATATTTGTTGACAGATCATGTTGGGTGTCTTTCAGCTAGATGCCTGCAACTTTCATTAGTTGGTTTAGAGGTTCACTATAGTTGCTGCTTACTTTCTCTCCTCCTTTTTTTGTTTCTTTAATAAAAGGGATCAGGTAAAAATATTCCCTTGAGGTTTTGTTCCTGATGACTACTGTATGTAAATATGGCCACAAAGTTCTTGGCCACAAAGTATTGGATTAATCTGAATCCCCTCTCTCATCATTATTTTTTGAGGCATGAATGGAAAAAGGGAAACTGAAACTGGCACAATGTGCTTATCGAAATAGGGCCAAGAGGAAAAGTGATTCTAAAATTCGACTTTGCTTTTGTCAAAAGAGGTCTGTTTCCTAGCCCTTGAAAAGATCCCTGAAAACAAATTAAAACCAGTATTCCATACATAGGATAAATCCTTACTTTCCCCATTATTTTGGGGAAATTCATTATGAAGCCTTCCTTTTAGAGGACCAGGAAATGATGTGCTAAATACCAAATGTCCCACTTACAGTCAGCATTTCCTTTTGGGTTGTAAGAAATGTTTTGAAATATTCAATTCAGGACAATGGAAGACATTCAAAACAGTAATAGAAATCTCAGGAGGATATAAACTTTCCTCAAAGGAAATTTGCTTAAGCATACAATAATATTTTCTCAGGCAGAGGTGATACTAACATTGTACTATGCGAGAGAACAGTCAAAACTGAAACCATTAGATGCTGAATGGTGGACTGGACTGAAGGAAGAGCTGCTTCCTTTAAGGCAGGGGTGTCCAACTTTGGCAAACTTTAAGATCAACACCCAGAAGACCCCAGCCAGCCATGCTTGGACACCCCTGCATTAGGGTGTTCAGCAATATATCTTTTGCCTCTCTAAAGCTTAATCCTCATATTCTGAAAAGCCCAGAGTGGAACCATTCTCAGAAATGAGTTGTCAGGACTGGCTGTAGAAATTCAGTTCCTTGCTAAAGAAATTTTGTTGCATTGAGAAGAGCAACGGGTGACATTCATCTCTGCTACAACCAATGTTTTCAGCAGACTTGGGACTCCTTTTAAAGATCAGTTTCTGCCTTCATCTCTCCCAAATCCTGGCTCCTGAAATAGTCTTCTCTTTCCTCCTGTCTGGTAGGGCCAGGCATGAATTTGCTTAGGCAGAAAAAAGGCTTGGATAATCTCCTATGTTTGCACAGACACAAATTTGAGCCAGAAATTAAGAAGGAACAATTGGGCTTTTATTTCTAGAATGTTATTTCTACCATGTTTCAACATTCAGTTGTAAGGGGGTGAGGGGAAATAGAAGCAAATTGGAAACAGTACATTATACTGGAAATAATTTCTTAATTGTGTACATTCATACAATTATAATCCCTGTCTAGAAGTTAAGAATATAGTTTTGATTTCAAATATTTTTATATTGGGTACTAACAATTTTGTCAGACTGCCTCCAAAACTGCCTGTTGAAACTCTTGTGAATAATAAATTAGTGAAATTCATTATCCCAAAATGCCAGTCTCTCAAGGAAAGTAAGTCAACAAACAGATAAAGCAATAATTCCAGGGATGGCCTTTATACCCAAAATTGAACCCAGAATTTCCATTGCCAAACAAAACAGTTGTTAAGTGAGTTTTGCCCTTTTTTACAACCTTTCTTGCCACAGTTGTTAAGTGAATGACTGACTTTGCTTGTCAGAAGGTCTCAACAAGTGATCACATGACTCCAGGACAGAGAAACCATCATAGATACATGCCAGTTGTCAAGCATCTGAATGTTGATCTCATGATTATGGGGATGCTGCAACAGTTGTAAGGGTTAAAAAAATGTCATAACTCACTCTGTTCAGTGCCACTGTAATTCCAAATGGTCGCTAAACCAATGGTTGAAAGTCAAGCATGATCTGCAATATATTGGGTAGAAGAACAGAATCTTGAAAGAGACTGGTGCATTTCTTAGGTATATTCTTCTTCATCATGTTCCAATGACATTTTCCTTTTGTGGCTCCCCAGTGCTAATAATTATTTGAGGGGGCTTTTTTGGGGGGGGGGAACAGGGCAAAGCAGGGGAGAATTCCCTTTCCAGCAGCACCATCATCCTGATCGGTGATCACAACATCCTCCCATGTGCTGCTATTTATAGTAACACAGCAGGAACAGCCTAAGTCCAAGTGACAGGTTTAACATCATGTGCAACTCCGTCCTTTAATACAGATTTACCACCTCAGTGACAAGCCTTTGTGGTAACAAATTACATCCTTTCACCTCACTTTCAGCAACTTAAGTATTGAAACATGTCATATCCAAGTCCCAAATTGCAACTTACAAAAGCACATGAGTCGTCCGCTGCTTCTGACTCTTCCTGGTAACATGGAAATGAAAAGAAACTACCAATGTGGTATTGTTGCATCATCACCTAGAATAGCCTTCCCTCTACTTGATGCTCTCCAGATGTGACTAGGAATTCTGGAACTGCATTGTGGCAATCTGAAGGGCACTAAGTTGGAAAAGGCTATTTCTGGAGTATCAGTCAATTGAACAGGTCAGACAGCACAGCAATGCTGGTGCACTGTGGCAGCATCCCTTTTTCTGCAATACATTAATGGAAAGTTGCAGGAGCTGTGTAAATTGGCAATAGTTGTTGTATTTTTATAGCTTGGTTGCAATTCTCTTTTTCATGTGTGAATCAGTCATAAATCTGTCACTGAAGCATTCTGGCTTCTGATATTTTACAGACTTGAAGCATTTACCACAGCAAAACTGGAACAGTTCTAATAATAGCTAAATTTGAATTGAAATAAAGGATATTAAATGGTTTGATTCTCCCTAGTCAAGTTTAAAAAGGTTAAAAATTAACGGAAAGTAAAGAAGGGTGTTTTAGTGGACCAGCTGCCAAGAAGAATTTGAAAAGACTGTTACAGCTTATTGTAGAACCAATATCCTTGGAAAGTCTTGATGAACAAGAAAAAAAGATTGTCTCTATTGAACATCTTTACTCTTAATTATTGGATTTACAGGAGTTTTACTATCCCACGCAGCTGGATATCCTCAGTGTTTGATATTCTATCTGAGTTCAGGACGAAGACTGCTGCTGAAGCAATGCATATAAAGAATACTGAATGATCACACAATGTACAATGATCACACAATTAAACGTTTCAAGCTTCAGAGGCATAGTTTCCAGGAACTGCTGAAATCTGGCATGTGTTTCTTAAAGTAACCATCTGTCACTGGCTGCAATTAAAGCCTAATGTGATGTTTTGAACATTTGAACATTCATAGATATGCATAAAACAAATAAAGGGAAGAAAACTGCTACGGAAGAAGACAGAAGGAATTCAACAGTAGAACAGAAGTAGCTTAGAAAATATTGAGCCCTTTGCTCAATATTTCCATCCTTCTCAGGGTTGCACTTTCTGTCCATATATATTTGGTTGATCGTATAGTACTGTAGTTATTTCTCACCATTCAATACTTATTCCATCGTCCAGAAAAACCGGCTTTCTCCATCTACATATCCAGAATATCTTAACTTGCTGTCATTCCTTTGTCTAACACCAAATTAGGGTTTGTGTATGCAAGGGGGTAGTCTAAGAATTAAAGGTAATGCTTACCTATTGCATTCTTCTGAAATGCTCCTGTTTTCCTCCAAGAAGGAGGACTTGATCTTCACACAGAGCATTTCTAAGCAGGATACGGGATATGTCAAAGCAGTTGCTGGTTTATTTATTATTGCTCAAACTATTGCAGGGATGTGGGTGGGTGGAATTCCAAGGACAGCTTCTTTTGTTCCTGTCCAGCCTTTCCCATCCATCTTTTTTTTTCACCAGAGAATTATTTTTCATCTCTACTGCTTTATTAGCCTTTCTTGAATGGTTGCCGAGATAAGGGTGTTTTTATGCAAATTATATTTTTATGGTTTCCTCAAATGGTATGCAATTTATTCAGCTTCTCCTAGACTGTGGAAGAGTCTGGGAGATGGAGATGGGGGAATTGAGGTGAAGGGAATCTCATTTGGCCATGCAGCTTGTGTGACTTCATTATATCTTTATTTCATACCCTCAATGATTTATTGACACAGAGTATTCCTAATTTTTTTTTCATTTATTCTCAGCATTAGCCAATATTACCCGCTGCCCTCATGATGCTGCTTACTTGCACCTCACTCCTAGTTATCTTGCCTTATTCCACATGCTGCCTTAAACACACAGGAGGTAAAGACAGTCAGATCAATGATCAGTGGGATCTTTTTTTGCAGCAGTTCTTTCTCTCATTACTGTGAACTCTGCTACAACTATTGAGAAAATGTTCAAAGGTGTTTGCTAGGCAATTTCTTTGCTGAGTGGTCAGATATTTAAAGGGGGTGCCAAGATGGTTATTTGGACTCTGTTGCATTGTAAAAGCTTGTGCTGAGACTGAGGGGAAAAAAAAGAGGAATAAGCCAAAAATATTTTTTTAAAAAATGAGGGAACCTCCCATTTATTGACTTATCTAATATACAGACTTTTTGTCTTGCAAATATTTTTGGGAAAAGAGGTTCAGAGGTTTCAGAGAGATCCTGCCTTAATGAATGCACCAACAATATGTGTCTGGAAAGTTCCCTCCTCAGCACCTCATAATTCCGTATAAAGTAAAAGTTCCCCCTCTCTAGTTGCATCCAACTCTAGGAGGCAATGTTCATCTCTGTTTCCTAACCAAGGGAGCCTGCATTGTCTGAAGACCCTTTCCATGGTCATGTGACCAGCATGACTATGTACACTGAAGTGCATGGAGCTCTGTTTCCTCCCCAACAAAGTGGTACCTATTTATCTACTTGCAGTTGCATGCTGTCAGACTGCTAGGTTGGTAGGATCTGGGGCAGGAATGGGAGCTTACTCTGCCCCCATGGTGCTTAGGTCTTGAATTACCAACCTTCTGGTTGACAAACCCAGTATCTTAACCACTAGGTCACTGCACCTCACAATCCCCAATTCTTTATTCTGACCACTAATTCTTGTCATTACAACTCAAAAGGAAAGCCTATGTGACACTTGCTTCTGTGATTGTACTGTCAGGTTAAGGGGCTTGGAATATGTTTCTCCAAGCATTCCCCATTTTTCTTCTTTGGTCAGGGGAAAAGAAAGAGAGAATTTTTTTTACTTGTAATACCAATAGCAAGGCAGGTCCCATCTTTAGATGGAGCAAATCATCTACTATCTCTAATAAATGATTTGCTCTACTATCCAGAGCAACCGATTCATTCTGCTTAACAAAAAGAAAGCTGCTAGCATAGCCTTGAGCTTTGATGCTTCTATCTGGGGCTTCTCAAAATGAAGCATCAGTAGCTCTTTGCATTGATTTGTCCCCTCATAGTCTTGCTCTGAGAAGTTACCTAAGCAAGTATAAAGCCAACAGGCTTGGACGTCATCGCAAACAATGAGAAATGCTGTGTGCGGATGGATGGAGAGTAGGATTGTTTTGATGGATGCAGTGGCAATTCAGGAAGGGTAAAAGTGGGAAATTGGCAGCAGCCAATGCAACGCAAGAGAGTCTTGATTGAAAACACAACCATTTTGGTTTCAGATTTCATCCATGTCCCTAAACAGAACATTTGAACCACCCACAAGATTGCCTCAGGTCAGAAGTGTCTGTTGCTAGCCATGATGACATCAAAGTAAAAAATAATGCATTAAAATGCCATAATGCAAACCTTACCCTTTTGTATTTGCATCATTTATTTATTTTATTTTATTTATTTTGATTTGTCAATCGCTTACAAGGTATAAGTATATACATAGTTATGAATACATAAAATGGGTACATATAAGAAAAATAAAAATAAGTACATAAGTACATAAGAAGAAATTGCGCAACGTATGTTTTGTCACTTCTTACCTCCCCCCCTGCATCTATACTTCAACTTTAGCATTTATCTGAGTTTTACTTATGTTCTTTTATTTCTCTCTTTCTTTGTCCTCGTTTGGCCTACACTACACTGGAATTCCCCATCTTATCCTCTCTAGCTCCACTTACATTGGTGAAAGCTCTTGAAATCAAAGATTCCTACTTTAGCCTTCCCCATGTTTGGTTTCTTCTAGAAGCGTTGGGCATTCACTCCCATAATGATCAACCAATATGTTCAGCTTCAGGCTGGAGAGAGCTGCCCTGCTTGCCTGGTGAAAGGGCCCTGGCCTGAACACACTCAAACCATAACCTGACATATGCTCTCAAGAGCCCCACTTCCTTACAGACAGAAGAGAGGTATGGACCTCTACAAGAAAGGGAGACAAGCATTGCCTCTGGGAAGTCATATTTCATTGTAGTTTTGCACATCTAAAGACCTGGGCACAAGCAGGGAGTGGGGAGTGGAGAAGGAGAAAAGGCCAGTATGGATTATTTTGCCTGTCTTTCCTGCCCATGGCTTGCTTTTCAGTCTAAAGTAGCCCTCAAGGCAGCTCTGGGGAGCAAGGGATCTGTCTGTTTCTGAACACCACAGGCCTATAGGCAGGCTAAAATAACGGCCAAATTACAGCCTTTCCTTTATGCAATTACAGGACATCTGCTTACTGCAAAAACCCAGGGAAAGCTACCATATTTTCCCCCAAGTATTTATAAACAGTTATAAACATGCTGATTTGCTTGCAATCTGAAATAGTAGCATAGATAAATTGGGGGGGGGGGGAGAGGAGGGACTGGCCTCTCATTTAGCTGACTGTGGGTACGTTTTCGATCTGAAATTCACCCACATCTCGACCTTTGCACAGTCTCCTACAACAAACAAATAAGGTCATAAGTATTAAGAAATGTGAATGTATGGGATATTTTGATTCTATTCGGGGAATGAGCAGTGGAGAGATTGGTCCCTCTTCACTGCCTTAACTAGGGATTGTATGCAAGAACTGACTGCACTGCCAATCATCTTTCCTCTGGGTCAGAAGAGGAGTTGGCAGTTAACTAAATGGACTGTTAAGCAAAATGCACACTTTTTAAAATAAAAATAGCTTCCAGTTCTCATGACTGTGAAATGTAGGGCTCTCAGATCTCAAAGGTGAAAATGTGGATGACCAATGGTGGGCAGCAAAACATTTGAGTTTTCTCACCTAGCATATTGTGATGGTGCAACATATTCTAGTATGGCAGAAAACTTGTCATCAATACCTTAACTCATTTTAAAATTAATTTCTTAGCACTATTTTTGAAAGTGATTGGCTTTTGCCTTTAACCCAGTACTGTGAGATAATAACTAGCCCAGAAACACCCAGATGACTTCATGCCTAAAAATCTCCATCTTCCACCAGTTTCTAGCCCTGAACCTCGAACCACGACATCAAACCCAGTTGTTTTTTTCTTTCTTTGTTTGTTTGGAGGGTTGTTGGTGTTGTTTTAACAATAGTAATTTGGAGCTGAATGTCGCACTTATGCAATGTAGGTACTTTTTTGTGATGTCATTATTATAATTACAAATTCACATTTACATTTTATTTTGCTTTGGTTCACTATCATCCTTTACCTGAATCTGACTGCAAAATTTCCAGCAAGCTTTGTCTGGAAAAACTGGAGGATTTATTGAATGTAAATACAGGAATGAAAATGCAGATTTGTGCATTCCTAACTAAAGCTAAAGCTTTGTAGGTTAAGAGCCCTGTGTGGTTGGTAAAAATGGCATATCTGTGGTGCAAAGGGCAAATTGGACATAACATGGATAAAAAAAAAACACATTTATTTCACATTCCATCTGCTTTTCTGTAGTCATCTACCTTTCCCTGTTTTATTCAGTCTTAAAATCATAATCTTTGGGAGAGAGGATTTACATATTTCTTCAAACTGGCAGAAGGGCACGGGCTGCATAAAAACCTGGGATGGCAGGCAGGGAGCTGCAGCTTGTGTATCCCTGCTGTACACTCTTTCCCTCATCCTAACAATGCAAAAATGACATACGGTCAGTGTAAGCATTTGCAGCTGGCAGCTCAGTCTCCTGACATGTCAGAAATAAAAAAATACGAAGAAAAGATGGAACATCCTATGCTAAAAATAAGCAGGAAATATGTTCCTTTCTCTTTTCTTTCATATTGCTCTTTGATCGCTCACTTTTTGTGAAATACCCAAGGAACATTATGTCATTGCAACCCTTTTTTTTTACTCCCGAATTCCCTTTTTTGTGGAAATTTTGGGGAGGGGAATGGCTGGTAATACAATGCAATGGCAAGAGCAGTTCTTTTGGTGAAATGGACATATACCAGTTGTCATGTCTTTAATAAAAGAGTACTTGTTTCAGGATTCAGAGTTTTATTGCCATACACAAAAAACAACCTTTAAAAAAAAATACCACGAGACTTTTATTCTGAATAGTGCTTGCCTGTAAGTAAATTTTCTTAAGAGAATCATTTTAGAAGAATTGACATTTGCTTTCAGCTAAACACAGAACATCCAGCCCATAGTAATGCTGAAGGACTCTGATATGAAAATAACTGCAGTTAGGATAATGTGGAGGAGAATTTGGATTTTAAAATTATAATTGCAATTACAACTCTTAGACTTTGTAGAATCAGAGAACTGTGGACTGGGAAAGGAATATAAGAATCTCACCAAGTTCTCTGCAAGAAAAAACAGTTAAACCATCCACAAGAAGTGGCTGATATCCTATCTCCCCTCAAGTTTGTTTTTTCATTTCCAGGCTGAACAATCCAAGGTCTTGCCACCTATCTTTGTAGTCCTTATATTAATTTGGTTGGTGTCTTCCAAACTCTTTCTAACCCGTCAATACCATATCTTTTTGGAAATGTGAGAGGGTAAACAAGTAATCCAGATGTGCTTTCACCAGTGCAGAGCAGAGGGGAAGAAAGATTTAACATGTCATTCAGGCAGCTCTTGTACGATGCATCCCAGAATTGATTTAACCATTATAGCGATTGCGTCACAATACTTGCCCACGTTTAGCTTGTTGTCAGTGTCTATACCTTAATCCCTTTCCAATCTAGTGCTTTCAAGCCATCAATTCTATATCTTCTATATGTTCCATAT
>BLBF01000021.1:26160539-26197236 GCA_015471245.1 Laticauda colubrina | reverse complement strand
CTTCCTTCCTTCCTTCCTTCCTTCCTTCCTTCCTTCCTTCCTTCCTTTCCTTCCTTCCTTCCTTCCCCTCTTCCCTCCCTTTCCCTTTGCTATATCCATGGCAGCAAGATTTTTGTTGCACCACAGTTTCATGCAAAAGGACAAAAAGATTTACCACATGGCCATTTGGGGATGAGAAGAATGGGCAGGCAGGCAGCAAGTCCAGATCTCACAGAGAGGGGGAAATGAGGGGAAAGTGGATACCTGATGGGCAGAGCAATCAGTGAAACAGGTAATATGGAGAGTTGTAGAATGGGCTTAAGCAAGGTTTGTCCCACCTTTATAATGTCACTGAAGAGGAACAAGAAAAATCCAAAGATTAGCTATGGCCCTCTTACCAGAGCATTGGGCTGTGGTAGGTGCCCACTGATACCATGCTTAAGAGTTATTGTCAGTAACAATGAAACTCTGATTTGGAGAATCTTGAGAATCTCAGCTCCAAGCACACTCTGATCTCTGCCCATCTTTTCCATATCTTAGCCTGGGACCTCCCACTATGGAATACTTCCTTCTTCTGATACCCCTGCTGGGTCTGGTAAGCAGCGAACTGCCATTTGTACAAAGAGGATTCTGGGACTTCTCCATGGACGACCCCTCAGTCCAAGAAGAGGAAGAGGCTTCTGGGATCTTCCCTACTTCGAGTGGAGCTGAGGCAGAAGATATTCCTTTCTACCCAGGCCTCTGTCCCTTTGGCTGTCATTGTCACCTAAGGGTGGTCCAATGCTCTGATCTCGGTGAGTTTCTTTCCTGGGGGTAGGTGGGGAGGAGATTACAGCAATTGGGCAGGACTGTGATCTAGCATTCATTCTGGAGATCCTAGTGCTATGAACAGAGGTAAACATCTATTGTTGGAAAATTTAAACATAGGAAACAAAAGAGTTTAAAATATTGTTCCAAAAATATTAGAACATTGAATAATAGAGTTGGAAGGGACCTTGGAGGTCTTCTAGTCCAATCCCCTGCACAAGCAGGAGATTTATACCATTCCAGCCAAATGGCTGTCAAGTGTGAGAAATCAAGAAATCCAGGCAGTTCAAATGTATATAACGGTTTACTGCAAGTTTACAATAATTTGAGCTACTAAAAAATCTGAGCTACTAAAAGACAAAGCAAATTGGCTGTTGATAAGAGTCAATGGAATTCAAGGTGGGCTGGACTTAGATTTCTTGTTGGTACGAAGATACTTGAGAATGATGACACATTTGACCCTTCCCTCGGGCTCAGCCAGGTTATCTCCTACACCAATCTTTTCTTAAAAACCTCCAGTGATGGAGCACTGACAACTTCTAGAGGTAAGTCATTCCACTGGTTAATTGTTCAGTCAGGAAATTTCTCCTTAGCTCTAGATATGTTTTTAGCAGATGGATGGATGGATGGATGGATGGAGGGAGGGAGGGAGGGATGGAGGGATGGGAGGGAGGGAGGGAGGAAGGAAGGAAGGAAGATAAGAGAAAGCATCTGGAATATTTAGATCTCTCCATCTGGCAGAGTATTAACAAATACAGGGAAGTGACATATTGCTGAAGTCTGCAGTCAGTGCCTCTTATGAACCTTGCTAGAGCTTCCCACAACAGCTATCTTTCTGGCTCCCTTTTCCTTGCTCCCTTTTCCTTGCCCCTATTGTGTTTGTCAGACAGCTTCTGAGAGCAAACAAAGACCTCTCTGGCACACTCTAGATACAGCTGAGGAAGAGAAGATGAAACTGGCTATGTGGTTTATCCATTGTGCTAAGCCTCCTTGTAAAATTATAGTTGATTGGGTTCACATCAAAGTAGAACATCATTAGCTAGTTTGCATCTTTTTTAACTAGATGAACTATGATGAACAAAACAAGCCATGATAATCTATAAGATGCTTACAAATTGTGGTCAGAGCACATCTTTATTAGGAATCAACATTTTCTAGAATGCAGTGTAGGAGATGCTACAAGACACCCTTGTTACTTATTTCACAGCTATTATAATTATAATTATTATTAGCATTAGCATTATTATTAGCATTAGCATTATTAGTGTTATTATTATGAGCATTATTATTATTAGCATTATTGTTATTAGCATTTGTGATAAATAATGTTTTGAATATATGAGATGTATGACTTATATGTACAAAGAGAGATAAAGTTCTTTTCCAGGACTTTCTTCAAACTCTTCACAATCAGTAAACATACTAAATGGTGCATCTACACAAATAAAACCACTCTCAGACGAAAAAAAAGCACTACAATAAAAACTGAGTTGGAAGTTTTATTCAAACACTAAGTAGTGGTACATTTAGAAATAATTTGTTGCCTTGAAATGAAAATAAAATAAAAGATTAACCAGATAAGGCCTAGTTAACTGGTTGCCTCTTTGGCAATGGCCTAAAAGTAAAAATTATTCTTTCCAAGTAAGATTTGCTGAAATGAAAGGGACAGTGTTACAAGAATTCTGAAGTATTTTAGAACCAATATATCTTTGGATTTGTTAGGGTGGAGACTTTGGTCTCTGTTGATCATGAGGAGACTTGCAGCTAATTGTTTTTATTACAGGCTCTAGTACTGTCTTTACAGTCTAGAAACTGTGAGGTGGAAGCAGATAAAACCACCAGAAGATTCATTGATCCAAGGAAAACAAGGTTTTATTCACGTGTCTGCAGAGACGGGTCCCCTCAGGCATTGAAGGAACACAGAGCAAAATTCAGGCAGCATTTTTATACCCTCGTACGAGGGCTTGGCTCACATTCTTTCTGTTTTCAAAGTGACACCATATATTTCGAAGATTCATACTAGCTCCCTATCTAGCAAAAGTAGTTATACGGTTTCTGACATCGCAGCACTTTATTACAGTTCCCCATTGTTCTCGCCTTATCTTGATTTTTCTCTTGTGCACAAACTGGAACACTTTCTTATTTAGCAGAGCTACTGAGTTTGAGACACACTTCCTTATTCAATTCAATGGGCCATCCAACATGACTTCGGTTCTGCTCACAAATCCCCCCTTTTTTTCTTTTTCCACTCTTGTCTCAAACTCAAAGAGCAGATCCTCTGCTTCTTTCAGAATGATTTCTCTCTGATACATCATTAGAGGTTCTGCTTCCTGCTTCTTCTCAAATCTTGAACCCAAGGATTTCCCTATCTTCCCACGCGTTGTTATTACACCAGGGAGACACTGAACACAACAACACAACAATACACAGCATATAATAATCAATATAATTCCCATTATGGTAGATCTAAACCAAGTGGAACTGGGAAGCCAAGACCATAGTGCTCCCCACAGGTCTGGCAATGAGGAGTTACCTCTTTGTGATAATGGATTAGAGCGAATATGTTCTTCCATAACTTTTACTGTCTTTGTAATATTGGGTTGGAAATCATGGATGTATACACAGCAATGTGAATGAATCAGAGTACACACACACCCTTTTGTAGCTAATACAGTGTCTAAAGCATACCTATTTTGTGGAGCAACCTGTCTTACTTCAGAAAGCTCGGTGTTAATCATTTTAATATTCTTTATTGTATCGTTGAACATTGTTACCGTGAAGTTATTTAGAATATGTATATCTCGGTAGTTCATGGCTACTCCCAATGGTGTTATTATACCACGGGAGATTTGGGTCCAGAGTCTCCGGGTAAGGCCAGATTCTGAGTCTCTTTTATTATGTATCCGGCCTTGGGGAAGGCCATCAAGTTTATATATCACCAGTATCACATACCCGATTGTACATGTGCCACTGCAGTTCACCTGTACTTCCTGGCATGTGCATGCATAACCAGCAATTGGTGATGTTCAAGGAATGTGAGACCTTCTTGAGATCCTTTATGAACACATTGTCATCCCACAAGTCTGTTCCCAAGTCACCCGCAGGTCCAACATATTGTGAACTTCTTTGATGTATTAATGTAAATATAGTTGCAACAAATAGTCCTCTCCAGAGTTCACCCGACATCTCCATGGTGGTTTCTACTGGCTATTTCTTCAAGGTTACCTTTAACAGCTGATCGTCCACTGGGATTGCCTTCCAAGGTTTCTCAGGTTTCGGTGCTTTCTTGACTCTGCTGTAATGTGTCCAGCCTCCTTCCCGAGTACGGACTGCAGATTCAGTCGTCAGTAGCACCTGGTATGGACCTTCGCAGCTAGGTTGCAGTTTTTCACTTCTCCAAGTCTTTATCAGGACCCAGTCTCCAGCCTCGTGTGGGTGTTGGCTACCAGCCAAAGGTGGTCGTTGCACCAACAGTCCCTGTTTGTGAAAAGAAAGGGCTCCCATTCCTCCCTCTCGTCCTCCTTTTCCAGTATTGGTATAGATACCATTACCAACTCTATCTCCCTTGCAGCTTCCTTCACCCATTTGTCCGCCCATCGGTTTCCCACAACCTCCGGTGTGTTCCCCTTCTGATGTGCACTCACATGGACAATTGATACTCGGCTGGGGAGTTGCAATGCCTCTAAGGCTTGTTCTACTAACTGCACTTGCTCTATTTGCTTCCCATCCGCCTTGATATACCCTCTTTCTTTCCAGATTTTCCCAAACATGTGCACCACCCCCCATGCATACTTGGAATCAGTCCAAATCGTTACTTCCATTCCCTCAGCCAATTCCAAAGCTCTGATCAGGGCAAACAATTCACATTTCTGGGCTGACCAAGCAGCTGGGAGTGACCCTTTCTCTATCACCTCACCTTCCCCAGTTACTATTGCAAACCCAGATTTTCGCTTTCCATTTTCCACCCTGCTAGATCCATCTATAAACCACCTCTCTCCCTTCTCCAATGGAGTCTCTTCCAAGTCCTCTCCAACCTTCATCATGAGATCCACTTGCAATAAACAATCATGGTCTTCCGGTTCCCACACCTGCGTTCTCCCCTCCAAAAATTCTGCTGGATTTAGATTCTTGTCTGTTCCTATTGTTAAGCCTGGGTTCCCCAACCAGGGTTAGGTAGACAAGCTAAACAGAATGTGCAGCATTAGTCAGATAGGCACACAGATAAATGAGTGAGCTAAGCTTGTATGTTTATTAACATACAGTAAAAATAACAGATACGCTTGTGCTATCAAGAATATATTTTATTCCAGTATAAGTTTATGGCATAGTCAAATAACAGTCCAATATTCATTTACCATGTAGTCAGTCCATTCAGGGATATTCAGTTAGCAAAGTCCATGTAGAATATCCTATGTCAGTTCACTTAAAAATCAGTCCTTTGTTGTCTCTCCCGTTCGAGCAATGCAGTCTTGATTCCAAGCAGTAATCAGGGATCATCAAAGCCAGAGAGAGAGAGAGCAAGCCGTAGTCTTGCTACTTTTATATTGTTTTCTTAACCACTCCTTTAATTGCTATTTCACAGTTAAAGCTGTATACACTCTAACATTCACTAACTATGATTCATAGTTATTATTTCACCTAAACCAGTTAGGGTAAAAAATGTTATCCCTAACACCTATTACCACATCAGGACTGGTTCTCAAAATGGTTTCATACTTCAATATCCTCCCTTCCGTCGTCCAAGTGGTAGCCAGCTGGCTCAACACTGAGTTGACCTGATGAGGCGAATGCACCACCAAAGTTCCCCCAAAGGTTAACTTTTTGCTCTCCACCACCAACATTGCTGTTGCTGCCACAGCCTGAACACAAACTGGCCATCCTTTCAGAACCGGCTCCAAACCCTTGCTTAGGAAGGCTACCGGCTGGTACTGCCCCCCCCTCTTTTGGGCAAGGACTCCAACTGCTGTTCCCTGAGCCACCGCCACATACAAATGAAACGGTAGTTTCAGGTTTGGCAAGGCTAAAACCGGAGCGGTTGACAAAGCCTTCTTCAGCTCTTCCCACCTTTTACCATCTCCCTCCTCCCATTCTATGTGCTCTCCCTTTCCAGGGAACTTTCTATGCAAAACTGTGCCAACACTGTGAATTGGTCTACCCAGATTCTGCAGTATCCCAACAATCCCAACGCTTTCTGCACCTCTGTCTTGTTCCTGGGAGGAGCCAAGCTCATGATCCCATTCACCCTTTCAGGGACCAAGGACCTAACCCCCTGCTGAATGTAATGTCCCACATATTTCACCTTTTTTTCAACAAACTGAAGCTTCTCTTTTGAGACCTTCAGCCCCTGCTCCTTCAGTCAATTCATCAGACTCACAGAAGCTGCTCTCACTTCCTTCTCTTTCTCCCCAGTTAACAACAAGTCATCCACGTACTGAATTAGGGTGATTCCTTTCTCTCTCTCAAACGACACCAACTTTTCTTCCAACGCCTGTCCAAACAACAAAGGGCTCTCGGTATATCCCTGAGGAAGTACTGTCCACCTCAACTGCTGTTTCCTTCCACTCTCAGGATCATTCCATTCAAAGACAAACAAGTCTCTCCTCCTCTCCTCCAAAGGGCACGCCCAAAAGGCATCCTTCAGATCTATCACAGTAAACCATTTGTCTTTGGGGGGGATCCGCCCCAAGATGGTATAGGGATCAGGAACCACTGGGAATCTAGGAACCACTATCTCATCGATCCTCCTCAAATAATTAACCAATCTATACTTCCCATCCTTTTTTATTACTGTGAAAACCGGTGAATTGAACGGTGACATAGTAGGTTCCAACAGTCCCTGTTTCAATAATCTGTCAATCACTGATTTCAACCCTTCCCTACCTCTCTTACTCAGAGTATATTGTGGAGTCCACAGTTTAGTTATCCCTGGTTGTATCTTGATTTGAATGGGCTGTATTGCCATCCTACTAACCCCTTCACCTCCTGCCCACACATCTGATGATATCTTCTCCTCATCTTCCATTGTTAACATACACATGCGAACTTCTTTCCTTCTATCCCACAATTCTATTCCAAAAACATCCAACAAGTCTCTTCCTAGCAAGTTCACCCCTGAATCCGGAATTTACAATATTTCGGTTTCAGTAACCACATCATTCAATTCCAATGTCACCTCTTCCAAAATCTTGACCTCTTGGGATTTCCCACTGACCCCAACCATCTTTAAAGTCTGCTTTGACCTGCATGCTCCCTTTACAGGATCGCATACAGATGTCCGGCTTGCGCCGGTGTCGATCAGGAACAGCTGTTCCTGATGGTCAGGACCCACTAACACATTTACCAATGGGTCCCCGCGGGTCCCTCTTGGGGAGCCGGAACTTCCCTAATTGTATAGGGCATAGCTTCGTTCCTCTGGGGTTTTGGGACATTCGCGCGCAAAATGTCCCTCTTTCCCGCATCTGAAGCAAGTTCTACTCTGGGACGGCTGTTGGAATCGACTGCCTCGATTGCCCCCTGAACCTCCTCGCCTAACCGGGGGTCTCCACTCCCTGCTGGGAGATCTTTCATCTCTCCACCTTAGCCTCGGATCTGACATCTGGGTCTCCCTGTTTTTCCTAACTTCATTCTTGGCTGCCGTTTGCACAGCAGCTACCATCATCTGAGACTTCTGTTTGGTTTCAACTGAGTCTCAGTTCACAAAAACTTGTTGGTCTACTCTCATCAAATCTGTCATGCCCAAATCAGTCCATCCCTCTAACTTCTGAATCTTTTTCTGGATATCTGGCCATGCTTTGGTGACGAATTGCATCTTCAGGAGAGTCTCGAAGGCAGGGGTTTCTGGCTCCACTCCGGAGTACTTGGTTAACCCTTCACGGAGCCGAGCACATAAATCCCCCGGGGACTCATCCTTTCCTCATGTTATTTCAAATGCTTTGGTCAAGTTTTTCCCTTGAGGGATGGCCAATTTAATTCCTTCAATGATCATGCGTTTCATATCTCTCATGTGCTCCCTATGAGCGTTATTATTGATGTTCCAATTTGGATCGGCTATGGGGAACTTTGTGTCTGCAGCCATTCCTCCCTGTTGCCCTGCATGTCTCCTATCCCAGGCAGCTATTGCTGCCCTCCTAATGAGGTTCCTCTCTTCGGGGGTGAAAAGGTGTCCAAGAATATACATCAGTTCTTGGTATGTGTATTCATTGGGCCCCAGAAATAATTCCAACCGTTCTGCCACTTCATGAGCATTCTCATGGAGTTTCAGAAGGGTCTTTTTCAGATCCTGTAAATCAGCAGATTTTATGGGGACAGCCACGAAAACGATGACTGGATTCTCCTGTGCATTCATGCCATTTGGGACTTCTCTGACTGGGAAAGCTGACACAGGATTGGACGACCTTCCTCCTAGAGGCAAATTCTCTAGGTCCTTGTTTAATTGAGCCAGTTCCCTTCTGAGTCCTGGATATGCAGGTGGAGGTGGAGCCTGGGCAACTGGAGCCGGCAGGGGCGGTGGTGCCGGGACTGCCAGAGCCGATGCCGGTGGACTCCCCATCCAGTCCTCAGTTTCGCTTTCCTTCACCTTGCTGACAAACTGTCCTACTTCTGTTTCTGGTGGAACTGGACCTTCAAAGTGAGCATGATACCATACCTCCACATAGGGTATTTGCTCCTTCATCCGGTGTTTCACTATATACTCTTTCAACTGAGTTATCCAGTACGTGCTGGTATTCCCTTCGGGATCCCAGTGGTAAGGAAACTCAGGGTCTACTAGGGGATACTTCGGCCACCTATATTGGCATGGGTAGATCATTTTATTTTTCTCTAGACTCCGAGTGTAAGTCCTCAGATGGGGCAACGACCATTGTTGTAGTAGTTGACCCAATGGGGAGTCAGTCGGAATCTTGGGGTCTTCTTGGGGTCTTTTCTATCTCAATACCCGTTCCCTCTTGGAACATCTCACACTTGCTTTGTCCCTTTCCCATTCTCCATGCTGCCCGCCAACAATCTCCCAGAGATTCCCAACTCAGGGATTTACACTGCCCTCCAGCAGTCGCTGGATTCCCAGAGTTTAAGGACAGTATATCCCTTCTTCTATCCCGAAAGGCAACAAACTCACCTGATACACCCCTGGTCTCCTGGAGACGAAAGGAGTGTGGGCGTTCCCACTTCAGGTGATCAACGACACTCCCAGAGCGTCAGGCCAGCTTCTCTCTCTCTTGTTTCCAAGGATCGTCTGCTGAGTGCAGTTACCCCAGGATCCAACTGAGACAAGGGAGGGGCTCCTCTACAATGGGAGGCGGTGGCGCCACACTTACCCAGTCCCTTTTCTCCAGTCGAATTTCCGTCGGGGCCCCACGTTGGGCGCCAAATTGTGAGGTGGAAGCAGATAAAAAAACCACCAAAAGATTCGTTGATCCAAGGAAAACAAGGTTTTATTCACGTGTCTGCAGAGACGGGTCCCCTCAGGCATTGAAGGAACACAGAGCAAAATTCAGGCAGCATTTTTATACCCTAACTGTCTGCCCCCTCGTACGAGGGCTTGGCTCACATTCTTTCTGTTTTCAAATTGACACATATATTTCGAAGGTTCATACTAGCTCCCTATCTAGCAAAAGTAGTTACACGGTTTCTGACATCGCAGCACTTTATTACAATTCCCCATTGTTCTAGCCTTATCTTGTTTTTTCTCTTGTGCACAAACTGGAGCACTTTCTTATTTAGCAGAGCTACTGAGTTTGAGACACACTTCCTTATTCAATTCAATGGGCCATCCAACATGACTTCAGTTCTGCTCACAAAACTATTTCTTCTACTTCAACTTTAAAAACCATGTACCTAAGATTAATTTATTCATATAATTGCAAATGGAAGAAGGGGGCATTTGAGCTTAACATCTCTTTGCACTTGCTCAGAGTTGCATTTCGCATTCAAAGATATTTCTATGAAATACATGGCAGTTCAGCAAAGTTTCAAATTATTTGTCCCACTTATTTCACTTCACGGTGAATTGGTTTTCAGGTAACTTCTCGGGCAGGGGTGTCAAATTTCATTGAGGGCCACACCAGGGTTGTGTTTGAACTGGGGGGCAGGGGATGGCGTTGCTGGGGGTGGGTGTGGCCAGGAGCATGGCCCGGGTGGGGGTGCCCAACCCACTGTCACTTGTGTTGGGGGGGCACCACTGGTAGCTAAGTACTAAGGCAGGGCTTCCCTCAGATCCTCCCTCCCTCTCATTATAATCTCCTTCCTTCCTTCCTTCCTTCCTTCCTTCCTTCCTTCCTTCCTTCCTTCTTTTTCTTTCCCTTTCTACTTCCTTCCCTTCTTTCCTTATTTTTCCTTCCTTGCTCTCTTCCCTTCTTTCCTCATTTTTCTTTCCTCTTTCCCTTAGTCCTTTCCTGTCCCTTCTTGCATGCTCAAATGCAAAAGAGGAAACATTTCTCCTTGTGTTTCATTTTAGTTTGTTTTGATAGCCCTCTGTGGGCCCCATTTTCAGCCAGCCTGCAGCCCTCTGCCAACGAAAACGGGGCCCTGGGGGGGAACCACATACGCCCCCCCAGCTGTTTTCACTGGCAGTCTCACCGCAGGTCGGTCCTTTGCTGTTTCTAGGGCAGCCCTGCAGGCCGGATTTGGCCCATGGGCCTTGAGTTTGATACCCCGTCCTAGGGAATCCAGACCTTGGCTTGACAAAATAAAAAAAGTTTGGGATGAAGGTGGGTAGGTGGGGTTACAGCTGTCCTGATGCTCTTTACTTTCCCCTTGTGTTTCTCAACTGGGTGTTTCGCAGATGTAAAAAGTGCAGGATTGCATATATCATAGCTCAGAGTTGAGACAAGGGCACCATCCTGAGGATAGTAGGTAAAAATAGGATTGCCAGCCCATTCCAGTGCCTGCTATTGAAATACTAGTAAAACAGAGACTGTCTTTAAAAAAAAACAACTTCATTCAATTTTTTAAATTAAAGAGATAGAAACTAACAAAAATTAATTAAGACAGAAAGTCCTGCAAGACTGATTGTGCTGACATTCCTTTGCCTTCTCATACTAAATCATATTATATGATTTATTATTCATATAATAACTCAGGGAGGATCTGCCTGAGCCGCTTCCTAATGTTATCTCATTGTTCTGTACATGCATGCCTATGTATCTCCATTAGCAATGATAGGCAATTTTCAGGGTTAGATGCCTTCAGTTTCATTTTTAACTAAAATGAACTTAAAAAAACCCAACAAAACCTGGAAACTTAGTTAAAATATATGCACTTGAAAGCAAAGAATTTGGAGAGCAGAAATTTGTTTTCGTGAGCAGAACTTAACCAAGTGGACAGTTTTTCAACTCAATTCAGTTCTGTCTCATAATTCCAACCTAGTGATTTTGTCGCTGCTGGGGTCAAACAGTGAGGACACAGATATCCTTTTGGAAGCTCCCCCAGAGATTTACCAAGAAATTCAGATTCACTCTGTCTGTGCTCTTCAGATTGTACAAAAGGGCACACTGATCCCAAAGCATTTACAGGTACTCCTCAATTTACAGCCATAATTGAAATTGGAATTACAGTCATGCAGTGAGTATCATTAAAGCAATCATTAAATGGGTCACTATGTGACTGTGACTGAATTTACAATCTTTTGGCGGCAATGGTCTTTAAGTGAATGCATTGATGGTTAAATGAATCCATTGCCAGGGACTGGAAGTAAATGCCAGAAACAGGCAAAACAAAAAAACAACAACTGTGGGATGCTGCCACATAGAGGGTGCCTAGGAATGAAATTCTGATTGCCAGATTATTTGTGTATTTGTGAAACTCACAAAGACTTCAGAGAAAAAAAAATTCTCTTTTGAAAACCTCTATTTTGCTTCTGATTTTTTTTGAAATAGTCATTTATGGTAGTTTATTCATTCTTCATTGAGTGAGCTCACTAATGGCAGCCAAGGTAGACTACAATTCACTATTGACAATTCTGAGCTGTGCAACAGGATTTCTTCATGGTGTTGTGAGTTAGGCCATCTTAATCACCATAAATGAATAGTTAAGGCTTAGAGAATAAATCAGAGACAGACAAGCAGACACAGAGCATGCAGAAGTTCAACAGATGCGGTTTTTGCAAGAATTCAATGTTCATTCCAGACAAGGCCTCCCTAACGCAACTGATAAAGAAAATACAAGATCTGTACCACAAACTTTTAATGTAGCAGCAACAATCCTGCAAATATTTTGCAGGCATGTGCAGAGGCCATATTTATCCCTCCTTCCTCTTGAATAAAGCCTGCTTTTGGCACATTAATCACGCATGAGCCACATCAGATTTACCAAGCATTGTGTGACTGTAAACAGGGTAAATAGATGAATGCAGTATGTGGGCAGAGTCACAGGGAATCCACGTGAGGATATTATGATTATAATAGCAACCCATTATACAGCATGGTTTATTGTCATCTGGAACTCAGATCAGAATAAGACTGCAGTGCCAGGGCTCAGACCTATATTTTACTGAGCTAATGGAGTAACCTCAGCTGCCAATATTGTTCCACTCATGTAAAAAGAGGAATTCCTTGGAAAGCTGACATCTTTTTGTTTTAGACATTAATCAGATCCCTGGCACAATTTGTCAATCCAGATTGTAAGATTTGGGGGTGGGGAGGGGGAGGGGGAGGAGGAGGAGGAAGGACAGCTGAGTATGGAATAGCTCATAGTATACTGTTCATGTGGAGCTCTAGTCATAATGTACATTGGGAAGATATCTAATGAATGAATGAATGAATTCTTTATTGGCCAAGTGTGATTAGACACACAAGGAATTTGTCTTGGTGCATATGGTCTCAGTGTACATAAAGGAAAAGATACATTTGTCAAGAATCGTAAGCTACCACACTTAATGATTGTCATAGGGTACAAATAAGCAATTAAACCCTACTAGGAAATCAAAGGACGCTCTTGTATAGATTCATTTCCCATCTCCAACTGCTGCAAAAATATTTCAGTGCTGGCCATGAAAACATCTTCATTCCTGCTCAAAATATCGAGATCAGAGCTCTCACCAGCTGAGCAACGCAGGAGAGCCAGAACTGGCATTCTGCCATTGGCCCATTTTCTGAGCACAATAGCTCCTGAAGCAACACACATTTTTTTGCTCTGTTCTAGACAGAAAGAGGACAATCCAAATTGCTGAAGGCATTTCTGTTTTATCGACACCATTTCTGGCTGGTGGCGGCCATGTTCCTCCAAACTCTCAATTAGGGCTCTGCCCCCACCTCCCTCCCATCAGTTTCTTCCATGTGATCCATTTTTTTGGCTGCAGAGAGCAAGAAAAGAACATGGTGTTTTCTGCATGGAAAGCATTCACCTTCTGCCCTCGAGCTATACACCATCCTTAAATATACAGTTCCCCCATCGTATGATATGAAGCAGCTTTTCGAGACAATTGAGGGGAGCCCAGCTCTTGAAAGTCACATCGCTATTTCTGAAGAAACAGCAAATCTTGCAAAGGCAGCTTATGGCTTCCTATGGTTCAATGGCTTAGATACAATAGCATCAGCCAGCTATAACTGAGCAACAATACTTGACGGATCATATGCATTCTGCATCTTGATGCAGAGCTAACTGTAAGGTAGTGCGATACTTTCTAAATGATTGAGCTATCCTATCTTTGTGCTCTCTTTCCTGTGCACATTTGCAACCATCAGGTTGTGTATGTGATGCTGCAGTGCTGGACAGTCTCAAGTCATCAGCTCACAGGTGTGTGGAAAAACCACACACTGCTGTTTTGTGTCATACATTGTGAGTTGGCAAGAAAACAATGGCATGCAAAAGGAGCAAAGAAATGGAAAACTATGCTGGACTACAAGTGCTGCTCCTTTTCAGTTCTCCTGGCCATACATGATGCTCTCTACCTCACCTACTTAGGAAGTGGAGAAATCAGTGGAATACTTATTGCTAATATATTTATAGGGTTTGCAATTTTTTTTTAAAAATTCACTAACAAATTGTAAAACAAGAAGAACTTGAATATTTTCCCTCATTGCATGGGTAGATAGTCTTATCAATGTAGGCTGTGACTAATGTGTGGGGCTGAGTAGACAAATGCAAAAGAAGCCAGGGCTCCAGAGCCTTAATTTCAGTTGGTGCTAAATTCATTTTCTTCTATGTGATTCACTGTACAGGGCTCTGTCCATTTTGGCTTTCCAGCCTTGTCTTGCTGGTCCTGTTTCAGCCTGGCCAGGTGTTCTGTCCTACATATCCCAGCATCTGTCTGTGTAGCCAATCCTGACTTTCTGATCCATCTGTTGCTATTTTTTTCCAGGTCTCAAGCAAGTGCCTAAGGAAATCTCACCAGACACCACATTACTAGATCTGCAAAACAACCATATTACGGAGCTACGCAAAGATGACTTTAAAGGGCTCTTTCGCCTCTATGTATGTACTGCCAAAGACCCCTCCCCAATTCTGATAGATAAAATTGCACCTAGCTGGGTCTACTCTGAATATACAATAGCTTCACTCAGGTGTAGCACTAAAATTTATTTGTTCTGCCAGGACTGGATCCTGGAATACTGAACTTCTGAACATGAATGGCCTTCAATATTTGCAAGTTCCACTTGTTTCAAACACCTGGGATTAAAACACAGGAACTCTGGAATTTTACTTACTGGAAATCTTCAGCCACTGGCTATATTCTTTATCATGATACTCTGCTAAAAGATTTGTGCAAGTCTCACTCCATTCCTTAAATTGTATTTTTAAGTGCAAGCAATTGAACATATCTTATCTACGAGGGCTATCCACAAAATAGATTATGTTTTGTGATAGAAAAAAAAACAAAGTGTAGGAAAAAAATTTGATTACATACACTTGAAAGTGACACTTACATACTACTTTTCAACATATTCACCAAAGAAATTGAGGCACTTATCATAGCGGTGAACAAGCTTTGTAATTCCATTGTCATAAAATTCAGCCGCCTGAGATTTGAGCCAGTCAGTCATGCCCACCAGCAGTTCCGCGTCGTCGTCAAAGTGCTGTGTTCCAAACCAGGTCTTCATCCTCGGAAACAAATGGTAGTCGCTTGGTGCAAGATCGGGGCTGTAGGGCGGATGAGGAAAAATCTCCCACTTGAAAGCATTCAGGACTTCTCTAGTGCGGTTTGCTGTGTGTGGTTGGGCATTGTCATGCAAAAACAAAATTTTTAAGCTTAACTTTCCTCTACGCTTGTTCTGAATTGCTTTTCTTAGTTTTTGCAATGTTTCACAAAACCTCAGAGTTTATTGTTGCACCATGTTCCAGAAAATTGATAAGAAACACACCTTGCCTATCCCAAAAAACAGTCGCCATAATCTTCCTTGCAGATAATGTTTGCAAACATTTTCTTGGGTTTTTTGGGGAATTTGTGTGCCCTCACTCCATAGACTGCAATTTGGTCTCGCTGTTCACCTGTTTGACCCAAGTCTCATCTCCAGTTGCGATTCGATCAAGAAATGAATCCCCATTTTTGTCGTAAGAGTACAGAAAAGTCAATGATGCGGCCATATGCTGACTCTTATGGTTTTCTGCCAGGATTTTTGGCACCCATCTTGCACAAAATTTGTGGTAGCCTAGCTTTTGTGTAACAATTTCATACAACAAACTGCGTGAAATTTGTGGAAAACTAAGCGAAAGTTCCGTTACTGTGAAATGGCGGTTTTCACGAATCTTGTCATCAACTTTCGCGACCAGTTCATCAGTCACAATGCTTGGACGTCCACTCCGCTGTTCATCATGAACGTTAGTTTGTCCATTTTTAAACTTAATGCACCATTGGCGCACTCCACCTTCAGTGATGATGTTGTCCCCATACACTTCACACAGTTGCCGAAAAATTTCAATTGGTTTATGGTTTTTTGCTAACAAAAACCTTATCACTGATTGCACTCGCGGGATTTTCAATTATAGCACACATTTCAAATGTTTGCTATGAAATAACGGGCAACAATACAAACCTCCCATTAGCACGACTAGATGCAGACTAAGCGGCGGATGCACAGACCAAAGATGGCCGTGCTAGCTCTGCCCCTTCTTCCTACAGACGAAAACGTAATCTATTTTGTGGATAGCCCTCGTAGAATATTGCTTCTTTCTTTATCTGTTACCTTCTGCAAGCAGATTTGGGAAGTGTGCAGATTTGGGAAATGTACTCTTATTTGTACCAATAGGAGTCTGGTATCTAATTTATCTGCAAGATTTCCTCACAAATTTCTCTAGCTGCAAAAATTAGTCGCTGGGATAATTATGGATTCCACCTTCTTACATCTATATCAGCACATGCTTAAATGCTGCTCACATGTCATCTCTTTCTATGACTCTACTCACAGGCCTTGGTATTGGTGAATAATAAGATCTCCAAGATTCATCCAAAGGCTTTTAGCCCTCTGATTAAGTTGCAGAAACTCTACATCTCTAAGAACAACTTGGTGGAGATTCCTCCTAACCTGCCCAACTCCTTGGTGGAACTCCGGATCCATGAGAACAAAATCAAGAAGATCCCAAAGGCTGTGTTCAATGGGCTCCACAACATGAATTGCATTGGTGAGACATCAAACCTTTCCCCACTTTTCTTTCCCAAAGGCATGCTTTGTATTTGCCCCTTTTCTTTGGAAACATAAGACACAGACCCTGATGAATGGTTCTTTAGAATACAGAAAACTGCACCCAATATTGTGTGGCATGTTGGTTGGTCCTTTAAACAAAATATGGTCAATATCAAGCAAGACGAGATCAAAAGGCCACTGCAACTCTGTGTTCCCAATGTTACCCAATATTTTGGAAATGCAAATATACATTAACAATTTATTCAGTGGTTAGTAAGTCAATCTATATTCTGACTTTATTTGCCTTCCTGGAATATATAACCATCTTCCCCTGCATAAATACATAGTATGCATAGAGTGATATGCACAGTACAGTTGATGGGAGGTTGGGAGAGAGGGAGAGAGACAGAGACAGGGAGAGAGAGAAAACACAGAATCAACATTAATAAATCAGAGTGAATTGGCTAAATTTTCATAGAGGTCCTTTTCCATTGTTCATGTGAACATATGAGCAAATTAAAAAAATAAATAACAGAGGGCTCAAAAAATCTATTGTTTTTTCCACCTTAACAAAGATCTCTAAATTTGCAAGGGCAGCTATTTGGAAGGAATAAATTTGGATTCACATGAAGTTTGAGAGTGTTCATTTCTGTCTCATTTAATTACTAATGAACAAAGCATGAGCAAAAGAAGTAAGGGAATCAGCATGTACTTTTCTTCTTAACTGTGTTCATTAAGTATGCTCAAGAATTGATTCAAGCACAATCCAACAAAAAAAAGTTGAGCATTTCCGTTAAAAAATATATTCCCAAAATTAATTTACTGGCTTGTGAAAGGACTTATATATGCCTGGATCAGCTTTGGGAAACTTCTAAGATTTTAGAATATGTTATGCTGAGGAGTTCTCTCTCATCCGCCAAATTTGACTCATTTAAAATACGATGCCATAATCAACAATATTCATTATCTCTTTAAAAATCCCATCAAGATTTTTAGGGCTTTTCCCTGTGACTGAGTTTATTTGCTAACGACTCACCCTTAAGCTGGCAGAAAACTGCACCAGCAGTAAATGTATGTTCCCACCTCCATTGTTAATCCCTATCCTGCACTGATTGCATCAACTCAAAATCTGCTCCTAAGGATATGGCCCTAAATACACATCTGCAGTTTCATCAAACCCTTCAGCACTCTTGTCAACAGGTAGGGAAGACATCTGTCAATCTCAGCACAGCAGCAGGAACAAGTTAGGTGTGACATCAGGGGTCTCTTAGGCATTGAGAGATCTACTTTGTGTACACCTTCTTCAGGTGTATGAGTTACTTCACCTGATTTTGGGCCCTGGAATCTGATGCTTGTGGAGAATTACAGGATTTAAAAAAAAACAACAACAACAAATAAGAGTCACAAAGGGAAGTGAGTCACTTTAGCATTTCCTGGGAGAGTGTACCACCATTGCAGCCTTGCATGAATCCAGCAAGACTATAACAATAGAGAGACTTCTTAGAAGAGGGCTGTCAAACTCCTGGCCTATGTGCGGGATGCATCACCTGATGGCCATGCCCATACCTAGTGTAGCGAAGGGGGAAAAAGTCCTGATATGTCATATGACACCACTGTGACAATGTGAGTTTGACACCCCTGTCTTAAAACAATACCAGATGAATGTTATATTCCTATAGGGCAAATCTGCCGAACTACCTACGCAGCCATGGTCTCTACATTCTCTACGAGCATCAGACTCCAGGGCCCCAAATCAGGTGAAGCTATTGTCAGCTCTGAACTGATCATAGCTGAGGCCATCTTGGAGGCTTCAGGGTTGCCACACACTAGCGGGAGAGGGGAAATAGTTAGATGGGGTTTGTAGCCCAAAACAGTAGAATTTTCTTGTGGGAACTCAAGGACATTCACACAGGTGGCTGGCCAGAGGAGGAGTGAAGTAACCAGCCAGCTCCTGGATTGGACAGCATGACCAGTGACTTGGGGGCAGGGAGAGGATACTTTTACTCTTAATTATGTGAAAGCCATGGGAACTTTTAGAGTTGGCTTTCACTAGTTGTCCCAATATGATAAACTCAATCAAACTGTTCTTTGAGGAATTTGCCTGCCTTGGAGTTCTAATTTATATGGATGCATTACTTGGAACTCTGACATCTAGCTAGATATCTGACACAGCACAGTTGGCTTAGTACATTTATATACTGGGATGAAGACACTTTAAACAGTTGAGATAATAAATAGGCACCAATTCTTATCAATATCAATGCCTTTAATTCCAATATTTCTCCCTTTCCCCTTGTTTCTACGGAGATTCTCAGTCATCCAGGTCATGGTTATGATGCTTTTCAAAAGGCAATTGGATTTTCATGATATTTTTTTTTGCTTGAAAACATTTTGCTTCTCATCCATGAAGCTTCTTCAGAATGATTTTGAAACATTTTGCTTTGTGCTTCTCAGTTTTTGAAGCTTTTGACATAATTGACATTTCTGTCCTGGGAATCTCTAATTCCCAATATAACTCTCACATCATATTTGCTTTCAAAAGTAATATGGTCTCCCCTGTAGATCAGGATCAGCCATAGTTAACAAGAAGGACATGTCCATGTAGTTTTCTTTGCAGTGATAAATGAAACAACTCTGTCCTGTTCTTTAGGGAACACATTTACCAAATGGTGGCAGAAAAAGGAGACAGGGGACTTGAAAAGAGGGGGAAATCCAATATGAACCTGAAGTACCCAACTGGGACTTCTGTGCTCATTCTCACGACTAGTGACCTGACTTTGACTCCAGTGTTAGGTGTGGTGAATTGCAATGGAGGATATACAACATGAGCCTGTATTGGACAGAATCAGAATAACAAAGGAAACAGTACTTTAAAATCAATTCTGCTAAGGACAGTTTAAGACTTCCCGGTCTTAAAATTATTCTTAGTGGAATTGATGGGCCAGGGTACCAAATCATGGCAATATCAGCAGGACAAGAGGGGAAATGCCATTTATCAAATAACAATAATAATTGTATCATAGTTAAATGCATCTGAGGACCCTGCCTTTATTACAACTGCAAGACCACTTGGAGAAAAATGCCCAGATTGCTTCACCAATAAATTTGTTTAAAAATGCAAATGATTCAGATTGATTTAAAGTGTTGAATCAAGTATACATATCTTATTCTGTTAACATCACCATTGCATTTAATGAAGATTTAATTGCTTTTCCATAAGCTTTGAGGGTGGAACTGTGTGTTTCAGGCAAGCAAAGTACAATTTGCTTCTTCCAAGAGGAAAAAAAATGGGTTCAAGAAAGGGTAATTTGGAGCTGAGTTGGAAGATGGTGGGAGGAAATGGGCCTTAGTAATCCATAATCAAACAAAAACAGATTGTACTTTTGGCTCCTAAGGATTGATGACGATGTGCACTATCTTTCTCACCATGCTTGTAACCCTTTGCATTCATTCTTCTCGTACTTGGCTGCCTTAGAGAGAGAAGGAGAATGACCCATAAATAAATTATTTTAAGATATGTTATAAGTTGTGGAAGAGGGCTTGATTGAATCTGGATCTGATAAAGCTAAACACTGTTGTTCTAATATGAAACTATTTATTTTTGCAGAGATGGGTGGGAACCCTCTGGAGAACAGTGGATTTGAACCCGGTGCCTTTGATGGCCTAAAATTGAACTACCTCAGGATCTCAGAAGCAAAGCTCACTGGTGTACCCAAAGGTGATATCTTTTCCATAGTCTCTCTTCTTCTCCATATCTACCTCTTAATAAAATTCAGGATTATGGCTTCTCTCAGCTTTTAATCTTAGAGGCAGTGTGGAATTACCTTTTGCCTTTTCAAAGAATACTGAGAGGTACCAGCTGAATTCAGAAACACAACAGTGATTCAGGAAGGAGACCCTATTTTAAAAAATAAAGACATAGAGTTCTTTATTTTCCCCTATTCTTCCCCTGCCCAGAACTTTGATTTCTTTGCCCAAAATCCATCTTTCCTTTTCCTGCATGGATTCTTTTTTGAGTTCCCCCATTTCAGATCATATGGGATGGGAAGTGTTTACTGTTAGACAATGGAGAGGCATAGCTCCTGGCAATTTCTAGGAAATCACACTATGACTATGATGAGGTATTGATTAGCCATCATAAGTAGTGGAGGTGACACATTGAATGGCATAGTAGCAATGTCCTGATGAAGTTTATGGGTAATTCCATCTCCTTCCAGACTCTGCTTCTTTCCACTGGGATCAGAACTTTTTAATAAATACTGAATAGAAATGGAATTTTTTTCTGTAGACCAGTACCAATGTTGTGGCCTTAGAGCATTTCAGAATGCATTACAGGTAGCTCTTGACTTATGACTACAATTGAACCCAAAATTTCTGTTGTTAAATGAGACATTTGTTAAATGAATGTCTTTCTTGCCATAGTTGTTAAACAAATCAGTGCAGTTGACAAGTTAGCAACATGGTTGTTTAAGTGAATCTGACATCCCCATTGATTCTGCTTATCAAAAGGTCACAAAAAAGGGATCACGTGACTCTGGGATACTGCAACAGTCATAAGTATGAACCAGTTGCCAAGCATCTGAATCAGGGGTGGGATGCTACTGGTTTGGACTGGTTCTATAAAACTGGTAGCTCCCAAGAGCAGCTGACACCAGTTCTGTGTTTGCTGCTCTTTGGCTCACCCACCCGCCCGGGCTCTTACCTGTTCTTTATTTCCTACTTTTTCAACCTCAGCTGCTTTGCGCGGCACAGCTGAGGTTGAAAAAGCAGGAAAAAAGAAGCTTTTCAAATACTGTGCTCCCACGCACAGCACTTGTCAGCTGTCCGGGCAGCACAACTGATGTTTTTTTGCAAATGCTGTACACACGCAAAACGCACTCTCACCGAATCAGTAGTAACACCGGTTGAATCCCACCCCTGATCTGAATTTTGATTCCATGATCACAGGGATGCTGCAAAGGTTGTAACTATGAAAAATGGTCATAAGTCACTTTTTTCAGTGCCATTGTAACTTTGATCAGTCATTAAATGAACTGTTGTAAACCAAGGGCTACTTGTATTGCTATATCCCATTTTACTTTATTTGCAGCATCATTTTCAGTTCAAAACATTCATGGCATGGTTCATTCAACAAAACAAGGTTATTTGGTTAATGATGATTCAATCCTGTACATGAACTCAAGCCATTGAGTTAAGCCAGGGAACTATAAAAGTTGGCTAACCATTGTTAGTGCATAGGGTAAATATAGCTCCTCTCTTTTTATTGTTGCTTTACCTGTTTTGAAGCACCGTAGAATGCTGTGGATTTTAGAAAAGCTAATATTATCCTACTCTTCTCTTCCAACCAGACCTCCCTGAAACTTTAACTGAGCTACATCTGGACCACAACAAGATCCAAGCAATTGAATTAGAGGACCTGATCCGCTACTCCAAAATCTACAGGTAGTGTCAATAGGAGAGTCATTTGTGAAGAGTTTGCCAGGATTGTGCAGAAGAAATTTGGGGCAAAGGTAGGAAAGTCACTAATCTCCAGAAGTTACAGAGCAATTTCTGTCACCATTGGTGACACTATCTGCAGCTTTTTTGAGTCGCAACATCTGGAGAGCCACCAATTAGGGTATGAATGAGATACAAGGCAATTGATTTCAGGCTTCGCAACATACAGATCAGAAATGAAAATAAACTTGAGTATTTTTTTTAAAAAAGGAAATTATCCTACCTCAAGTCTGTCCACAGCTCCTCATTCTAAGCAAGGAAGCCAAAGCAGTTCCCGCTTCAAAGTTTGAGGAGGAGGAGGAGGAGGAGGAGGAGGAGGAGGAAGAAGAAAGGGGGGGAGAATACAATAGTGGAAGGAAAATCTGTTTTATCAGCTGGCAAAAAATATGTTGAGAAAATAGGTAACATGTTCAGAGTTAATACATAGTAAGGTATCCATTTTTTAAAAAAATGGAAGGAATGTTTTTTGTTTTTCTTTTACTGGTCTACCTTATGAAACTTTTGACACAACTTTTAGTTTCCCTAGAGATGCAATTCTTAGCATGATATAACTCTGGCCTTGAACCTTCTTCTGCATTTCCTTTTCCTATGACCTTGTAATTCCAAGGTTTTTGCAAAGAATCATTTCATGTTGTCACAAAAGTTGTGATGCCATATATGGAGTTAGAAGGGCCAAGGGAGGAGGTCCATCAAGTTTTAATCTTTGTGCATATATAAGCAAAGTTGCTCGATCTCTTTCATAACTTGGTAGCTAACAGAATGATTCTACCTTGGAGGTTTCTACCAAGAAGGCCCTCCTCTGTGCTGAAGGCAATCTGTCCGGGTGTCAAGTATGGGACCAAAGTTAACTTCTATCCTCCTATAAAAAACACTTAATCTTTCCACTGGTATAGTCAACAAAGTGAGGAGAGCCCATGTCTTAGATATTTTCTATTACATATTATATATATAATATATAATAGATATATTACATATACATGTACCTAATATCAGACTTGCTAACCCCTGATAAAGGAAAATCTGGAGACCCATGAAAAAAAATCTGGAGATTCTATAAAAAATAGTGAGATTCACGGTCACGTGAATAACTAACCAATCAGAGCGTATTATATCCGGTGGTAGAAAAAGCAAAATGGAGGCGCCCAGAGTGAAAAGAAATGTGCTGTATGTATATATGACTGTATGGTAATATCGATATTGCGTGATCTGAGAAGTGGCGTCATGTCGTTTGTGTGAGAATCAGATTTATGCGCGTATAAGCACATAAGACCCCCAAATTTGAAAAAAAAAAAAGTGTTTTAAATTCGTCGTGAGATTGAGGAGCCTTGTTGTGAGACCGTGAGAAATGACAAAAAATCGTAAGACTCATGGCAGAACCGTGAGAGTTGGCAGGGCTGCTAATATGCAAGTAGCCTGGGTTTGAATCCCAGAAGGATATGGCTAGCTGATGAGCATAAAATAACTTGAAATAGATCTATACTAGTTGCCCTTTATTTCTTTGTAAATTCAACACAAAAACAGTTTATCGCGAAAGTGACTGCCTGTGAAGGCTCCTGGACTGGGGCTGAAAGGTAAAAGTGGAACAGTTGCCCTGATTAAAAAAAAAACTTTCTCTATCTGCCTAATTAAACCTTCCACAAATTATAGCTAAAACAGGATTTTAGATAGTCAAGAAACATGTGTTTAAAGCACAGATATCTATTAAGTAGCAAACAGTAACTGCCAAGAGAAAACAAATGCATTCCAAAAACAAAAATAGAGCATTTCACCAGCCAGTGCCCAAAATATTCCCTCCCTTGTTCCTGGCTTGCAATCCCTAAAGTCAAGCAACACATTCTGCTTCAGCACTTGGGAGGTACATTTCTTTAAAAAGTTTCACCAAATAAGAAAGGAGAAGAAGGAGAAGGGAGAGGAGAGGAGATCAAACCTCCCCGGGCAGGAAAGACTCATTCCACTTCTCTGTTTCTAAACCTACAACCTGCAGCATCAATCTTCTCCTACCAGTGTCAGGGAGGTCTGGAGTGCCTCCCTCTCATTTTCCTTTTTTTGGGGGGTGGGTGTGTGTGTGCGTGTGTGCTTGCGAGCCACAAAAGCACTCCTTTGGAATCTTTAACTGGCTAAAATGTTAAAATGTCTGGGGGTTTAAAATATCCACCCAGCTTAGCTGTGGTCTCCCTAGCAACAAGCTCCTGAGAAATTTCTACTGCCAACCTCCCCCCACCCCCACCCCCAGGCTGTAGGTGAAAGCATTTTCTCCCATGCTCCCATGATTAGTCGAGATGCTGTTCATGACCTTGCTCCTCCAAGTTGGAGAAGAACTGCGCCTGGATGAGGTCATCATAAGAAATCTTCCACAGTTCAGACTAGCAGAAGGTATTCCAAGCATGAAATGGGAGGTAGAAATACGCAGCAGAGACGTAGAGCCTACTAGCAAAGCGTGCTCAGTATGGTGTATAACTGTGACCATGTGCAATTGTGCCAGCTGGTTCCTTTCTTTTCCCCCGTCATGAATGACTTAAAACAGCCATCACCAAGCTGCTTAAGTTATTGAGTGGTCTCTATATCACTAACCAAAGAAACACGTCTAAAACATTGTACATAGTAAGGATGGTGGCTGTGTGAATGTGATAAACAACTTGAACGCATAACCTCAAGTCACAGAATGATAAAATATTTGTTTTTCACCCTGTTTTATTATAGATTTTAATTTCAAAGAATTAAACCATTTCTAGGCAGACCGAGAAGACAGGCCTGGAAAATGAACTGGGCAAAAATCCAGTGGTCCACATTTTCAATTGTTTTCTGTGAATCGGATGGAGGAAATGACTTAATAACTAAAGTAGAATCGCTCTTGGGAATACAGCCGTGTTACGTTGTCAAATGAGGCTTTTGAATTTTAACCCACCCCACTCCCCCAACTCACAAATTTATACTTGGAGAGCTAATGTTGTTCTAAATAATGTAACATTGATACAATAAGGTCGGTGCTTCATTTGAGAAAGATGAGGGGGGAAAATAGGAGGAAGTTTTTAGTATACACTCTGTATAAGCTTCACCTACGTATTTAAACTAGGTCTAAATATGGCTTGGCCTTATTGAATCTATATTTTGACCACTAGAGGGGGAAAGAGCTATATTTGTCAGCATTTTTTAAAATGGGTGTTCTTAATGCCTTCCCATGAAGCATTTTGATCTGAAAGAAGCAAACTTGATTAGGAAAGCTTTTTCTAAAAAATTGCTTTCCCTGCCTCCCAAGAGGCCATTCCTTTCATCACTTCTATTGTATAAAAATCAGACAAAGTCCAAAGGATTAAGGTCCTTGATTCAGGATTGAATCCCTCCACTTTTGATTTTTATGCCTTGGTTTTGGGCTGATTCTCATGCAATGAAAGGAGAGGAAAGAATATTCTGAGTTTATTTTTTTAATGTTAATAGCAGCTCAGCATTTTGATTGCAGTGCAAGAAAAAGTATTTCATTTTTCCCTCTGGGTTGCTCACCATATTGAATCACCACCCATAAGATGTTATTGCCCCATAAGATCAAACCCAGTGCCCATTGGAAGCCCAAACATTTTACTGCAGGGGGCAGTCCTAGCCTTGAATAAAACACAATGAAGAGAAAAAACACAGGGGCATGATTTATCATCTGCTTTTGCCACACTGCTCCACTTTGGGGACTAGCTCCTAATATTTATCAATATTTTGGATGCAGAAGTTCCAAGTTGAAGCCATACCCAGGAAGTTCGGCAGTCTTTCCATGCAGGAAGAGGGGTGTCACTTATCTTAAAGCTGGCCTTATTTCACACAAAGTTGCACATAGAGCACTAATACCTCTGGAGCGCAGCTTTTAGACACGCAACTCTCCCAACCCCCGTGTGTATTCTGAGATGGTGGTATAGCACTGTTTTTCAGCAGCTTTAGGATGTGTGGACTTCAACCTCCAGAATTCCCAGCTTGCATTCCCTAGCCAGTACAAACACTGTGGCACAGTAAAAAAGGAACCTTCTGTTGCATTCACTTCTGTTTAAATAGGCTCCAACTAGCGCCATCCAGACTCTAGAAATGTGGACTTTTAGATCTTACACTCAGTTAGCAGCCCAAAATTCTTCTGCATTTCCTTCTCACCTTTTCCTTACTGGTACACTTATCTAATCCTTAGCTGCAGCTGGTATGGTGCACCAAGACATCTGCTTGCTGCATGAAGGAATGAGAGAATCAGACAGAAGATGGCAGCGTAATCATACATTTGCTTTCTGCTTCATTTGGAAGTTGAAATGTCTGTACCCAAATGCCCTAGGCCCAGATTGATTGGTCTTTGTTTTCTCATTCATCACCATCTTCATCTGTCACCTATAACATTTAAATATATTACCTGAGTTTTGATTTGGAACCTGTAATATAGACAGATACATCTTTGATGGATAAGCTTTAAAACAAGCAACTAGAAATATGTAATCTGTAATCATATTTTACTTTCCCTTGGCCCAGAGGGAAAGCCAAAAGGGTGTGGACCTTATCAAAGGAACTTGCTCCTGTTTACAAACTTTATGCTGTTTATAAGGTGGAAATGGACTGAGTTCACACAAAACCCTAAACAAGTAGGAGCCAAAGTGGTGAAGGGGTGAAGATGCTAGATTGGGGCTGCGAAGCCCAAGCTTCAACTCTAACTCAGTTACAGAAACTATTTTGAGTGATTTTGAGTCTGCCTCTTAGTACTTCCTTCCCCAAAAGTTTATTAGGGGAATAATTAGAGTGCTTTAGTGCATACAGGTAGTCCTCAACTTACAGTCATTCATTTAGTGACCATTCAAAGTTACAACGGCACTGAAACAACAGTGGCTTATGGCTAGTTTTCCTACTTACGAATGTTGCAGCCTCCCCCTGGTCAGGTGATCAAAATTTGGATGCTTGGCAAGTGGCATGCATTTATGACAGTTGCACTATCCTGGGTCACCATTTGTAACTTCCCATCATCAGAATTCCATGTAAATTTTTGCAATCAAGGCAGGCCTATTGCAACTAAGATTTCATAGCTGAAGGAAGGAAAAGTTAGAAAAGTCTTTACTCTTCCATTTTGTGGCTCTTCCCCACCTCTGCAGTTTGAGACTTCCGGTAATTTGAGAAAGAACTTTGGGGCAGAGAGGTAGTGGGGAGAGGCAAGGAAAAACACCTCACTGGCAGAGTGAATGCAAGGAAGTGAGGGCTGATTTTCTCCTGCACTATAAACTACACAAGTTGGCATCACACTAAATCTCCATTTCCTTTGTATCCCCTTTCTCTCCTCATAGACTGGGCCTCGGACACAACAATATTCGCATGATTGAGAACGGCAGCCTTGCTTTCTTGCCTATCCTACGTGAGTTGCACTTGGACAACAACAAACTCTCAAGAGTCCCCCCAGGATTGCCTGACCTCAAGTTTTTGCAGGTATCTAATAAGATGCAGTTCTGTGATGAGAAAAGTGAGGCCCTGCACTTAGACAGGGGAAAAAAACCAAATGCACAGGTACAAAATAGACAGTACCTGGCTCAACCCCTGTGAGAGGGATCTAGGTGTTCCACTTAAATATGAGCCAACAGGGTGCTGTAGCTGCCCAAAAAGCCAATTGCAATCCTTGGCTACATCAACACAGGGCTGGCGTCAGGATAATGAGAAGTGATAGTGCTGCTCTATATAGTACTAGCAAGGCCATGCTTGGAATACTGCTTACAAAAAAGATGCTAAGATCCTAGAAAGAGTCAGACAGATGAGCAACAAGCATGATAAGGGGTCTAGAAGCTAGTTATATGATGAATGGCTATGGTGGGGGTCCCCAAACTCAGCAACTTTAAGACTTCTGGACTTCAATTCCACAAGTTGAAGTCCACAAGTCTTAAAGATGCCAAGTTTGGAGACGTCTGGGCTAAGGGAACTAGGTATGTTTAGCCTAATGAAGAGAGGACATGATAGCCGTCTTCCAATACTTGAATGGTGGTCACAGGGAAGAGGATTCAGTTTATTCTCCAAAACACCTGAGGGAAGTACAAGAAACAATGGATGGAAGATCGTTAGAGGAAGACCCAACCTGGAATTAAAGAGAGGTTTACTGACAGTAAGAACAAGTAGTCAATGGAATGGCTTGCCTCCTGAAGCTGTGGATGCTCCATCATTGGGAATTTTCAAGAAAAGATTAGGCAACCATTTGTTTGGGATGGAGTAAGGACAGGGGGTTGGACTTGAAAACTTCCCGGGTCCTTTCCAGCTCTATGATTCTTTGATCTCCAAGTTTCAGGGAGGGCATGGAGATCAAGCTTCAACAATGGGCAACCGTAGAAAATTCATTGGGTTGACATGACCCAAAAACATCCAGAACTCTCTGTGTTCTCCATTCTGTTTTGAAATACCTATAGAGAACATACAGATGGAACACAACATTGCCGTCCTTTACCAATCCACATATTGCCTTATCAATTCCAAACTCTTTCATGTCCTTTTCCATCCTGAATCTGGCTGTGTTGCACTGCAAATCCAGAACTATGATTCTGGAGCTCAGAATCAAAAACTGATTTTGCAAATTCACTGTGGTGCATTAAAAACAATATAGTTATCTGTATCCTGTAGTTTCATGAGTATCCTGTGCTACTGTAATAATCATGGTTGATTGTTTAGAATGTACTAGATAAACCATGATGCTTTCAGTTATCTTTTCAAAGATCCTTACTAGATCCTTCAGTGCCTTCAACAATGGCAGAGCTTTTAATGTGCTTGAAAAGTTCTTAAAAATTCAGGAAGATATTCAGAGATGTATCTTGAATGTTGAACTGTATAGTGTTGAACTGTATAGTGCAGTCAAACACCAGGAATTCAGCACAAGAAATGTTTTATGACATTTTGTATAGTCATAACATGCTTTATGATAATGTTTATCATAAAATGTTGTACAAAATTTGCCAAATTTCAATTCCACAAGAGTCAAGGGTCCCAGATTTTGGATGCATTCTGTAAGTTAGTCCATTTGAGGTTGCTTGATTCAAAAGGCTTTTGTCCTATGATGCATCATTTTGTCCAGGTAAAGGTTACAGACCTGAGAGTTTTAGATATAGTTATCTTGCTAGGAAAAATGGATATTGTACAATTTACAAAACTCAGTTAACAATACAAATAACAGCAAAGCTGGAAATTGTTATGTCCTTGAAAGGACACTGTGTCGAAATCAATAGAGCTTATTTTGGTTGTTGTAAAACCATTACATGAATTCATAATCTTTAGACACTCAATCTTCCTATGGCAACCTGTGTCAGTTGAATCTCCCTTCCTTTGTCCTCCCCCCAAAACCAAACCCCGTCACATTTCCAACAAATTCCAATTGTTGCTAAAACAAGCTTTGTTAAATAGGTATACAAAAGGACCCAATGATTTAACTGGGATTCTGGGGGGGGTTTGTTCTTCATTTTGGCTTCCTAAAACCATTGTTGGTAAAGTAAACAATGTCTGAAACAGCTTTTCCTAGCATGGTGCATTCCAGCTGTATTTGGACTATAGCACCCATCATTCCCAACCAATATGGCCACTGGCTGCTCCAATAGGCTAGTGCTTTCGGAAATAAATAAACTGAGCTGAGATTTTCTTTTAATTTATAAGATGGCTTACAAAAGAGTTTTTACCTCAAGAAATGATAGATTCCATGCAATATCTCCAGCCATCTTATTAGCTTCAAGTTATCTCAAATTCAACAATAAAACAAGATGAGTGTGATCTGAGAAAATATACATACGTTCCTTCTTGCTTATGCTGTTTCTGTTCTTACCACGTGCAAAAATGTTATTTCCCGGTTATTTCCCATCTTCTCATTATGGGGAGAGGCAAGGCTTTAAAAAGCAGACCTGTCTGTTTCCTCAAAATCTTAATCTTACCTTAATTTCTTAGGCTTCACAACAGAGGTGGTATTCAGCAGGTTCTGACCAGTTCTGGAGAACCGGTAGCGGAAATTTTGAGTAGAACCGGCAAACCCCATCTCTGACTGGAGATTTTACAGTATCCTTCCCCTGCCACACCCACCAAGCCAAGCCCACAGAACCGGTAGTAAAATAAAATGGAATCCCACAACTGCTTCAGCGATTTCATCAGGTGTTACTCATGGGTCACCAAATATATCTAAATGAGAAACTTGAGCACTGAATCCAGGTTTAGCATACAGATAGGTCTCTATGGAGATTCTCAGTCATCCGGATTAATACATTCTTCAGTCAACACAACATACACACATACTTTATACCCAAGAATACACTAAGGCAGAAGACTTGTCCACCCCAAAGATAAAACACCCTGACATAAATTGAGCAACGTGGTATATGCACTACAAATGCAGTAAGACATGTGCAGATCTGTACATTGGGGAAACAAAACAACCACTTCATAAACACATGGCACAACTTAGGAGAACAAACCCATCAGGACAAGATTCAGCAGTCCATCTGCATTTCAGAGACAAAGAGCACTCCTTTGAAGACAGCAAAGTCCACATTTTGGTCAGCGAGAACCACTGGTTTGAAAGAGGGGTCAAGGAGGCCATCTGTGTCAAAAGTGAACATCCTTCTCTCAACAGAGGGGAGGGATATGACATCATCTATCTCCAATCTACAATACAGGCCTTTCAGCTGTTCCACACTCATCTGCACCACTCAGGTGACCCTGAAGACACAGAGAAACCTCCAAATGGCCTCAACACCTCTCTAAAAGAATGCAAATGACCAGCTGTCCTGGAAGGAGTATAAATCCTTCCATTCCTCACTATCCAGACAGAGCTGAAGAAGCTTCTTGGATGAGAACTGAAATGTCTTCAAAGAAAAACAAGAAAGTCCAGTTGCCTCTTGAAAGAAAGCATATTTGGGATATAGATAGGTCTTTACTTTGAAAAATGTTAAGATTTGAACTGATATACAGGTATTCCTTAAGTTACAATCATTCATTTAGCGATTGTTCCAAGTTTCAATGACACTGAAAAAAAGTTATTTATGACTGGTCCTCACACTTGTGACTGTTGCAGCATCCCCATGGTTACATGATCAAAATTTGTGTTCTTGGTAGCCATCAAGTATGTATGATGGTTGCAGTGTCCTGGAGTCATGTGACTGCCATTTGTGACCTTCCCATCTCACTTCCAAGTCAACATGGGAAGCTTAATGCCTATGTGATTCATTCAACATCTGCAGTGATTCACTTAATAACCATTACAAAAAATAGTCATAAAATCAGGTACAGCTCACTTAGCAACCACTTTTCTTAGCAATAGAAGTTCTCACCCCAATTGTGGTCGTAAATCAAGGACTTCCTTTGTTCAAGGACTCCACTGATGAAGGTATGCCCAGTTGAGCCTCCGCTTCTAACCAATTCTTCTGTCTTCTTCCCCAGGTGGTGTATTTGCATTCCAACAACATTACCCATGTTGGCGTTAACGATTTCTGCCCTGTGGGCTTTGGGGTAAAGCGTGCCTCGTACCATGGAATCAGCCTTTTTGGCAACCCTGTGCCTTATTGGGAAGTCCAACCAGCTACCTTCCGCTGTGCCACTGACCGCCTGGCTATCCAGTTTGGCAACTACAAAAAATAAAAATCAAGAATAAACGAGGGAGGGAGGGTTGGGTAGAGGGACAAAGTTAACCCAATGGGGAAATGAGGGGGTGGGATTAGGGAGGGGGATGTGAATCAGGCGAGGGTGAAATGAGGGCCATTATGAAGAAGTGTGAGTCACCGGTATGGTCATGCAAACAAAAAAAAGTCAAGAATTATTGACTTCTATGAGCCAGCCAATGTCCGGGATAGAGCAAGGGATGGGAAGGAAGTTCATAGAACAAAGGGAAGAGACATAGATGAATATCTTACAGAATGGTCCATTTAACTAGCCTACATTAGTCCTGAAATCAGCTCGTTATGATCTGCAAACAAGCACTTGTCTTTCTAGTTCTAACAGGTTTGATGCTACTGCTTGCTTGTCTGGGGCAGAACAGGGTTGGAGGGGTGGGAACTGAAGGGATTCTGGGCTATAGTTTTGTTTGCATGAGGAGTCTGCTCTATCAGACCTGCTACACCGATATATTGTTGATTTGTGATTGACGTATGTGCCCCCTGAATTTAGCAGCTTGCAGTATGGATGCCATTTTCTGACCGCAACCTTCATATGTTATAGAATGTGTTGGGTAATCCAATGAATTCTGTTTCTGCATTTCTTTAACTTGCAAAATCAGCCTCTGTATATCTTTTTAAAACAAAAACAAAAACAAAAAACAAAAGAGGAAGGCACATCTATATAATGTACATCAATCTTATACCAATTAAACTATCATGACTCCTGCCAAAGTATCCTAGGAATAGATTGGTGAGCTGGCTGCAAAACCTCAACAACTCCCAAGATTCCTTGGGAAAAGGAAGTGATTAAACAGACTGAAAGTTCTCCTGTGGCTTCTACATACCTAAGCATCTAGCCACTGGCCGTCTGGCTTCTAAACAGTGTGCCTGGAGAAACACCCATTATTCTACTCTTTATTACATCTTTATTGAAAAAAATAGACCTTGTAAATGATCCTACACAATGTATAAGTGGCCTGTCTTGATATCTGGAAATGCTGGTTATTTGAGAAGATGAAGATGTGAGCAAACATAATGTGGGATTTTTGACTCATCCAATAGCAGCAAGAACAACCAAAACATCAATAATCCTGTGCAATTTCTGCTACCAAAGACCCTAGCTTCAGCACAAATCAAAGTATATTGTCCTTTGTTTAACTCAGGTTCCAATTACCACAGCAAATACGACATTTCAGTAAGGCTGGGCAGATGAACGCCATCCCTTTGGGGGGTTCTTTCTCTTCAGTAAGAGAGGCTCAGCATGTCTCCTATTCCAATTTCCCATGCCTTATATCGAAGAAGAAGACAATGAGAGTATCTTGTCATGGGTGCACAGAAGATCCAGAAAAAGTTTTCTCAGTTCACTGTCCCCATTCTTCTCTATTCCTCCTTGTTCTGCCTTCATTTATTCTGGAAAAGTGAAGTGGAGGCTAGGTCCCTGTGGCCATGTCCCCCTCAAAGTGTTTGAATATCATTAGATGTATGCCCTATCCCCGCATGGTTGCTTGGTTTCCTGAGGCGTAGAGCGAAGATTCATTTAGAAGAGGTGTTCATTGCTGTATGCAGAGAATATAATGAGGGGTCCAGCAAGGCTGTCCTACATTGGTAGCTCACCTGTCTTTTCCAATTTAGTTTTCTGTCCTAGAAGAATATTTAGAAAAATCTGCCATGCAGGTAAATAATGGAGTAACTGCAGGAGATCCTTCGGTTGGTAACTCCGAGAAGCCTTTTGTCCAAAACTCTCAGAGGCTGAGGGTTAATGAATATGTATCAATTGGGGGAGGCTGTTCAGCTCCAATCTGATTCATTGATTTGAGATTTGAATGGTTAATTTGACTGGCTTGGAACTGATTCAAGGAATTGAGTCTGCCTGATTTTCTGAATTGTTGGGGGGGGGGGAATTTTCACTCATGCTGAAAAGCCATTTCGTATAGGCAAATCAAGTCATCCTGACCTTTTTGTCAATTTGTCAATCTGATTTGGAAGTTAATTTGATTCAGAGGTCCAGGCCTATTATTACATAACTAAACCGTCAACATGAAGCTTTTGCACAACCCTATTACACAGTAGGTGGGAAGTGGGCAGGAAATAGATAGCAATGGGATTTATCAAAATAGGAAAGGATAAAAATAAGACATTTGGGATCCAGATATACCTGATGGATCTAGACAAACAACAACAACAACAACACCCAGCTCTGCCCAGTGCCATAGAAATCAGTCAACCAATGGAACAGCTTGCCTTTGTCAATTATGGGTGCTTCATCACTGAAAGTTTTCAAGAAGAGACTGGACTGCCATCTGTCAGAAATGGTGTAGGGTATGCTTGAGTGGTGGGGAGGGAAGGTTGGACTAGGTCCCTTCCAACTCTGTTAATCTGTATCTGTATTTGGAAATGGAACCTGAAGGGCATGAATAATGAAACCAGAACAAGCCAGCCCCCAATACTATACTGCACTTCTATTCTTCACTCTGATGCAGGCTTGACTTTTTGGGTAGTTGTGATCCAGCAGACTGAGGATGATCAAGGAAGTAGAAATATTGAAGAAGCTGTGGGTGGATGTGGGGGGAGAGAAAACTGGGAGTTGAGATGGTAGAATAGCACTTTTCAATTACTTGAAGAATATAAAAGGTTAAAAAAAAAAAAAAAGAGCTATTCCAGAAAAGGGAATAGCGCTTGCACTTTTTCAAGCCATTTTTATAACCTGACACTGAGTGTGACTCAAAAACAATGTTATCATTTCACAGTTGTGGAATTTTTCTTTTTTGCTCAATCCACCCTATATCATTAGGTAGCAGATATAGTCCAGACAACCCATAAGCTTCAGGTCAGCTCTCAACGATGACAATCCCAAACCTAATTCAGAACATACATCTCCCTATCTTTAGTCTTTCATTGTGGGCATGGAGGGATATTTTTCTCTCAATCAGAGGCTGGGAAGAAAAGAAATACAAATAGGAAAACCTCCAGAGAGGTTAAGAAAAGGCGAGACACTTGTTTACCCACAAGCTTTGGGTAAAACAACTTTCATTTCCAAGTAGATATCAGAAGAGATATTCTTAAGAGCAGTGCTGGATTTAGGCAGAAGCTAAATAAGGAACAGTTTCGGGCCCCACAAAATTTCAGAATGTCAGTTTTCTGATTTTGCAAACAAGTTCATTATTAGCGATATTTTTAAAAAATAATTTTGTCAGCATTTTGTATGTATATTAATGTATCTTAAAATTATTTTTAAAATTACATTTAATTATTATTTCCAGGATATATTGTATTATAATCTATGAGCAAAAATCAAGCTAGACAAGTGATAAATCACTAATTTGGAAATGAGTAAGTACACACACACACACACACACACATACACACACACACACCTGTTTTGGTATGGACCTTAGCAAAACCTTTCTTTAGTAGCCTTTTAACCAGGGATGTTCAGGGTCTCACCAAGTCTAAATCCTGTGATACAAAGAGACAGAACTTATGAGAAGCAGAATTACATGCATGCATGAACATATTCTTTATATTTTTATTGAAAGTTTTAACAACAATAGTAAGAGCTAATGCAAACTAGAATAGAATGAAAAAGAAGAAAGGGAAAGGGAAAAATAAAAGTTAAAAGTGCTAAAATAAAGAAAAGTGGAAGAAAACCAGAGAAAAAGAATGCAGATATAAAGAAAGATAAAAAGACGTAGTTTTCAGTCTTCTTCACAACTGTTACAGCTACAATTATATTTTAACTTCTCTCTCTCTCTAAAGTTACATCATTATTCTCTTCTTTCTGTAATCTATCCTATCACATCATCAAAACTATAAATCATAAGTTCATTTTTACACAAAAAAATCCATAACGGGTTTCCATTCGTCAATAAATGTACACGTTTCCATCTGCATGCCTGGAGATATGGACTGTACACCCCATCAGTGAAGGACCCTATATCATTGCTAAGTTTTTTTGTCCACTTAATATATTTTTTTTATCAACAGACAAGTTACATGTGTACCAGAGGTGGGGAACTATGGCCCATTTATGACTTGTGGCCGGCTCAGGAATTCTGGGAGTTGAAGTCCACAAGTCATAAAAGGGACATAGTTCTCCCACCCCTGAATACAAACAACACTAAGCTGTAAAGAAATAATTTTGAGAAGAGGAAATTTACTTTTGTTCACTTCCTGCCTCTGGTCTTTGTTATAGTTCAGAAATGCATGACGGAATAAAGGGAACCTTTATTTTTTTTTCCAGCCTATTTGCTTCTTCTGCATCCTGTGGTGCCATGCAGTGCATGGCCATTCATCACAAATGACATTGCATAGGCGATCTCTGGGACTTCATCTTTACTGTGTTAATGTTAACGGAGCAGCTCTGCAGGGTCTTGCATTGCATTATCATATTTTTAGATTGTCACCAGGTGGAACAAAGGCAACAGTTAACCACTCAATACAAAAAAGGAAAAGATACAACTATAGGGATGAGGGAAAATAAGAGCAATTGCCTTGATGTGAATTCTTGATTTGACCTGTATATTCACACATCGTACAGATTTCTCACATTCTCTTGGTGAACTTTTTAGAAAAAAAGAAACTCATGTTTCACAATGATGTCCAGTTCCTGCAGAGTCACGTAACTGAAATCTGTCTAGCTGTGAATTGGATAACCAAGCCTTTGTCTTTCTGTCTGGTAGCAGGAAATATCTTCCTAGCTTTGTCCTTCCTCCTATTAAAATAAAAGTAGTAGGTGTATTGGTTTTATATAAAAAAATATTGTGGAGCCCAGTACAATATTGACTCTTGTAGAAGTGTCCAATAAAGTTAGTAGTAATTGCCACCTTTAGCTGTTTTTGCTGGGGTTTGGTGAATAAAAACATATTTTTGATTTAGAAACTCAAGCAACAATGCAATTCAGCCACAGACAGGGAGACCAAAAGCAATTTCGTGCATTATTTTCTTTAGATGTCTATGTATGCTTAGGACTTTTCAAAGTGTCCATCTAAAAATATCAAATATGTAACTGGCAAAAGAACATAACCTGCTGTTGAATATTGTATGTGATATGGCCATCTAGTTTACGTCATGCAAATGTATTTCTGACTGAAATAAAATTTTGTCATTCAGCATATTGTTCCCGTCCTTGAAATAGTTGCAGACATTTATTTTACCACATATATGCTGAAGAGAGATTTACAGCTAACTAGAACTTTCTTACTGGACGTACAAATTTCTTTCTTTCTTTCTTTCTTTCTTTCTTTCTTTCTTTCTTTCTTT
>BLBF01000021.1:26150283-26160529 GCA_015471245.1 Laticauda colubrina | reverse complement strand
CTTTCTTTCTTTCTTTCTTTCTTTCTTTCTTTCTTTCTTTCTTTCTTCTTTCTTACTGGATGTACAAATCCAGGGGAAAAAACTGCCTGCTTCAAATCTATTTTTTTTACATAAATGCTCATTTAAACAGTATGAATTCTTAATTCTTAACAAGGAAGTAATTATCACTGCACTATTAAGGGACAGCAGTTGTATAAAATGTGAAAAAACATAAATCAGTGCATCTTCTGATATGGTTTCGTTGATAAGGAGCTTTTATGACGATAGCTTGCTATTGGAAATGTCACGTGTCAATTGCTGCTAAAGCTTTTAAAGTTATTAAGAAGTTGCGATGGCTCCAGTAGTCACAACCTTCTGCAGCAAAGCTGACTGATGCTCATGAAAGCTAAAATTCCAACATACATGGAAATCTTCAGATTGTGGAAAGCCTCGGCACACAAAAAAATTCTAAGGGATTTATTTTCATTGGTTTATAGTTAATAGCAGGAGTGTTCTCAAGGGTGGTGAAAAAAATCAAAATGGCTACCTCAACCATATGATCCTAGCCCTGCCCCCCTTTTCTCCTTGTGTTACTTGGAATGTCATTAAAGGGGCAGGGGGTTACAACCATTCAGTTGCAGCCGCTATCTTGACACACAATATTTCCTGTGAATATCTTATTGGCAGTGTTGGGATTCAAATTTTTTTACAAGAATACTTTATTGGCTAAGTGTGATTGGACATATGAGGAATTTGTCTTGGTGTAAATACTCCCAGTATACATAAAGAAAGAAAAGTTCTGTCGGTGTGGCTTGGCGGGTGTTGCAGAGGAAGGATACTGTAAAATCTCCAGTCAGAGGTGTTATTTGCCGGTTCTCCGAACTACTCAAAATTTCCACTACCGGTTCTCTAGAACTGGTCAAAACCTGCTGAATACCACCTCTGCTTATTGGGATCATTGGTTAGAAAGTCCTGGCTGAAACTGTAAAATAGGGTAGCTGCAAACTAACAAGGATCAACTGCAATAATTGCTGAAGGAAGATCTATGAGGACTCAGAAACTTGCTTTGTGTGTGTGTGTGTGTGTGCTAAACTAAGCAAAGTAGTATAGGCATTGTGGTCTGTAAATCATAGTTGACTTATGGCCTTGCAGTTTATGTGAACTTTCCCAACTATGAGTTCTTCAAATAAATCAACTAAAACAAACCATGGTTTATGCATTATGCAAACCTATCCAGACATCATGAGGGAATAGTTGAGGTGATTCTTTGTTCAAATTTCTGACCAAGTGATAATAGAAAACAGTTCAGAAACACAGCTGTATTTTTTTTTTTTGTTTACTCCATTTTGGCCCACAAAGGAAGACTTGAGGAGTAACTGAACAAATTGGACAGAAAAAGAGCATCAGGGACTTTCATTCAGGGTCTTTGACTGAATCCATCTTTGACTCCCTACAAAGTTGGAATGTTATATATTTGCTTAGCTATATAGTTGTCCTCAGCAGGTTAAACTTACTGTGTTTGATCTGAATTTCTGAAGTCCTAGTTATTATGGTTAACTCAAGACCTTGATTTGAAAAATAACGAGGTTCTTCATCAGCCTAAAGACTTCTCTTTTTTATATTTGTTAATATTTATTTGATTTGATTTATTTAAGAAAAATTATACGCCCACCCAATTCACTCTCAGAGACTCCAGGCAGCTTTTGCCATTGACTTCAATACAACTTAGGCAGCCAATAATGTCTCACCCAATTTCTCTATGGCCAGGCTGTCTCCATTAAACAAGCGAAGGGGAAATCTGTTGGTCAGGACTGGGATATGGTTAAAAGTTCTTACTGGGTCTCCTGAGGTCCTGACCTTGGGAAACAAAATCAGGGAGACATCATCATCAGGAGGCAGAACCTGAAGGTATATTAAGGAGAGAAAATGTAGATCATTAATTTGATTTTAGGACAAGGTTGTCTCCAGTTCCCATGTGCTTCCAGATAGATAGTTCATCATTTGGCTCCATCAAAGGAGAGAAGGCCTAGGAGAGAGTAATGGCCAAGAATGTGATTGAAATTATTGACTGGTGAGCGAAGGCTATGTCCTACTTTATGGAATAGTATTCTATTCAAGACATCCTTTACTTGAATGGATGTTGGGCTCAAATCCACTTCATCATGACACATTAAATGGGAGAGCAAAGGGTGGCAGGTGTACTGGTTAGCTAGTTACAAAATTCCCTTTACATAAGGAGATGTAATTATTTCTGAATTTATTTCTGGATATATAAATTAATCTAGGCAAATGTTACATGAGGCCTGTCTCTCCCCTCCCCCATTTTTAAAATGTTACATGAGCTGAGATTGTCAGTTGGAAAGCTGAAAGTCTGGGTTCATGATCCAAACACTTTTGGTCACCACAATACAAAAAAAAATGTTGAGGCTCTGGAAGAATGTGCAGAAAAGAGCAACAAAGATGATTAAGGCGCTGGCGGTTAAAACATATGAAGAGCAGTTGTAGGAATTGGGTATCTCTAGTCTAGTGAAGAGAAGAACTAAAAGTTACCTGATAGTTGTAGTATCTGAGGGGCTGCCAGAAAGATGAGGGGGTAGAACTATTTTCCAAATAACCTGAAGGCAAGAAAAGAAACAATAGATGGAGACTAATCAAGGAGGGAAGCAACCTAGAACTAAGGAGATATTTCCTAATAGTAAGCACAATCAACCAGTGGGATGGATTGCCTTCAGAAGTTGTGGATGTTCCATCACTGGAGGCTTTCAAGAAGAGACTGGGCAATCATTTGTCTGAAATGATACAAGGCCTCCTGCACGAGCAGGGGATTGGACTAGATGACCTCCAAGATCCCTCCCAACTTTATTATTCTATGTTTTTCTTGCCCTAGCTCCTGACCATCTAGCGAGAATATAAATAGGTTCCACTTCGGCGGGAAGGTAACAGCATCTCAAGCACCTTGGCCTATAGCCATGTTGGCCAAGGGATCATGGAAACATCTTCAGACAATGCTGGCTCCCTTTGCTAAGAAACGTGGATGAGCATCGCTCCCTAGAGTCGGACATGATTGGACAGGGGAAATCTTTACCTTGATGCACAGCTATCTAAGAAAGTTCACTGTTCTCTTTGCTTCTGGAACCTCATCCTGAATTTGTATTAGAACCAGAGGTGGGTATTCAACAGGTTCCGACCAGTTCTGGAGAACCGGTAGCGGAAATTTTGAGTAGTTCAGAGAACCAGCAAATACCACCCATGACTGGAGATTTTACAGTGTCCTTCCCCTGCCAGGCCCAGCAAGCCACAACCACACAACCGGTAGTAAAAAAATTTGAATCCCACCACTGATTAGAACTCCCCACCTTTTATCCTATCTGCTCCATCTCTGCACATAAGTAGAGCACAGTAGTTTTTCTAGCCTGTTGTGAGTGATAAACAAAAATAAACAAAAAGGCAGTCGAGATAGTTAGCCAATTTTAACTCTAGGTTACCTTGACACCTTCGTTTTTTTTTTCCCCCTACACAACCCACCTCTGTTAGCCTAATCAGGCATATTGGGAGTAATGATCAAGCTGTCTTTGAAATGGTGAGCTAAAGTCACCTCCTCGTTCTTCTGGTGAGCTTATGAGGGAGGCACAGTTGAAGCACAAACTTTTTAAAATGCAAAGTTTAGTTATTTACATGTTTTTCATTGGTTGAATTACCACTGGGCTGATTCTTCTAGTCAGTCCCATATTTACAGTTAGGGTTTGTGTATTGCTGCCGAGCTGGCTGTAACATCAACAGAAAATTCATATGTTCTTCAGATGCTATCATGTGTAAAAATATATATAATGCGTTCCCCACCCTCCCCCTCCCTCCATCCCCCTCCCTCTCCCCCTCTCTAAGACAATAAAGTCTATCAGTTGGTACTTATTTTTCTACTATATATGTTCATTTCTGAAGCCTAAATATTCTCAACTGGTGCTCATTTCTTATCTAGTTCACACAGGTAATCTAAATAGCAAAAGCAAATACTCCTCTTCCCCCTTCTTCTTCTTCTTTCACATGATCCCAAATTTTGAAATGCTAGTTAGAAATAAGCTCTTGTGTTTCCATCAGCCATTTTAAATGTGAATGATCAAGTCTCATTTGCTCATCTGCTTAAATATGTTCACAAAATGAGAAATAGGTTTCAAGCTTAGTATTGACACATTCCAACTCCTTGTCTTGAGTGAACCAGCCCATTGAGACATTCTGTTGCAATGTTCCCTGCTGGCTCTGTCCCAACAGAAGAAACCATAAAACAAATATTATAGCCACCTGAAACAATAGGAACTCAGAACAAGCTCTTTACTGCTTTGTTTTTCAGCCCAAGGGAATAGGTGAGGATAAGTTTTCCATGCTGACTGCTAACTATGGTACAACCTAACTGGAAGAAAAATGAGCTAGAATGATGAATTAAAAAAAAATACCAATACTGTAGTTAAACAATATGGTTTTCTTTTTTTAAAAGTAGGGATTTTAAAAAAGTGTATATTAAAACTATGTCCTTGGTTATTTTTTCTCCAGGTTAGATAGCAGATAGCATTCAACATGCTTCAAGTATCAGTTTTGACTCTTTCAAAATCTTACTGGATTCTTGACATGTACAAGATCAGTAAAGTATAGTTTTTCTTTGAAAGATTTGCATGCACGAGATGATAGTGGCTGCTTAATAATTCCATGAATAACTAATTGCATAGTTAATTAATTGTATAAATATTCCTCTGCAAGTATTCCTCTGCAAGTATTTAATTTTCTCTCAATTTTATAAGTATGCTTCCACATTTTAACCTGGTCATAAATTGTGCAAATTTATTTATTCATCTGTCAAATTTAGAAAGCACACAAAATAAATGACTTTATTGTGGAATTCATGAAAAAAACCCCTGAAAGATTCACAAGAAAAAATAGGAGGATATAGGAATATACAGTGTAGTACAGATATTAATGCCAATTATTTTAAATAATGCAGAGTGGTTGAATGATATTAATGGTATTACTACTTAATGAATAATAATTAACAACTGTACATTTCCCATATTAAATGACAATGTTAATGAGGTTATCCTTATACATGGACCAGCAATTTTGGATAAATCAATAAAACTTTCATTCAAAAATAGGAACACCTTATGATACATTGGCTTGGCTTTTGCTTGTAGTAGAAAGGGTTGAGAAAATATACCATTCTATGGGAGAACAGATACTGTGGGGTCCTTGGTGCTCTCTAAGCTTGGTTTGGTGGTTTTTTTGTTTTTTGTTTGCAGATGTTTCATTACCCAACTACCTAGGTAACATCCTAGTACTGATGTTGTTCTCCAGCTGAATAATGAAACATCTGCAAGAAAACAACCAAGCTCAGAGAAAGCCAAGAACCCCACAGTTCAATCCTGAGCTACAAATATTTTCTTGTCTTGGTAGAACAGTACTGAGACAAAGCTTTATTGGAAGACAAGAATTTTCACAAATGTCATATTGAGAAATTTTGCACCCCTGTCCGACTACTATGACAGTCATGTAGCTTTTGTAGGCTCATAAGACTTCTGGTGGCCTCCTGTTTTCTATTGTTGCAAGTATAATTCTTCAAACTCCAGCCTGTAGTTAATGACGGTGCTTGAGAGAGAGGGAAGAGCCTGCCAGAAAAAGTTCAGGAGCATCTGCATGCAATCTGGTCCTTGACTTGGCTGAGTTGCCAACTCAAACTCAAGATGTCTAGGCATATTGATTACGGTGCAGGCATTGTCATCTAACCCAGTAGTTCTCACAATGAAAATCCAACAAAGTATTGTTGTTTTTCAGCTCCTCATGTTCAAAAGACATCACAACTAGTATTGGCTATCTATACGACTTTCTACTCCAGTAGAAAGCCACACACAGGCCTTTGTCTTATGGGTTTGAAGTGTTTCAAGCTGGCAATGACCTTTTGCCTACTCAGTCTTTTATAATATCTTTCATCTGGAAAGCCATTCTCAGTATTTGTCTCTTTTTCCTTGATTTTCAATATCTTAAACCTAGTGGTACCATTTGGTTCCAAGCATCCAAGCTCCAAGGCCACACCTGGTCATTACTGAATCCAGAATTTCTGGTGCAGACGTTAAATCTTGGAAGTCTTTTATGCACTGAACCAGGTGTCATCCCATGAGTGCCCATGAAGCCAACACAGAACATCATAGCACAATATCCATTTCGTTGGTTACCTTAGGCAAGGAATGGTTGTAATTTTACCACGTGGCCTCGGGGCCCTGCCACATGCCATGCTAGTTATGGTTCATAACTCCTTTGCTGGAAGTACTTCTGACCTGCACTGAACTGTTTTGATGTGAATCTGTCGTTTGCAGTGGATTCTATTTATTCAATTAATCAAATTTATATAGCTGCACATCTCAATCGAAGGTAACTGTGGGGGTGAACAATTAGCTATTAACCCACTACTAGAAAAAGGAGACAAGACAAGAAGAACAGCTCCATCTCACTGGGTCAATGTGAATGCTGAATGCTGGAGCACTGGAATGGTTTGCTTCTTCCTCCTCTTGCACCCTCCCTTCTTCTTTCCCAATGATTGTATGGTCATAAATAATCTCCCATTCCGGCTGGGACCTGCCTATTTTGCATTCTCTGAATAACACTTAGCAGCATTTCAAGCACTTACTAATCATCTTTTATTTATCAGTTTTTTTATCTTGACCATCCCCTTGGAGGGCTCAATATGGTTTATCCCATGCTGTCCTTACAACAACCTGGGGAGACAGGTCAGTCTAGAGATTATGGCTCATTTAAGAGGCGATCTGATAGCAGAGCTCCCCAGCCAATAATCCAATAATCTCATCTGTTCTACTGTGTGAAAAGAAGGTGGCCGAAGGGGCACAGAAAGTGCCATTTTAGAGATCAATATTTTCATATGCATTTTTTCATTTCATTTTCACACATTTTCCTTTTCCTCCAAGCAGATATGATAATTTGCAGCTAGGTACACCCCTCATATCTGTTCTTACTGGATTCTTGGTTGGATACAGTTAAGCTGCACAATTTCACCGATGTCATTTTTCCCCTTTAAAAATGGGAAAAACAAGAGCAGAATCTGACATGAGTGTGGAACTTGTAGGATTCCACTAAAACAAGAAAAACTTACACACTTTGACACCTTCTGAGTGTTATTCCATCTGGAATGAAAGCAGACAAGAAGATAGCAACTTCACTATTCCCACTCTAGACAGAGGAAGGCCTTGGCCTATCCTGAAGCAAATCCAGATTTCTCTCAGGGGGCAGCCTCTAGAGAAACCCGTATGGACTGCTGTGAGCCACTATTGTTATTTTTCAAGTATACTATAGCCCACAGTTAAAATATAATCCCCCAAGGCAGTGTTTAGGACCAACTCTCTTCATACTCCACATAAATGACCTCTGTGATCATATTAAGAACAACTGCAGCCCTGCCAACTCTCACGGTTCTGCCGTGAGTCTCACAATTTTTTGGCATGTCTCACGGTCTCACGACAAGGCTCCTCAATCTCACGCCAAATTTAAAACACTTTTTAATTTCAAATTTGGGGGTCTTATGTGCTTATACGCGCATAAATCAGATTCTCACACAAACGACATGACGTCGCTTCTCAGATCACGCAATATCGATATTACCATACAGTCATATATACATACAGCACATTTCTTTTCACTCTGGGCGCCTCCATTTTGCTTTTTCTACCACCGGATATAATACGCTCTGATTGGTTAGTTATTCACGTGACCGTGAATCTCACTATTTTTTATAGAATCTCCAGATTTTTTTTCATGGGTCTCCAGATTTTCCTTTATCAGGGGTTGGCAGGTCTGCAACTGCGTTCTCTTCGCTGATGATGTAAAGCTATTCAACACCACAGACAATACTGCTACCCTTCAAAAAGACCTCGACTATGTATCAGAATGGTCAATCAAACGGCAACTTCAAATCTCAATAAATAAATGCTCTGTCTTACATATTGGCAGAAAAAATCAGAAAATAAAATATAAGCTAAATAGTCAAGACCTTGTTGAGAATCCAAATTTTGTCAAGGACCTTGGAGTACGCATCTCAAATGATCTAAGTGCTAGAGCCCACTGTAACTACATAGCCAAAAAGGCATTAAGAGTTGTAAATCTAATCCTACATAGCTTCTTCTCTGGTAATATCACACAACTAACTAGAGCATAGAAAACATTTGCTAGACCTATACTTAAATACAGCTCATCAGTCTAGAACACATATCATGTATCTGATATTAACACAATTGGAAAAAGTCCAGAAATATATCACAAGAAGAGTTCTCCACTCCTCTACTCATTGCAGAATACCTTATGCCACCAGACTTGAAATTCTAGACCCCAAAAAACCTAGAACTACGCTGCCTCCAGTCCAATCTAAATATAGTATATAAATCATACATCGCAGTGACTTACCTGTCAATGAATACTTCACCTTTAATCATAACAAGAGCACACAATAGATATAAACTCAAGGTTAACTGCACCAAACTTGACTGCAGAAAATAAGACTTCAGAACTGAGTGGTCAATGTTTCGAATACTCTACTTGACTCTGTAGTTTCTTCCCCAAACCCCAAAAACTTTAACCTTAGACTGTCTATTATTGACCTCACCCCCTTCCTAAGAGGCCTGTAGGGGGGAGTGCATAAGCACACCAATCGTGCCTACCGTCCCTGTCCTATTGTTTTTTATTTCTCTTATAAGTATCTATCTTATGTATTCAAAACTATATTTTTTCTTATACCTGTATCTTGTAAGCAATTGACAAATCAAGTAAATACTAAAAATACTAAATATGGAGGCTGGCATTTTATTTTGAAACTTGCCAGTGGGTGCACTTCCTGTCTTGTGCTGTCAGAAAGGAGCTTGGTGGGCAAGTACCTTGGTGGGTGACCCCTGCTGCTGGATGAGGCCAACATGGGACTTCCTTTCTCTACTTTGGCCACTCACCTGTATGCCTGCTGCTGAAAACTCTGGTTTGATCAATGGGGTTCCTTCCAAAGATCTCTCTTATTGATGGCATGAGTGCTGCTGACTGTTGGACTCGAGGCGTTGGGGGGGGGAATTGGGTTCACCCTGCCAACTAGCCAACAATGCCCATTAGCTGATCGCTCTGCTTAGAAGCACCTTCCTGGCAGGGCAAAAAATTAATAAATCATTACTCTTGGGGAACTTGGGGAAGCATTCTTGGCTGAGCTTTTGCCAACTTGTTTGGACAGAGAGCCTGCAGGAAGACTTCTCTGGCTCCTTTTCTATCACGAGTTGTGTGCAAGGGTAGCCATTTAAATCCAGTGAGATGGAGGTAAGAATCGGTGCATGGTTTCTTCTTTATGAGACAACTATCATGCCTGGATAATCCACCAAAACTTTCTCTTATTTCCCTCTATTTCTAGAAGCCCAGGTAATGGCTATTTATCTAAAGTTGGACTTGGCAATCACAGCCACCATTTGGATCCCAGCTATAAGACATCTCTGTCCCAATCTGCACATTTTTATTGAACAACTTTGGAGAATGTAAATAAATTTCCCAAGGAAGGGTGTTTTTCCCTGCCTATTCATTTCTGTTGCTTATTTGGTTTTATGGGAATTCTTCGCAGAGCAATACTATCTCTGAGTCCTTCCAATTCCCCTTGATCCCAACAGAGCATGCGATAAGAGAGCATGCAATAAGACTCATGGAAATAAGAGTCTTCCGGTACTTGAAGCAAAGACTATGTCTTTCTCCTTGTTTGAGGAGAATGCAGAATTCACATACACCAGGAGGATTCCTGGATTTATGGGACTAATACAGAGAAACATACCTGTATATTTCCTAACAAAACTCTTAAAACATTTTACCACAATGTATGTTTCTCATTATTGTGTCTTCGATGTTTAATGAGATGGTGTATCTTAAAATTAGATATAATTATCTCAGGATTATTATATCCTGAATCTCATTTTGAAATATGATTTTATGAATATAATATATACATACATTCATAAATATATGTTTTCTTAAGTTTTCGCGGGCATTTACATGTATAGTATTCAGCTATTGTTCAACGAACACAATACAGAAGCCTGATGATGGCAGATGAGATTCTGCTGAAACGTTGCTACAATTTTAAAAGCACTACAATGACGTGGGATAATACCCGAAGGAAGCTGAACAGCACACATGTAAGTACCCGCGAAAACTTAAATTATATATATATATATATATATATATATATATATATATATATATA
>BLBF01000021.1:26130769-26147782 GCA_015471245.1 Laticauda colubrina | reverse complement strand
AAAAAAAAAAAAAAAGGAAAAGGGAGGAAGGAATCGTGTATACACCACCCCGAGCTCGGGAATAAAAGGCAGGGTATGAATTTAATAAACCAATGCACCAGAAAGCTTTATTAGAGTATAAGCGCCGGTGGAGGAGACCCGGGGACTCAATTAGTTCAAGTCAGCCTATTAAATGGGTAAACTGCCTTGTTCCCTGTCCTTCTCTTCTACCTCCCCCTTTTTTCTTCTCCTGTGACCCCGTATGCGGATTGTATTTTTAATACATTCTGCCCCCCCCCCCCAATCTTTGCCTAATGTTCCCTTGATCCATTTGCGCATGCTGCAAATCTCTGTTAGACCATTCATCCTTTTCTCCCCCACTGATCTGGGGTGAGTGGGGAGAGGAGGGGATGGAAAACTCCTGTTGAACAAGCAGAAACTCAGCACCCACCTACATCTTCTCCCTCCCTTCCTCCTCCTCCTCTCCTCTCTCTCCTTATATAACCCTGCATTAAATAACCTACTCATGATTTCCCACTCATTTTCATTCTTGTGTCACTCTTCCTATCCCACTCCTCCCCTCAGGATCTCTAGGTCCCAGAGCTAACCAGGACAGAGCCACCCTCCCTTCTTCCTAAGAGGAGGCCACAGCTGGTTATTCTCTTGTCAATATTTCGGAGGCATGTTCAGCCTTGGGGATGAGGGAAGGCAATATGATTTGCACCAGGCTGCCTCTATTTGCTGTGAGTTTGCAAAGCGCTGGCCGAGAGATATTGGGCTTTTTATTTAATCATATGAAGAATCTTATCCTTGAAAGCCAAACAAACAAACCCACAAACAAAATAACAGGATTGTGCATCTGGCATAAGCGGTCAGTCCGCTGGGCTTTAAATGTTTTGACTGGAGTTGTTCACTGTCTAGAACCCCAATTCTGGCAACCAGCACCAATTCTTCTCTGCAATCCTTCTCTTCAGACACGCCACCTGAAACGGGAAAAGGGAGTTAATACCTCTGTCCAAAAGTGGTCCCATGATGCTGTCTCTGCTGGTCTCTCAGACTCTTTTGATCTTCTCTTCTTTCCCTTTTGTGGGCTTTCCCCCGAATGTATCTGACCACAGCATGAATATACTTCTTTTTATTGCCATCCCTTAACATCCCAAGCCCATGAGTGAGACCGGCCTAATCCATCCCTAGTTGTACTGCTGTCACAGTGGTATTTTCTCCCTTGTCCCGACCCTGTCCAACAAGTGTATACCAATCAGTTTGGTTTGTCCCCTGTTAGATGACTGCCTGTGACAGGGAATGGGAAGCTGAGGTGGGGATGAGATTCAATTCGTCAATAGCAACAGCAGATTTCATGCTGCTCCCTGCAGTTTTTCTACTGTTTCAAAGATGGTAGACGGGCTTTAAATTTTCACAGTCCTTTGAGATTTCTGTGAACTGTAAGCTGCACAACTTACAAACTCCACCCCTATCCCCAGTTCTTGGAGGCATTATCCAGATGCTTTCCATGAGCTTCTTGCAACATGTTAATTTCTAAAAGTAGAGAGAGAGATTAAGTCCTTGGAAAATGTCAAAGACATGCATAGAAATACCAGGACATATTAATTGCATTTGTTCATCTTAAATCACATTTACAGTTGAAGGAAATGTTAAGAGGTTTTTTTTGTCCTGGCTTTGTCCACTTCTTGCTGTGCTGTTCCTAGCATTGCATTTAAGAGCTAAGCACCAAGCCAGACTTACACAGCTTGTCAAGATGAACCAATCTGGAAGAGTGAGATTGCCCTCAGGGCACATAATCCAGTTTTGTACACTTCTATGCCCCCCCCCCCCCAAACACACAATATCTGCAGATCCAAGTGGATCACATTCAGCCCCCAAACACTCACACTGCCTGCCTGCTCCTTATTAGTACAGGGATCTTTTCCTTGAGAATTCTCCCCTTCACCCACCTGGGTTCAGAGCATTATTCTCACCTACACTGAGAAATATCCCGTACCAGAAATGGGCTACCATTTAGCACCTGGGAGCTTCATTTCATGGTTTCTTGGGAAGGTGAGATGGTGGTGATCTGAGTTTCAGTGAGCATGAAGAAGGAAGCTGCCTTATTTTAGACTGGGGTCTTTGCTTTCTAGGCAAACTTTAAGCAGATAATTTTCATGGACATCCAACCTCAAAATGATGGGAGATGCAATTCAGTGGTGCAGCCCTATGGAACTTCAGGGTAATGTGCAACTTGCCCATTCTGATCCTACATATTGTTTGCAAAATACTTTTCACAAACCAGAAGACTTCAACGTAATTGCTATAGTGATGCATAACTGAATTGCAAAACTAATTTCATTCTTGTTTGCTACTCAACTGCCTAAGAACCTAGCCTAGTCATATTTTGCTATGTCAAAAGGAAGACCTTTGTTTTTATTTAAGTATCATTCTGAATTCCACCCTTGGTCTGGTTGTCACTAGCCCCATTTAGGGGCACTGTAATCTACTGCTGTCACACAAATAATCAGACTTAGCCAATTCTGCTGGATACCTACTAGATATTCACTGTTGGTCCAGCACTTGCTCTAATAATTCAATTCGCACTATCTTTTTTTTTACACAAATGCTTCTTTCTGAAATGCATCTCTTCCCTTGGCCATGCCATGTATAACTGTATGGGCAATTGCCATTGGGCACAGCTGGCCTTCAAAGGTGATCATTGCTGACCTTATAGATTTCCTGTCAGCCTTGGGTCCTCTAGATATATTTGATCATATTTCCCAACATCCTATCTGAAACAGATGCCCTTGTGACCTCTCGTCCTATTTCTGCAATGGGGTTCATTTGTGCTGCCCTGGAAAAGCATTCAGAAGTTTCAACTGGCGCAGAATGCAGCTAGACAGGTAGTCACCAGTGTCAGATATTCGACACATGTAACACCACTGCTGTGTGAGCTGCACTGGCTTCCAATGTGCTTCAAGGTACAATTCAGAGTGCTGATTGTCACTTTTAAAGCACTTCATGGCTTGGGCCCAAACTACCTAAGGGATTGTCTTTTCCTATTCATTTTTACCTGTAGAATTTGGTGCAGCAAGTTGGGCAAATTACAGATCGTGTCCACCAAAGAATGGTGGCTTGGTGGAGACTATGAGATCTTCTCAGCCATACCTCTCACCCTCTGGGACATTCTCCCTTCAGAGATGAAGATGATGTCAACCCTGTTGGCCTTTCATAAAGCTGTGAAAACCAGGCTTTATATACCCAGACCTGGGCCCCCAAGTGTGTGAAGGATCTTATTTCTTGGCTATATTAACACTTGTGGCCATAGTTTTACTTGGCAACCATAGATACTTAATTTGTTTTCCTTTAATTTTAAAAATCATTTTATGTTTTTATGAAATATACTGCCCAGAGTCATTTGTTCAGATGGGCAGCAATAGAAATCAAATCAATCAAATGTTTCTTTTAAAGAATAAAATGCAAAGGATCTTGCAGTGAGAAGCATCAAGTCCAAATGATTCCCAACATGCTCAGTTCACTCCAGAAACTGATGCTGGGCCTTCTTCTTGGGCAGTGCTGTTGCTCCATTGTGCAGCTCGCACTCTCCTCCTTATCATTGGTGATGGGCTTGTAGGCAGGTTAGGTGATTCTGGATTTCAACGCCAGGTTCATGCCTGAGGTCTTGATCCTTCCAGAAAGTGTTTTCAAACATTCACATTTGTCTTGTAAAGAAAACATTGAACTAGGAGTCCCATGTTACCCTCATGTTGCGTGTAAGTCTGTAAATACGACCACTCTCAAATGACCTCTGGTCTCTCAGCTACAAATGGGAGCTCGTTCTACTTCTGTCTCCTCTGCCCTTTTCCCAAATGTTCAAATTTTACCCAACCAGAGCTACTATAAGTGAAAGACCTGGCTTCAGATGTTATCTCAAAACACACACACACCACATACTGTCCTATTCATGCACTGATGTAGTCATCAAAATGGAAGATAACAAAGATGATGATTTATTCCCCACTTTTTATAAAGGAGCTGAAAGAGGCATATATACAACACGCCTTCCTATTTTTCTGTCTCTATCTTATGGTGTTGAGAACGACTGATCGAAAACCACTCAATACAATTCAGTGATCGTGGGGAGACTAGAAGCTTAGTCTTCCCATTCCTAATTCAATACTTTCATCACTATTATCACCCCCATGGTTTTCATTAGGTTGAGGCATGTTTTAAGACACTGCACGAGGGGTCATTATTCAGCCTGGGTGAATGTATAGGAAGAGACCATTCATCTCGATCAGACAGGGTATGTCACTTCTGCAATAACCGCATGCGTTTTTTGTCCTAAAATCATGGAGAATTCTGCTCCTAGAAGCAGAATTCTCTGACCTACATAGCTTATGCAGATTCATTGTCATTACTTTGCATAATTCATTCTGTTTTTCTTTAGCTAAGGAGAGGAGGAAAAAAAAGAGTTAGTTCATTTTGGAACCACTTGATACCCTCCTCAACAATTTATCTGGATTCTGAGATTTCATCAGACACTGGTCTCATGTTCAGTATAACCTATAGCTCCCTGTAGGCTAGAAAATCCTTTTTAGACTAAAAAAGTGAGAAGACGTCAAATTTTATGTTCAATTTTTATCATGTCTATGAAATGATCAGATATTTTGAGTCCTCATTATATCATACAGCTGGGCTTGCTTGTTCGTATCAATACTGTTGCATAGCAGTTCTCTGTCCTCTCCAGTGAAAGCTATGGAGGTTAATCTACAAAGGGCAGGTTGCTCAACTTGGTAGTGTCTTGCTTTAATTCATCTTGTCTGTAACATAAAATCCACACTGGATTATTGTAAAGGTTTCCCTATCAGTCATGTTGACTCTAGGGCATAGTGCTCATTACTTGACTGAGGGAGTCAGTGTTGTCCAAAGACACTTCTGCAGTCATGTATCCAGCATGGCTATATGCCAAACGTCCATGGAATGCTGTTACCTTCCCATCAAAGTGGTACCTATTAATCTACTTGCATTTGCATGCTTTCGAACTGCTAAGTGGGCAGGAGTTGGAAGCAAATTGACTGGGAAACTCCATACGCTATTGAACAAGAGCTTCTAACTGGCATTACCATTCTGGTTAATGATCAAAGATGATGGAAGTTATAACTGAATAATATCTGATAGGTTACAAGTCTGTTACTTACTTATTTACTTATTTACTTACTTACTTACTTACTTACTTACTTATTTATTTTACTTACTTAACTGAATTTATATGCTGCCCAATTTGCTATCAAGAGACTCGATCATGGATACAAGAAGCTGAAATGTGAATCTTGGCAGAAGAGGAACCAGAGAGCCAGCTTCAGAGCAGAGTGCTCTGTGGGCCAGAATTCAAGCTCAGAAATGCGCATCTGGGAAGGGTGAGAAATAAGATTTAGGAGAGAGAAATTGGCAGCAGCAAAAAGGCAATGGAGCACAGATAAAATAGAACCACTGGTTGTTAGCAAGACTGATGGCAACACTAATAGGGCCAGATATGGTGGTGGTTGTTGCCTAGGAAATGTTCCAGATGGATCAACAGGTGCACCATATCAGCAGAAGACAAAAGATAGCTTGGCATTATTGGGTGCAGAACCATAGTGGAACTTAGTGCTACCAATGTTTTCCTCTTCATTGTGATCTCAAGCAACCCAGCATGCAAAGATTAAAGAACTCCTACTTTTAAGTCTCAGTACCTTCTAGTAGCAAGATGATCATCCTACTGAAAGCTTCTTCTATTTTCCTTCTTTCATCTGCTGTTTGCAACCATTTATCATTTGACATACTTTCTGGAAGCTGAGGGAACAATCTATTCCCAATAACTCTTCTTCCCTCCTTATGGTTGTCTTGCTTAGGGCTTGCCTAAGCAATTTACTGGCATTACTGGTCTTTTCTCTCTCTTCCTTTTGGCTTAATGCAACCAACCTTCTCAGGCTTTCTTGACCAACAATAGCTTGAGCATGATTTAGGCAGGCAGTGCCAATTTGCATCAAAGGATTTGATGTTGTCCAGGGAGAGTAGTTGCTGTCCAGCAGCACTGAAGACCATTCTTAAGAGTCTACCATGGAAATGCTGGACGTAGAGCGGGGGAGCTCTTGTCTGCTGCAAGAGGGAGGCAGAAGCAACATGCATAGCTTATCATTAGTTGGCCATCAAGCCTAAAAACACTATTCCGAAAACAAGTCTTCAAAATTCTTTTATTTTATTCATGAGACAACAGATGAATAAATGAAGGCTCATTTGGTGACTTTGAAAACACACATTTTTAAAAGACAACAAACACATGAGCTTCTACACACCGGAAAGAAAGGAAGCCAGCGAACTACAAGCTGAGCTGGAAACCTTTTTGTCTGTTCCTGAAAGAACCCAAATGCACGAGGCGGTATGAGTGGCAATTGTTCCCTTTGAAGAGGAGCCCTATACCCAGTGCAGGTTTTGGGGGGAAGAATAGGACTCCTCTCTTACTATCGATTGCTGTAAAGGAGGGCCAAGGCTGTTCAGGGCAAATAATGCTTCTACTGTATATATAGGTTATTTTAAAAGGACGGGCTGGGGAAAATTCCTACACAGAAGCTGCTGTGTTATGGACAATGTGGCAAGATTCTGCTACGCAGCAAGTAAAGGCAGAGCATGGATATTAGTAGAAAGCAGTGGATGTTTATTTGCAATACTGTTTTTAATATGATAGCAGTGTTTTCTTCCTTGTGAAAGATGGATTTTGACTACAATTAATAACATTTAAAGCTGCATGTGTTCTCTTCTCTGCATGTGAGAAGGTGTCACAGAGAGGAGGGGAATCAAGCTATTTTCCTAGGCACCTGAAGGCCAGGCAAGGAATAATGGATGGAAACTGAACAAGGGGAGATTTAACCTGGAAATAAGGAGAAATTTTCTGACAGTGAAAGCAATCAACCAATGAAATAGTTTGCCTTCAGAAGTTATGGGAGCTTCATCACTGGATGCTTTCAAGAAGAGACTGGACTACCTGTCAGAAATGGTGTAGGGTGTGTCCTGCTTGGACAGGGGTTAGAATACATGACCTACAAGTCCCTCCCGACTCTGTTATTCTGTTATAAGATACCATTTGGAGTTCCTGACCAAATAGATCAACTGGGGGCCATCCAAGACAACTCACCAAATCATTAACTAGCACAGCTGTTTGGGTGGCACCAAGCTGGAGAAATCTAGTCTAAGCTCAATTATCTCTGGCAATTACAATTCCAGTACCAAATGGAGCAATACATTATTATTATTATATACACAAGTGCCAATTCTTTCGCTGGTGTTGGCCTTCATATGCATCGAGTACTTCCCAAGAACCTTGAATGTTGTGACATATTGTTGTAAGTATCTGCAGATCCAAGTACTGGAGTCTTCTGTAGCTGGCAGATAGAAATACACAGAGTTTTCTAAATGACATCCATGATTTTTTGGGATGGCACCCAGTGTGCCAGTAACCACTAGAACCACTATGACTGGTTTATGCCATAATTTTCCAACTTCAGTTTTCAGATCTTGATACTTTGTGATCTTCTCCAATTCTTTCTCCTATTCTTCTATCCCCTGGCATTGCCACATCAAATTATCTATACTTTCTTCTCAACCGCAGTTAAATCTGGTCTCCTTATGAGCAAAGACTTTATCAGTTATTATTCAGAAATCCCACAATATTTAATCTGCTCATTTTCAACTACTTTTTCAACTATATGTCCCCACTGATTTTTATTCATTGCCAAACATGACAATGCTTACAGATGTTCCAGTGAATCGTTTTTATGACTGTGTTAATGTAGTTGTTTATAATCATGGTGTTGTTCTTGTTATTTTTATTTGTAAACCACTCAAAAGTTCTGCTTGGGATTTGTGTGTGAACTATTTCAGCCTGGATATATTAATGCCATTAGACATTATTTCATTCAAAATGTGATTTATGACCCCATAGGCATTGGTAGAAGCCCCATCATGACCATCACACAAATGAATCAGGTGATGCAATTTTTCAGTCAGATTACGACATCATGCTACAAGTAACATTAGAGTAATTAATCTATTGTTATTTGTACCAGCTGTCACTTGTTTTTTTCTTAGTACTATTATAGACACCCATGTGCCTCTAAATGCCGTTCTCATGGCACCGGGTGAGGATGGCAAATAATGTTTGGCAGTAGCTTAACCCTGATCCCTGCTTTTCATCTTATGCAAATGAAACAACTTTCTGAAATACCTATTCCTGGTGCTGCATCATGCTTTTCCTCCTTCCTCTGTGGTTGTTTCAGTACTGCCTTTTGATAATGATATTTCTTCATTAAAGTCATAGGTAAAAAAAAAAAAAAAGCCAGCAAATTGAAATGGACACTGGGGGGCAATTAAAGAAAATTATTCAAAGGAGAATAGGTAATCCATTATTAATCCCCTACTTGTTGTTCATTAGGAAGCAAACACCGAACAGGAAGCTTTTCATTAACTTGCCAAATCCCCACTGTTTCATCGAATTGTGCCTGGATAGCACAGTATAGCACTGGATAAAGTATTTGTGTAGCCTTTACTTTTCTTCTAGCTATCTAGAGAGTACTATAAAAGACATTTTCACATTTTTGGTGACCACCACTCTCCTCTGAGCATTCATTAGTTTCCTTCTCCTCCCCCCTCAAATACAGAACCCACGAGCTCCATACGGAAGTGGCCAGTTGACCCTGGTTCTTGTCTTGTCCTAGAACTGAAATGTTATCCAACTCTGATTGAAAATCTCTTCAAATCAGAGTCTTAATATTTTATAAACTTTTGACTAGCATGCAGAAAATCTCAAGGTCAATTCATATCTTCTCTGGTGAAAAAAGAAAACGAAGAACAGGATTAATTAGCGAGAAAAGTCAGGGAAAGACTTTTCCTTTAAATTTTGGAGGCTAAATTCTCAAGCAAAGTTAAAACTAATCCAAACACAAGGCAAATTCCTATGTTTCTCTGAAGAACTTTCAAGCACATATTTTCTAGTTTCATAAATGAATACATCTGGGTGAAATTAGATGGAAGAAAACAATTTTGGGGCCTTTCTTTACCTTTCTATGCAGATTATGAAGCTCTCATTTGCTGATTATGAAGCTCTCATTTATCATGTTTTCATGTTTCCTTTGCCAAACTCCCATCAAAACTTTGGCACTGACTGCACCCTGTGGCTAGCCCTCATGGCCATCAGAAGGCATTTTCTAAGGCATTCCACCACAGTTGTGATATGTTCATTCCTTGACACATATAAAATCAAAGCATTTTTCAAAAGTGCAATATCATTTCATGTTAAATATGGTAGAACTAAGAACATTAGACTGCCATTTGTCAGAAATGGTGTAGGGTCTCCCGCTTGGGTGGGGGGGTTGGACTAAATGACCTACAAGGTCCCTTCCAACTCTGATTATCTGTATCTCTTTACATTTTCACATGGTTTTAATGAGAATGAACTATTTCTCTAACATCTCTGGAGTGGAATAACACAACAGCAAGATATTGGCCTTTTTTTTCTAAAAAATAATCTTAGCTAACTTTGCACACTAATTTAATACGTTATTAACCCAAGTGCAGGGTTTTTTAAGGCTTACATTATTGATACATTACAGGAAGAAGGAATAACTGGCATTGTATATCTATATATGTAAAAGTGAAATACCACTCATGCATTATCACAAAATTTCCACAGCCGTAAAGCCCACAAACTTGAAATTTGACATATATGTTCCTCTTGGCTTCTAGGTGCTCACTAGGAAAGGATTTTTTGAAATGACCATCAGAGCATAAGTATTTCATATATTATTATTAACACGCTCTGATGCTAAAGAGTTCTACTCCCCCTCTCCACTTAAAAAGAAATCTGCTCCAGATACAAAACACAACCAGAGGAGAGGAATTTTTTACTTTCATAGCACCAAGCAGCTTTAGTGCAGAACAGTTGAGCTAAGCCACACCCAGGCTCCTTGCTGTCTCTTTCTTGCTCATACAGCAAATACTGTTTCAGTTTCCAAACAGTCCACAACTCTCACACACTGACAGAACACTAGTCAGATGAATACTGATGGATGCTGGTAGGCAGAGGCACAATTTCCCCCCTTATTTTCCTCCCCCAAAACTAAGCCCGATCACATAGTTTTGCAGTGAAGCATGGGAATAGAGCAAGTAGTATATGAAAGCATCTTTCATAATAAAATAAATGGTTTCAGAATGAGTACAGAATTGTAACTGCGAGATAGGAAGCTATATAAACCCATATAATAAATAAAATAAATATAATGATGCTATACCTTTTCTGGATGAAAAAGAACAAGACAACATTTAAAAATAAATCCGTAACAGTATTTATTTTCCTCCTTAATATTTAAAAAAATGCCATTATCAAATTTGAAAATGATACTAATAGAAATCTTTTACAGTTAAATTTATGAAAATCAATGGAATTTGCTTTGAAGTAAGCACCTCTTAGTTCAAGTTTTTACCCTCCCATGGATTAGAAAGTAACCCTTAATATTTTTTGGGAAGAATGTATACATTAGGTCAATTTACTAAGTAATGTGGGTATACTTAGGAAATGTCATTTCAATGTACAGGAAGTTGCAGGGCAAAATGTTCTAAGGCCAAACTTTCAGAGTTCCTTTTTTTTTCTTTTAAAGAAAAAGAGAAAAGCAGGTTTTTCTTGGGATTGACTTTGGGATACAAACATGATTTTGATGATATTTTCATCTTCTAATGCTGCATATTGATTCTAATGGTAAAATCCAAATCCTAACTCAGCTAGAAAGTGTAGCTTTTCTCCCTCCCTTCCATTTCAAGTTATTTTGCTTTGCTTCATGCCATTAAAGTTAAATGGAGTGGGATCTGATCAGGGACTAAACTGAAAACTCTTCAAGATTTTTAGCTCCATGCTATGAAGGAAAAGCAAGGTCTTTGTTTATGCAGTTAGTTCATCCATTTCTTCAAGAATCAGCCACCCAGGGATGCAGCGAGTCCTCCTTGAAAGCATTTTGGAGGACTGTAGAGCCTCTCATGATGCTACTGCTGAATTTATTCTCACTCCTTTTTGAGGCAGAAATTCAAAGAAACAATAATTTAAACCAAAAATAGACTTCAACGCAGCTCACAAAAACGAGGACTCCCCCATCACATCACAAACTAAGAAAAAGCCAGAAATTCCCACATGCCTAATACATTGCAACATTCTGATATTTGTTCACCCTCCAGAACTACTCAATAGTAGTCTATCACAAGTATGTTGATTACTAAATTAATTACTTAAAATTAATTCAGGAACAACCTCTCCAAGTGGGGAGTGGAAAAAAAGACTCATAGCCATGATTTCAATTTGCAAGATGGGGTCAGTTTTTTTGCTTTTGCAAAGAATCAGCACGTTTGAATTATGTTGGTCTTTCTGTGGATTACGTCCAACTTGTACATCAAAAAGAAAAAGAAAAAGAAAAAAGGCTTGTATGCCATCTTCACTTCAAGCATCCATTTAATGTTTCTCACACCAGTTGGGAGGAGAGATGGGACTGGAAGGAGCATCCTCTCTCATCCAAAGACAGAGACGGGTCCATTTCTAAAGAAAGGCTGTTCAATGAAGAAACATCACCGGCACATAATATTTAAACGAGTGATACCTGAAGTGGACAAAGGTGCCTCATCAACTGTGCCGCCTTGAAAGAGCAATCTGTTAGGCTTAATATGGGATCTGTCCTCCTGGGGCAAGGAGGCCTTTTGCCCCTCCCGCTCCATCAAAAAACAGTGACATCATTCAGAGGGAGGGAAGGAGGGAGGGAGAACACCCTGGGATTTCCAGAGGCAGCTGACAGCTGCAAGGAATTCCTGCAGCATTATTATTAACTGGGCTTCTATCCTTCAGCTGCAGGCTGTTGTACCAGAAATTGGTCAGGCAGAGGCACAAATCGGGGGTGGGTGGGTGTTGTTTTATTTTTTTAAGCACAGAATAAAAATACATCACCAGTTTTTTTTATCGAGGAAAAACAACTCACATGGGCTTCAACTCCAGGAAATAATCTTGACTTCCTTTCTGGCTGGCTTCAGTTGAGGAAATGACCAGTGCTATGAGAAGGCAAGAGCCAAGACTGTTGCTGCTGCTGCTGCTTCTACTATCTGAGCCACATCCTGGTGTCAGCAAGCCAAGGGGTTGGGAGGAATGGCATGTTGCTCTGCTTCCCCTTTCAAGCTGTGTAGGTAGAGAAGGATTAGGGTGAACAACTGAAGGGCTGGCAACGAGGGAGATGAATGCAATGTTTTTTTTTCCCCCTTCTTTTCCAATTAGAGTGTAAATCGGTGCCAAAATTGGAAGAGCTCAAGTGGAGCCAAGCCTGGGTGTCACATGCACCTCTGACAAAGGAGACAAGACAACCCACCACTTGGAGATGAGCCTGATTGGGCTGTAAACCCATAGTCAGTTCCTATCCTTCCTGTGGCAATCTTGATAAAGCTCTCTCGGAGCTTATTCCTGCTCCTGCACACAATCTAAAGGACCTATTTGCAGAAACTGACATCACGCATGCAATTATGGCAAGGGCCTCAAGTTGTATGCCAGTTCAGTGCTGCTCCTAAAATGCAGCCCTTCTAACTATCAGTAAGCATCTGCATGCATGGTAAGTCCATTTACGCTCTTCAGTCGCACTGCAAGTGATAGAAAACAAAAACAGAATGCAGTCTGATAAAAGATCCCTTTAACAGTTCAACCTTGATCAAATGGTTAACAGTAACAACCCCACTGAAGCTGTTAATGCATGTTAGGGGTGGATCCCAGCCTATTATGTCCCCCCCTCCATTTCCAGCATGTAGTATATTGCCATTCCTATTTTATTAAGGATGACTGGACATTCTGACACTCTCACAATCTTTATGTTTCTGGACCAGCATCTTGCAATCTTGATCTTGAAGGCTTAATCATCTCCAGTGTTTCTCAACTTTGGCAAAATATCTTCAGTTGTCAAGGCTGAGAAACACCGATCTATGCTATTTGAGCTATTCATTTACTTACTCTATAAAAGCCATGTAAAAGCTCTGTCTGCAGTGGTAGAATTATAAAGTTCTATTCACATACACAGGTTGCCAGTCCAGTAATTACTAATAAATAAGTAGTTCTACAACAGAGTAAGGATCATGAAACTGACAAGAGTCAAGCTTTTAACACAGATTGCTTTCTGACACCCTTAAGTTGCAAACTGTCATCACCCTTTCACCAAGTGTGTAAGGCTTCTTATAAAAATAGTGGAACTGAAGCAGAGAGTTCTGAGAATCTGCATTTTGCTGGTGCTGGTGGAAATGTGTACCTAAATGTAATTCATTTCACCCATGGTTGCTTCTATATCATTGAAATCTCACAACACTTGTCTCAACTTCCAGTGTATAAACTGAAGTGTGTTGAGCTTTCAAGAGGATGTAAAAATGTTTATCTAGCGTTTAATCTATAGATCAGTTTCATAATGTAGTTGGAATAAGTTTTAGGAAACAAGGCTACTTACTAAAATACATTATTAAGTGGGAGGTGGGTTTTGTTGATAATTTTCATAAGGTTCAAGAAAGCAATCTGCTATTTTGCTTTTTTTTTTTTTTTACTTTTGGCAAAATGTATGTAAGGGCTGGAAATATTGTTTCACAAATAAAGAATGTGCAGTAAATCAGAATTCAGACCCTGTACTTATTACATATATGTTAGCTATTCCAAAAGAGAATATTTCAGACATATGACAATGCCCATCCACTCACTGAAATACAAATGTAATCTGATCCATGTTGGCAGGTAACTATATTTCTTAGTGGAACCTTTATGGGCTGAAGAGGGAGCAAAACCTTGTACATGGGTGAGAGACAGAGGTAATAAACTAGAATGGAAAAAGATGCACAGCCATCACTTCTGGGTTCTGTGTGCACTAGTGCTGGAGCTGGCTTCTCCTGGGATCTTTGCAGTATTTTTCCCTGAGCCATGGTGGCATAATGGTTAGAGTGCCGTACTGCAGGCTATTTCTGCTGTCTGCCAGCTGCCTGCAATTTGGCAGTTCGAATATCACCAGGCTCAAGGTTGACTCAGTCATCCATCCTTCCGAGATTGGTAAAATGAGGACCCAGATTGTTGGGGGCAATAGGCTGACTCTGTAGACCGCTTAGAGAGGGCTGTAAAAGCATTGTGAAGCAGTATATAAGTCTAAGTGCTATTGCTATTGCTATTTGCTTGTTTCCTCTGGCTGCCTTGTACTTTCACATGGGGACCAGTAATGGTTATACGATTTTCTTGAGACTGTGATCTCTTAACTCTAGTTCTACACTTCAGCCAGTCTCACAAGTTACAACTTGTAAATCAGGATTATGACCTGCTCCAAATGCAGGTGATGCTGGATGGCTGGTAACATGAAATAAAAGCACTGACCAAACCAGGAAAGGCCTCCTCTTCCTACTCCTCCTTTGTCATTAAAGAATTCAGATTACAATCTTTCAGTGATACTACTGTGGGCATTGACTTTTGGAATATCATTGATAGTGCTGGGGAAGACCTCTTCCAGATGGAATCAAAGAGCTGGACAAGAGACTGGAAAAAAAGCATTTCAACGTGTCAAAAAACTTCTCTTACGACTTAGATTTTGCTGCTTTCCAGATATGTTAGGCCCCCCAGCATTCTCTTTCAGGTTGGCCACAAGAGATTGCTGAATCCTGCTCTAAACCCATCCAGATGAATATGAGTGGGCATGTGTATGCACAGCACTGTCTACAGCATTGCACACTATAAAATATAGAAACTGTTTGGGACGGGGAGGTTGAAAACTCCTGGGGATAAAACTGAAGGTATGATCAAAAATATTTTATGAGAGCTAGCAAATTGCTAAATACCTGAAGGAACCCTCCTCAGTTTGATGTACTGAGATTATACCTCCTGTAATGATCAAAATAAAATACGGTGAGCCCACAGTCAGGGGGGAAGTTGCTTAGAAACAGGCCTCTACGCACTATCCTGGCACTTAGCAAAAGCCATGCCGACTGAGGAACTCTAGGAATTGTGTTCCCAATATGGTTAGTGGAGGGGGGCACCAATTACTTACTGATTTATTAGTAGATTTATATCCAACTTTTATTTTGTTCAGCTGAAGGCACCCTAAAAATGCTCCCACCTCCTACACCCTATATAACACTCCTACAACTTTCCTCTCAATTGTGACCATGTTTTCTTGGAAAAAAGAATGGGCAAACTTGAAAAGGGGGCAAATCCACCAGAGATGTATAAAGATAAAAATAATTGTTTATGTTCATAACTTTGCCTCACAAAGGAAGATTCAAAGGCAAAACCAACGCAATAAAAAATTAAATAAATCTAAAGGATAGCTTTCTCAAATAAAGAACTGTCTTTTGTGGTAACGGATGTATTATCACTGTACTCATAGCAACAACCCTGCTAGGTGAGCTGGGCTGGGAGAGAGCAACTGACCCAGACTCACTCAGCTGGCTTTCATGCCCAAAGCAGGATTATAAATCACAGTCTCTTGGTTTCTATGCCAGCACCTTAGCCGTTATATCAAACTGGCTCTCAATTTGAAGATGGCTACTCTGAAGTCAGGGCTCTTGATATATGAGTAGGCCATGATGGAATGTTATAAAATTAGGACATTTGGAACTTTAGTGCTCTCTGACTTTGGTTGTTTGCTTGCAGATATTTCATACCCATCACTGATTTTCTCTCTTTTCTCTGCCAATCTTAACATTCCTACTCATCAAGCAAATTTAAAAAAAAACAAAAACAAAATGCCCCCTCTCCACCAAAAGAGGGAGGGGTGGCCTGAGAGGACCAGTTACCTCAAGGAATCAATTGCCACAAAAGATGAAGTAATATATGGCAGACATGATAATGGAGGGAAAGTAATACTAGCTAATAGGGAAACCTCTATATTAAAAGGTGCTCTACCTTGAAATTTGATGTAGATGCACGTGCCCATCTCAAAAGAAAGCTGACCTGAGCAATGGAATGGGATATTTCTCACATCAAATCTGCAAAGGGGCTCTTATTTGCCAGCAATGCCTGTGATACACTTGCCCCCAACTCCCTTTTATCTCTACTCTGCACACCCCATTCCATGCACTGGGTGTTTTGCCAAGCTGGGGAATGTGGCTGGAAACAGGCGGCTCCATCACCCATTGCTTGGCAACAAGCAGTAAAAATAGCTCAGGCTTCAGAGGAATCTGGCTCCACTGACACTGCCGATTCAGAACACTGGCCTGAAAGTCAGGGGCTGGTTTGAGCCCCAGAGGGTTGCAATACTTCATTTACACCTCAAAGTTTTCCCCCTGCCTTTTCCTTGGATTTCCCTACTTAGCAAAGAGCAGCTGTTCCTGCTGGGATCCGGGCCTGAATGAGCAACAGCCCTGCAAAGAGACCTGTCACACTTTGGCTCAGATGCCCTATTGTTGTATGTAAAGCTGGCTGATCTTGAAGGCATTCTGATCCCTCGCCACCAGCAAGGATGATTAGACCATAGCCACAGCACTGGGAAGAAACTTTGAGGGGGAGAGGAGCAATCCCCACCCCCAAATCCCACAGGAAACCATAAGGATTTTCTCTGAGGCACTCTGGCACATGCCCTCCTACCCAGCTGGTCAGAGTACAAAGGTTCATTTTCCATGGGATCCTCTCCTTCTCTGGATCTTTACCTCTGTCTTCTAATAAGGCTATGACCACCCCTAAAGACAGCCTGACTTCACCGTCTGAAAACCATCATCCTGAGAAACAGGAGGCGAGGGTGGCTTGCATCTGGGCAGACAATGCTACCCCTTCCACCGAGTCACAGGGCCAATGTTGAATCAAGCACATTTCACCTCTCTAAAAATGCTTCTGAAATGCATTCCACCTTCTTTGCTGAATCTGGCTCAGTTCACTTAATACAGACCCCATTAACCAAACCATGGCATTCACTCCAGAATCTCTTTGCAACACCAGGCTGTTGAAGAAGAAGAAGAAGAAGAAGAAGAAGAAGAAGAAGAAGAAGAAGA
>BLBF01000021.1:26112471-26130759 GCA_015471245.1 Laticauda colubrina | reverse complement strand
AAGAAGAAGAAGAAGAAGAAGAAGAAGAAGAAGAAGAAGAAGAAGAAAGAAAGAAGTTTTTCTGAGTATGTGAAGACAGTTGCCTTCACCTGTTCTGTTCAGTGTTAGGCACATTAACATATGTCTTGCAACAAGGAGTTTAGAGAGGAATGAACTGAGGCATCTTGCATATCTCATGACTGAATTCTAGCATGACCAAGATGAACTATGTAAAAACAATTAATAAATGCTATCTGAAAAAGAGAGAGAACATGGATGTACCTATGATTTTTAAAAAGCAATATAACTCTGTCTGCAAGATATAGGATTCATTCTTAGATAAATGTTCATGCAGAACTAGTGACAGTGCTCATTTGAGATGGTTTGAGCTTCAGGCACCTGTGGTTTAGTGTGTAAGTTCTACTATAAATGACGGGAGAGATGGATGTAAGAGTCCAGCTATCTTTTGAATGGTTGGCCAGCTTGCCCACCTGAAGCTTAAGTAGCAGTCTTGGTTAAGCTAAGTCAACAAGGTTGAGGGGCCACTGAGTTTCAATTAAACTCAGATAAATCCTCATGAATATAGATCTGAAAAATAGATATGAGTTGGATAAAGCTACCATAAAGCAGATGCAAAAAAAAATTCCAACAACCAGGAACTGGCAGCAAAGAGATATATAAAATACTAACCTTTGTTGCCATCTAGTTGGGAACTTCTGATGATTGCATCTATAATAGCCTTAAACCCAAAAGTCTATGTCATGCCCTATCCCCTTTCCTAAGTCTCGGTCTTCTACTCTCTGATGGGATGCCCTCTTGTCTTCTTTGGGCACCAGAGCCAGTACATTAACTACTCTGGCCTTCCACCAAGTATCTGCTCTCAATCTAACAACAACTAATGGTTCCATTAGAAGCCAGGCCTTGAGATTATATTGCCCTTCCCAGAACCTTCTGGAACCACTCAAGGGCTGAATTATATACCTATATGGGGAAGAGAGGTTTAAGTCACTCCTCCTTTTCCAACTTCTCCATTTCTCTGGGCCAGACACAGTGAAAGATAAATTGTTCAATATAGCAAGGATGTATTTCAAGCAAGAAGTTATAACTGAGGTTCAGTACTTAGAGCTTTTTAGGACTCCAACTCCTATCAGCCCCATCCAATATAATGTATGTAGATGGGGGAAGGAACTTTTCTCAGCTGGGCACTGTCCTTGGTACTACTCACTGGTTGCCTAATGCTTCTGAGGGGCAAGGACAAAATACAAGAGGAAGAGAACGGATTGAAAAGTGTATCAGATCAATAAGTAGATGCAGACATGGCACAATGAGAGTCAAATGGCAGGGAGCATGAAAGCCTAGGCTCAATACCCAGCTTTGCCAATAAGCAAGGGACAGGCATTGAGGACAAGGAAGAGGCTTTGGGGAAGAGCTACACAGGACTTAAAATCCGAGGGGAGCTTAAATATGTATATGGAGGAAACTAGGAATTGAAAGCTCCTGGGTCACTTAAGTCAATTAAGTGGTAGTTCCAGAAGTCTTCCATGAAGATCAACAGTGTATCAACAGTGTAAATAGAGGCATTCTTGTTGAGCATTTTTAGTATTTTTTGGGAGTTCCCATCCAGATTGGGAGGTGAGAGAGAGGGGGGGGCCTCTTAGCTAATTTGGGCCTAATCTGTGTCTCGATGTATGCTTCCTCTCAATGAGTTTATGGGAAACTCCCATATTACATGATCCTGTCTTTCAAAATGTAATCAGCCCACCTGGTGATTTTGGAAACCTTCTGCTCATTCAGTTCGATGGGTCCTTGGACAGCAGTCCAAAACCTCACTCTTGAGTGGGGAGGGGGTGTTGTTATTTTTAGATCACATATCTGACTTTAATTTCAGCTTCTCCAGGGCCTGACCTCTAACTGCCCACAATCTGCCCTCTACAACAGAATGTGGTTACGCTCTGGGCTTTCTACTTGCTACAAGAATGCCTTGGCAAACCCCAAATTCATGAACAATAGTAACCAGGATTCGCATATCTTTGTATGCAGCACTTCAAAACAACCCGTTTTTCCTGCTTAAGCTGACAAAAAGACATGGTGTCTAATCTTTATTCTGCTTTCCCATACACATCTTTTTTGGGGGGAAAGATACAGTTTGTTGATGTGACTAAGCTAGCTTTGATCAGTCATAGACCCTAATGCTTGTGATGGAGGATGATGGGGGATTGGCTATATCACATTGGAAAATCAACAGCCAATTGGCACGTTCGTAACATTCTCCCTACCACCAATGAGGAGAATATATTCTACTGGTCAACAAGAACAGCAATATAATAGGAGAGGCATCATACAACTCAGCATGCCAGTGCAGGTGCAAAAATTTTTAAAAGGCTAAAAACTTTTGAGAAAGCCACATTGGCCCCAAAATTAATGATATTTATGACCAGAACACCAATAACTCTGGACTACTAAATCATGATTCATGAGTACATATCCAGCCAGTAATGGCTTAAACAACAATCAGGCAACACTGATTTACTTCTATTGGAGAATGTAACTTTTTGGGGCTGTGTCTAACTTCCAATATTATGTGGTGTAATTCCGGGTTGTGTCAGATCTGAAATTACAACAGACTTTGCCAATTTGATACTTTCCTAAATAAAAGAAATTGTTTTGGAAGATGGACTTTGCTCATTTCTTTCTAAATGGATTTCATCCCTTGGAAACCTGACCACTTGATGTTTACCTGAAGTTTTGAACATCTTTTTTTATATATATATATTATTTTTTAAGACAAACATATACAGACAAAACATAAAAACATAAAACCATCTTCCAGTTATATACATACAGTGTGTCAGTTGGTTACAAATCTTTTGTGCTATCCTTTCATAGTCCTTACTCATAGGTTATATAGGTTCTCACCTTGTCGATCTAACATATGCTTATATATTTATCAGTTATTAATTATTCATTTAACTAAACTATTATTCCATCATTTTATATGAGATATTCTAGTTTTGAACATCTTTTCAAGAGATCAGGCAGAGCCCCTCTGGCAAAAGCTATTAGTCCTTGGCAGTTACTGTTCAGTGATAGGAAAAATGAAGAAAGGGTACTGAAGGAGTGGTTTCTGGTTATCCAATAGGATAACCAGCCTTCCAAAATTAGTGAAAATCACCCATAGACTGTTCTAGTTGGGTTCCCCTTTTCTTTTATGAACCCCCTTCCATGCATCCTTCTGATAGATGCTACTACTAGGAGATGAAGCATATATAGGGCAATTCCATCTTTCCTGAGTTTTTTTGGGATGCAACCAAGAGATTAGAGTTACTTTGGGGGTTTGTGGAATGCAAGGGTGTTAGACATATGCAAGACATATCCAGCAAATACATAGAGCTCCCCAAATGAAGGATGAGTAAGGTATTTGCCAAACTAGATGCCAAACTTTAATAAGTATGCACTCCGGCTCCGCTATTTGATAGCTTTTCTGAATTAAAACTGAAGACAATTAAAATTATATTATAAGGAGACATTTTATTTGCTAGAAGTATTGAAGGAGGGGGGTCGGAAGTAATCTCTTCAGAATGTTATAATCTCATCCTTTATTGCTGATCCTCCATTGATTATGGATATGGACTAGATAATCTCCAGAGTCCTTTCCACTATTTTCTGTATTCTATTTCTAATGTTTCAGCAACAGTAATCCCCTGGCTGAAAAGAGGCAAAACCCAGAACTTCTGCAAAATTGTAACAAGTAATAGCTGTCTATTGTAATTCTGCAGTATATTTTTTATTATGAGTTATTACTGCAGGTTTACACCAGACTCATTGTGCAGGAATATGTGTGATGTTGGTGGGGGAGGTTATCCTGAAATCTGTCTGGGATGAGAGCAAAGCAGAACATTCCCAGATGGAATTCTTAGCATTGCTAGATTGTCGTATTATAATAATGCACAACCAAATTTGGGAAATAAACCCATAATTATGTTGTGTTCCATCTTCTGAACTGAATGAGATATATCTTTTTTCCCCCTTTCCTTTCTTTTCCTCTTTTTTCTTCTTTTCTTCTGGGGAAGAGTCCAGAGACCTATGTTTTAGCAGATAATGTTTAATTTTTGGTAGTCTTTTTTTTTAAAAATTCCACTAAATTCCACTAAACCAAGACAGATAAACAAATTTATTTTTGCAGCCCACCCAATCAACCACTGGAGGTATTTACAACATTGTTTCATAACACCTCAAAGATAAAAACAGAAATTCTTGCATCTTGGTTTTTGTTGTTGTGATTTATCCCTAGTTTCCCTACCCTAGAAAGAATTCACAGCCTTCTATCCCACTTGAGTTTTTAAACTTTTTAAATATTAAACCAAATTTTAAATATTAAATCAATATCAAACAATGTGTAAGAAGCTCCCGTACTGCAGAGCACCAGCCTTGAACCTTATTTTTATTTTCAGCAATTGGGGGGAGGGGGGCAAAAGTCTTACAGATATGTTTCAAAAAGAAAAAAAACAAAGGCTGAGAATGAGACAAAACAAAGCTGAGCTGTGGCAATGGAAATGGAAGGCATGATGGATATCAATCAGAACAGAGCTGGAAGGGACCTTTGGAGGTCTTCTAGTCCAACCCCCTTCTCAAGCACGAGATCCTGTACAATTTGACACAAGTGGTTGCCCAGTCTTTTCTTACAAACCTCCAGTGATGGAGCATCCACAACTTCTGAAGCTATTCCACTGGTTGATTGTTCTCACTGTCAGGAAATATCTCCTTCGTTCTAGGTTGCTTCTCTCCTTGATTAGATTCCATCATTTCTTCTTTTGCCCTCTGGTACTTTGGAAAATAAGTTGACTCCCCCCCCCCCTTCTTTGTGGCAGCCCCTCAAATACTCGAATTCTACTATCATGTCCCGCTTAGACCTTCTTTCCTCTAGTCCAGGAGTGTCAAATTCAATTTCATTGAGGGCCGCATCAGGATTGTGTTTAATCTCAGGGGTGAGTAGGCGGGGCATCGCTAGGGTGGGCATGGCCAGCTCGGTGTCACCCATGTCTGTGCCTGTCGTAACCTGAGCACTCTGCTTGTGAAAACAGGCCCCCAAGTTCCATTTTCAGCTGCGACGGGCTCCTGCAACCCTCTGCCAGTGAAAATGGAGCTCTGGAGGGCCGCCCACGGGCCTCCCGAGCTCCGTTTTCACTGGCAGAGGCACCGTGGGCCAGTATTTCACTGTTTCCAGGGCAGTCCTGCGGGCCAGATCAAAGGATCCGGCCCCCAGGCCTTGAATTTGACACCCCTGCTCAAGACTGACCCTACCCAATGCCTGCAACCATTCTTCATATGCTTTAATCTCCAGGCCTATCAGCAGCCTGGCCAGCCCTCTGGGGCAGCTCTTTCGGGAGAAAGGCCCAGGCGGGAATCCAGACTTGCAAATGAAAGCCTGCTTATCCACTCAGAAGAACAAAGGGGGGGGGGTTGGGTCCCCCCCCCCCCCCTTTCCTTGGGCAGAATGGGCCCCAGGAAGGCCCCTGAATTAAAACCCCGGGGTGGTCCCCCCCCCCCCCCCGTATCTCTGCTACTTTCCCAAATAGAAATTAGCCACCATGCTACCTTGGGTAAAGGGAGCTCTGCATTCTTTCGGCATTCTTTTGTTTCCTAGTGGGTCGCTCCTGCATCATGATTGTTTTATAATTTTGATAATGGGCATTTTTATATATTCATTATTTTTCTTTTGATCGTTGTACACTGCCCAGAGTCAGTACTGGTGAGATGGGCGAACATATGGATTTGATTTTAAAAATAAAATAAAATAAAATATTGCAGTTGGTTTATTCATTCTTTCTGTGCCTCACGGCTTGTATATTTCAATTTTTAATCATGAGCTTTTGATTTTTCTACGATGATTTTTATCTGTCTGTTCCTAGGTTTTTTTTATTGTTGTATTCCACCCAGAATCATTTCTTGTCAGACGGGCAATTTATTTATAAATATATAAATAAATAAATACCTGCAGCCTGACTGCATGCTGCAGAAAGAGTTGGCAGCCTGATGCTTCCTTCCCTCCAGAGACTTCTGGTCCTACTGCCTGGGCTCCTGAAACTGCCAGCTGTTCCACTTTCAGAAACACCCAGCTGTTTATTGTTTCTGGGAGAACCCTTTTTTGCAGAAGCCTCATCCTTAAAATGGATGGCGTTGGCAGGGAAATATATTTCAGCTGTTGTGAATGTTCTATTTATTGCATAAGGCTAGGCTAGATGTTATGCCTCTCCCGTGAACCTCTGGCATGCAAGGATTCGGAGGTATCAACCCAGTGTTTCCTAGTGTTCACATGCTCTGGATATCTTGGGTGTTTGGCCACCACTGGTGAGTTTGAAGATTTCAATCTCGTCATATTTGGAGGGTGCCAAATTTGTTGGAGAGTATTACAGGGCTGGCTGTTCTGGATCTCTGCATACAATAAAAAGGCCAGCCATGACCTGGAGGTTATTACTATATTAGAGAAGAGCCTTTCAAAAAAGGTTTTCAGAACATATTGGAATGCTTTGCTTTTCTATTTAGCTGACAATGAGCAATTTTTTAGGGAGGCCACCTATGTGGAAGAGGAAATGCCTCATCAAACAAAGAACGAAGGAAATTGTATGAAATATGCATAAAATATTCATCAGGATATGTGCACTTCTGGACATAATTGCTGCAATTTAAACAGGGATATACTAGATATTTCCATATTGGAAAGAAAATAGCCATATGACCTCCATCTATTCTCTGTGTTGCAGCTGCTGATTGACTGGTGCTGTCCTACTGCATTGGTTTTTAAATCAGATTTGGACTAGACTGCTCTTCAGACAGCACTAGCAATAGCACTTAGACTTGTATACCACTCCACAGTGTTTTACGGCACTCTCTGAGTGGTTTACAATGTCAGCATATTGTCCCCAACAATCTGGGCCCTCATTTTACTGATATTGGAGGGATGGAAGGCTGAGTAAACCTTGAGCCAGATCAGGATCGAACTCCTGGTGGTGGGCAGAGTTAGCCTGCAATACTACATTGTGTCCACTGCACCACCATGGCTCTTACTCTCAGTCACCTTTCAACCCTCTTAAATAGAGGACTGCTTTAAAAAAAGAGGCACATATTGATCCCAGACCAATGGTTTGGGTGACTGTAGATTTACCTCTTTCTGAATTAGTCGTGGAGAGATTTATCTTGAGTTTGAGACAACATAAGGATACTTAATCTACCCTTTCCCTAAAGATTAAAGGAGCTGGTAAAGCATCAATTTGTGAAATAATGTTTTATTCTAACTTGATAGCTTCTTTGGAGAAGAGGCTTTTTGCATGAAAATGGGGTTGTTTTCCACAGAATCCTTCCTTCTCCTTTATCCCTGAATTCTTTTTTTTTTTTTAAAGACAAGACTTATTGGCAGGAAGTGGCTGAAAGACATGTATGGAAATCCTTAGTGAAGCATGCTGCCTTTGGGGGAAAAGGTTTTGGTACAGTAAATATTTATTGTTTCGAACCCATTTCCAGTGGCCGGGTTCAAGAGAGCTGCTGTGTTCATTTCATACAGAGATTTAATAAAGCTGAGTCAAAGGGGCAACTAATTAGGCAGCTCTTCTTTGCTTTGAATCCCCCAAGAGGACGCAATTAGTGGGCCATCACATGCTGCCAAAATACTGCTCCTACAATTGATAGAAAGTGTTACTAATGGTGAAACCACCTCAAGTTGTAACTCAGCAATTGCTAGAATGCCACAGATTGCCTGAACCTAAGAAAGTGTTGCTGTTATCACTTAGGCCCCAATTCCAGTAGGCTGCTAGGTAGAGAGCTTTTAGTGGGCGGCATCCCTTCATTTTGTCACTGTCACTGCTGCCACTGCTTTGCCCTTTCTTTTCAGCCCAACCCACACAACTTCCAAAAGAAAAAAGGGGGTGGGAGAGAGAGGGGGAGGGAGGGAGGGGGAGAGGGAGGGGAAGGGAGATGATTGATGCTATTGCTCTGATTTGCCACCCTTGCTGATGTGTTCTTGCTGAAACATAGCAGGTAACAGGCAGCTAAAGTCAGCAAGAGTGGCAGTACCAGAAAGTAACACTGGGGTCAGGGGTGGGTGTTCCTTGCAGACATATTGACCTTGGTAGGTGCCTAATTACTTATTGCACCACCCCGTGAAAAACACACATTTGAACTGCTATGGGAACTTGTTTTTGTACCAGTCTGAATTATATCCCTTCTTGAGAATCCCTGCAGGTTCCATTAGAAGAAAGGCTGGAAGATAAAAGAGATGGAGAGAGAGAAAGATTGATACCTTGATCCTTCAACTAACCTTGCCTTATTTTAGGCTTCCTCTCCTTCTCAGCTTCCTTGCACAATGTCGTGTTACCAGACTCTGATCAGAATGGCCCTCTAGCCAGCCACATCAGTAGGAGCATTTTATTTCCAAAAGGCAATCCATCTTGAGAGCTGCCTTGCCTCTGCTACACATGGAACACGCCCTTGGGGTGAATTTGGAGAGTCCTCTGGACTCAGCTTGAGCCCAAGGTTTTTCCTTCTTTGCATAATTCTTTTTACAAGCTTCTGAGAAGCAAAGTGCAAAGGAAATTGAGCTCAGCAATAAAACAGAAGAGCGGAATTTCCTGCTGACTGCTGCTAAATCTGGCCAGGACTCCCAGTGTCCACAGTGGGGTGGAGCAGAAGGGCCAGCAGGTGAATGATTGAGAGGGCCTTGCCAGATTATTTCTGGAGTCCATTTAGCCTAGCTGCATCTCATGCACAAGGAACTATGGCTCCTATTGTGCCTGGACAGCTTGCATAGCTCCTATCACCCTCAGCTGACCAGGCATGATTGGAGTTGTCAAAGACATCTGTGAAAATTCAATGATGGCTGTTATGGACTTTTGTATAGCTTTTATATAGCTTTAGCACTTAAGTGATGAAGTGGTTGATGATGGGTTTAGGTTTGATTTGTTTAAAGTACCATTCCAGAGCCAAGAATCTATACCAAACAAAACCATGACAAAAGAATAGAACAATTAAATGTGAAGACAGAGAAAGGTGCAATTGTATGAATTGTACAAATCATCATCAGGGCAAATTAAAATAGTCAATGGTTTGAAAAATGCACCTTGAAAATTTACAAAAAAATAGAAAAGCACTAGAAAAATAGAAAAGAGGTAGGTTTTAGGTGAGGCTTTCCTGAGGGACAGTGCCACAAGCCCTGAAAAAGGCCTCAATTTGGCTAACACCCTGCCCCGAGTCTCCTTCTGCCAAGAACATAATGTAATCATGGGCAAATACTGGAGCCCAGTTGCAATCCTTCAGACCTGAGTGTTGATAGCAAGGCAGCTGATGTTTATAGACCCTTTGCCACCAGTCAGAGCCTGTATCTGTGATGCAGAAAAGAGGTAAAAAAAGGAAAAGGAAAGGGAGAGGGTGAGGGAAGGAGGGAGGGACGGCAGAGAGCAAAATGTGGAGGAAGAAGGGCAATTCTGACTTTTAACAAAAGAGGTGAAATATTGTGTTTGGTAGCTCAGAAGACCAAAGATAGCCATCATTTTTGCAGATTGAAAGTCCTTTCAAACAAGACAGATTCTTAGTTAATACCTTTGTGAAGAATAGAACAAGCATGGAAGGGGAAATGATCCAAATATTCTTCTAGAAGTTGGACAGGTTGGAATGTTCTGCTGGTTGGGAATTATGGCAATTGTAATCCCAATATATCTCAGAAGACAGTTGCTTGGTGAAGCCTATGATTAGGTTTCTGTACTCTTCTCCCCACCCCTCCCCATCAGAATTTCCTTTCAGTGGGAACTCTTAAATGTAACCCTATCATTTAGGAAAGGGGCTTTGTAAAGATAGGGTGCCTGGAAGTAACTCATACTTTCAGTTATTTATAAAGATGAATTCCAGGTCCTGATAAGCTCTCTCCCCCGCATATTTCACATGTGTCATGTAATCACACTTTGTATTTTTAGGATTGAACATTTTTGTACTTTTTAATTTAAATCAAAGTACCTTCTTCATGAGGACTGTCGTCTTCAATCTTATGCCAAAAATTGTGTTACCACCCTCCAAGGATCATATGCTGCCGGTTAAATCAGTTTGGGTAGCATTACAGCCAGGATGACAGCATGGCTAAAAAGGGTTGAAAATAAGGCATTTATTGATTGCAGTAATCATATGAGTTTATCAATTTCCCCTTGATGAAAAGAAACCCACTCGTTTGATATAGATATTCCATTTTACAACGAGGGCTTCTATTTTAGTTCAAATTATCTGAATTACAGATTTGACAGGTTTCTAAACATCTCTGAATCAGTGGTAGTATTCAAACCGGTTTGGCCTGATCGGCAGGAGTGATGACCAGTGGAGACAAAATTGATTCTCTCCGCTGCTCTGCTGTTGGGCCTACCCACCTGCCTCGGCTCCCATACTCACTTTTATCTGCTGAATTTGAAGCGCAGTTGTGTGCGTGGCACAGAATAGCAACCAGGATCGTACCCAGGGTGGGATTCTACCAGTTGACACCTATTCGTTCGAACCGATTGTTAACATTCTAAGCAGTTCGGAGAACCGGTTGTTAGAAGAAATTACTGGCCTAATCCTGTAAGGAAAGCAGGAAGGAAACATTCTGATGTTGCTTACAGAAACTGCCTCTCCGTTAACCCTTATTACATTCTTGGCAGTATGAAACTTCCTGCCTCTGGAATTTTTTCCCCTCTCCTTTGGTGGTACTTTGCTGGTGTGGAGTGACCATTCAAAGTTACAATGGCACTGAAAAAAATGACATGATGTTTTTTACACTTACGACTGTTGCAGCATCCCCATATCCATGAAAGCCCAGGTGAGGAAATACATGCCTCGGTGTGAGTGATATTGAGTTGGCCACACCCAGCCAATAACATGACCACCAAGCCATGCCCACCAACTAAGCCATGCCCACAGAACTGGTTGTTAAAAAATTTGAAACCCACCCCAATCATGCAGGCTTGTAGGAGGCGAGTTAGAACACCTCTGCCCCTGTGCAAACACCTCTGCATGCCACCAAGCCACACCCACTGAGCCGGTGGCAAAAATATTTGAATCCCACCACTGCTCTGAATATATAGCTTTCTGCTTCTCAGGGTCTCCAAGTAGAAAGATTAAAAGTTCTGTACAGATAGTCCTCTACTTATGACCACAGCTGAGCCCAAAATTTCTGTTGTTAAGTAAGACATTTGTTAAGTGAGTTTTGCTTCATTTGATGACCTTCCGTGCCTCAATTATTAGGGGAATCACTGCTGTTGATTAGGTAGTAATGTGGTTGCTAAATGAATCAGGTTCCCCATTTACTTTGCTTGGCAGAAAGTCACAAAAGAGGATCACGTGACCCGCACAGCAATGGTCATAAATATGAACTCATTGCCAAGCACGTCAATGTTGATCCCTTCATCCTGGGGATGCTGCAAAGGTCATAACTGTGAAAAATGGCCATAAGTCATAAGTTGCTGTTGTAACTTTGAAGGGCCAATAAATGAACTGTTGTAAATCGAGGACTGTCTATATATCATTTCTTAATTGTCAGGGCTCCGACTATCCACCCCCATTCAAATCATGAATCTCTAGCTGCATCTCCCAAAGTTTTCTTTAAAAAATCATTTATTAGGTGTGAACATGCCGGCATTAACTGGGTGCAGCCAACTCTGAGACACATCAGTCACCTTACCCTTGACTCTGGTCTTTCCCCACTCCCTGGATGTATATTCTCCAAGGGGACACATTCACAGCCAAGAGTTATCAATCATGCTCCCCAGTAATAATCTTGCACCCCAGAAGCTTCGGCCACCTAGCAATTATCTATAAAAAATATTTAAGATATGCATTACTTCCCCCACTCCCTTTCTACTGACAACTCTAAAAGATCAGAGAAATATTTTGAGTTGACACTTTTGCTATCAACTTTTGCCTGTTTCCTATTCAAGTCATTCAAACTCTCCTCCAGAACCACTAAGCAGATCCATCTCCATGCATGGGCAATTGATGGAGCTTTGGCCTTCCAGAGGTTGCTGAATTACAACTCTTGGCAGCATGAGGTAAGGTGGCTAATGCTTAGGGATGCTGGGAGTTGTAGTTCAACAACAAATGGAAGGCCTCATTCTTCAGACACCAGTCCTACTTCATCAGCCTTACTGCATACGTTGAGATCTAACAAACCTACTCCAGGGCTAAGTACAACCCACCAGCCCCTGCGCAGCATCCTACGACAATGTTTTTCCACCCTATTAACTGTGACAATCTCAATTGCCAGACAAACAAAATCTCCATGAACATTTTAACTTTGCAAGATTGCCATGTTACATTCCAGCAAAAGACTGGGCATGAAGGGACTATTAGTAACTTTTAAATTCATGAATATATTCACGAATAAACAGCAAAAAAAAAAAAAAAGATTATTTCCAAAAAGTGTGTTTTAGTAACGTTCTGTTCCCGTTGAGCCTGCTGAGGCATCGATTCTTGTTTTATCAAGAATGTCTAGTCGTTGAACGGTCAAGGATAAAGCATTTCAGATTAGCTGGGGAGCTGTCCAGTATGAAGAATAGTGTGAGAGATTGTTGCTTCAGCAATGGCTGAGCTCCAGCTGAGCAGTTGTGTAAAGTGACTTTGCTGCCTTATGTCTTTTTTCCTTGCTTTTTCCTGGCTTGACTGGTCTCAGAAAGCCACTTTGTTTTATCTTCTTCATCCTAAGAAAATGGTCAGGGAAGAAACTCTTTTCAAATTCATTTATTGAGGTTTGACATGTTTTTGAAAAGAACAAGGTCTTTCTCAGGACATTCAGCAACCTGCAAAAGTAAATTTTATTCATTTGTTTTATTTCCAACCTTTATTATTTTTATAAATAATTGAAAGCAGCGAACACACACAATACTTCTTTCTCCTCCTCCTAATTTCCCCACAAGTGAGTTGAGTTTTGCTGAGAGAGAGTGACTGGCTCAAAGTCATCCATGTAGCTTTCATGCCTAAAGTGGGACTAGAACTCACAGTCTCCTAGTCTGGTGCCTTAACCGCTAGACCAAAATGCCATAAGCCTCACTTCAGAGCTATAGTAACCATATATGAACTGAAATGCAAATATGAACTGAAGAAATAGAAAAGTATATTGCAAATTCTCCATGAGTTTCTCCTCTGGCAACATTGATGTTCCAGGAAAAAAAGAAAAAAATAAGCCAACAGTAGATTTGTCTTTGTTGATCTGAGAACAAAGTAGGCAAAAGCAGAGTGAGTTGGAAATTCACACAGATCTCAGTCTCTGGCAGTTTTTGCAATCTTCAAGTTCTCATCAGAGATGCTGGCTTACCATAGGATGATTATCTCAGAATTGGAGATATTTCCCTGACACTTAGGAGTCTCCAATGTATTCTGGGAAATCATTCCACTAGGATGGTGTTCCTTAACCTTGAATAATATCACTCATCTTCCTCAGCCATACACCATGCTGATTGTGGCTGGTGGGTATCAAAACTAAAATAGAGAGAAAGAGCTGTGTGGAGGAAAATGATATGGAAGGAACAGGTAAAGAGAAGCAGAACCAAACAGCCTGCAGTTTAGATGGGGAGAAGTGATCTATTAAAACCAGGGCTGGGATTCTACCAGTTCTCACCTATTTGCTAGAACCGGCTGTTAACATTCTAAGCAGTTTGGAGAACCGGTTCTTAGAAGAAATTACTGGCCTAATCCTGTAAGGAAGGCAGGAAGGAAACATTCTGGGGTTGCTTACAGAAACTGCCTCTCCCTTATTACATTCTTGGCAGGACTAGACTTCCTGTCTCTGGAACGTCTCTGGAGTTTTTTTTTCCTTCCTTTGCTGGTACTTTGCTTGTGTGGAGTGACCATTCAAAGTCACAATGGCACTGAAAAAGTGACTTATGACCATTTTTCACACTTACGACTGTTGCAGCATCCCCACAGTCATGAGAGGCCAGGCGAGGAGATGCGTGCCTCGATGTGAGTGATATTGAGTTGGCCACGCCCAGCCAATAACATAACCGCCAAGCCACACCCACCAACTTAGCCACACCTACAGAACCAGTTGTTAAAAAAATTGAATCCCACGCCTGGGGAAAAGGGCTACTCCTTGAGGCTCACTTCAGGACTGCTCTGTGGGAATCTGAAGCAGGAACAGAGGGTGCATTGAAAGCTTCAAAACTGTTTGATTTCCTCTGCATTTTCTTTTTTGCACATATCTGTAAAACATACACGCAACTCTGCCCCAAAGCAAATATCAAAGAGGCAGCTCAAAGGGAAAGGAGGAGATCTAAATTGCTGCCCAGCTTGGGATAATGTGAAATGAGTAAAATGCATTTTATAAACTGTAAAAGCTGGAATAAGTAGATTGTGTTCAAGATGTACTGCCTGCTCTAAAGAGAAACTGGAGTGAAGGCCTGGCCAACCCAAAAGACAGTAACTGCCATATTTATTGTGAAGTAAGCTTTCCTCAGAGGCAGGGTATGTTGTTTGCTGCTGTGTTAGGGGTGTGTGTGTAACTACAGTATATTTGCCAATGTAATGATGGAGAGGGATTGTCTGAACGAAAGGCCTTGAAAGGTAAGAGGCCCTGATTACAATCTGTACCCTTCCTGCTAGAAAGCTTTTGGGGACTTTCTATTAAGGGGTGTGTGTCCATAAAGTTTCCAAGTTGTATTTGGATGATCATGCAGAGAAATCAATGATTCAGGCCAACTGATTCTTGTTCCTCGAAGACAGGGGTCTTCACACTTGACAGCTTTAAGACTTGTGGACTTCAACTCCCAGAATTCCTCCTCCAGTCATATTAGCTCAGGAATTCTGGGAGTTGAAGTCCACAAGTCTTAAACGTGCCAAGTTTGAAGATCGTTGCTCTAAGGGCTCTTGCTCATCCTGGTTCAGCGCAGGCCACTGCTGCCACTCATCTCTCCTTGCCTCGTGCCTTAATGAGGAATAGCAAGGCAGAGTCAGATCTCCTGAAACCTCTGAAGGGCTCTGGGCTCTGAAGATGAACCTGATGAAGCTGCTACTCATAGGGGGAGGAATCTCCTTGAGAACAGCACCTTTTAACTAGAGCATTGCTGGTTCTTCAAGCATGTTTTATTAGCACACATTCGCCACCAGATTAAAAAGATGGCTGAAGAAAAGCCCAGGCTGTAACTATTTGGATGGCTGGTTTATGCCGTCAATGCAGACAGTGAGTAACCTTTTTCTCGCTCTTCCAGCTTCAGGCTGCTGGTGGAACACTCCCTGCTAATAAAAATAGCACAAGAGCCAGAAGACTATGACTCTTTCAGCCTGCTGTTCTTCTACATGCAATAATATTTTCCCTTTGAAAGAATGGGAGAGGACTTGGTCTATTTTTTCTGGATAGGAGAATGACATGCAGGCTTCCTTGCTGAGTATGCCAGTTCAGCTCACGAGCAGGAGCTTCAAGAGGACCACTCAGGTGGCTCCTTCTGCATTCTTGCCAGGGGTCTCCATGGTTTTAAACTCGCGCTATCTCCTAGAGTGAAATGAACTTGAAATCCTAATGCAGTCTGCCAAAAGTAAAAAAGAACAACAACAACAAAAAGGAATAAGTATCACATGATGCACTCCAGTGCAATTTGAAGTTCTCTAATTTAAGCTAATGCATTTTGAATAAAAATAGGAATTGATTGGGATGGAAGAAGCAAGAAGAAAGAAAACAGGGTTGTGGCAGCCAAATACGTGCAGCAATAGCTTTTAAAGCCCCTCAGTTGGTTCACAGAATTACATTAATGCATTGTAAAGCCGCCAGCCCAAGACTGACCTCTTAGAAGCACAGGCCCTGCACTATGGAGAAAGACCAGGTCCCTCCTGTTTCCCATTTCACTTAAAATTGGTCTTTTGGTGGCTTGGAAGCCACCCTCCAATTTAATAACTAAAACTGTAGAGAGTAGAGTAGACAATGGAATGGAATGGAATGGAATGGAATGGAATGGAATGGAATAGAATAGAATAGAATAGAATAGAATAGAATAGAATAGAATAGAATAGAATAGAATAGAATAGAATAGGTCAGAGCCTTGGGACAGAGTCAAGAGAGGAATTAGCCTGGAGTCATATATTGCCACAAGCAATCCAAGTCTAATCTCCCCTCCTTGAATTCCACTGACTCTTATCTAGTGGCAATTTAGTGATTAGCTGATTAGCTAATTAGATTTGTATGTATAGGTATGAGCAATACACCTTCTTAACTGGAACTTAACATGTGTGATCCTGATTCTTAGCACCTGATAACGGAACAGAACAGAATGCTCATGGGACAGCAACCGTGAAAGTCAGAAGCTGAGCAAAGCCAGGCAAGGCTTAAAAACTCCTGTCTGTGAACAGGAGTTTTGCTGCTCCTTCGAGGTTATCTATTGTAATACAGAGCAATGCTTTGAGTGTGGAGCTTCCTCTTATTTTTCCTATATTGGTGACACAGTGACAACTAGAAAGAGTCCTCGTTCCATATACTTCAGGTCTTTTTCTTAGGCTGCAGGGTTGTTGTTTTTAATAAAAAGTATAAATAAATGTTTAAAGCTTTGTGCAACTCACATACAAGCTTCACAGTATCACCATTGAATGAGGCATTGTTTTCCTCCTCCCTCTGTTTCAGTCACTTGGTCCAGCTTGAAGGCTCAAAGAAATGCTAAAGGAACTAAAATATATTGACCAATATTCATTAAAGAATATTTTGCCTTTCTTGTAGGCTTAGACCTTAGATTTAGCAGGCTCTAAGAAACTGGATGCCATCCAGATTATATTTTCAGGGAGATCAACTGGGGGAAACTTCTGGAAGTTATTTTAAATTGGACTTAGGTAAATCTGGGGTGAACGAAAGTCTGTTAAATTGAGGGTGGTGGAAGGAAAGGCACCACAAACACCTTTCCCATTCTTCTCTGAACTGTACACAACACTAATACTCTTAAAGGTCAAGGGTATCATATTTTTCTCTATTTTTAAAATTCCAAGCTGTCTTGCATTTGCAAACAGTCCGTTCCGTTCGGAAATCCAATAGTGACTTAATCAAATCACTGAATCAAATTAAATTTCAACATCAGATGGCTGAATCAAATTCGTCATGTCGCTTTGTGCACATACAAAAATACCTCTTCCCCCGGTTGAATCCACTTTCCAAACAGAATGAAATCAGATTCAGAGGGCTCACTTAAAAAAAAAAAAAATCCAAACATGACCAATTTAGAAATCAAATCACCATGACTGTGAAATCTGCATCCGAATAACTAAATTGAAATGGATCTGTTCTGTTCCCCAGGCCTCTCCTCTGTCTGGAAGAAAAGGAGCTGTAAAGGTTTGGAAAGAAGAAATGAGGGAGAGGATATAATTGCAGAACAGATTCTATGCTGTGCATTAAAGTGGGCAGTAACTTTCACATCAGTCTATCATGTCTATTCCTTCGGTAAAGCTTCATAGACTGGATTTGAGAGGCTAAAAATCAGCTTGCAGTAATGGGCTGGCCAAAAGGGACACTGGGATAGATTCCCACAATCCCCTTGAATTTTCCAGGTCCTGTCATCCTCTTTGGTCCGCTCCTCTTCATTTACATCCAAGAATGCTGAGATGCTAGAGATAGAAGAAGATAAAACTGACTTTCGTCCCATAGTGTCAAAGCCAACTTTTGACTAAGATGCTTTTAATCTTGAACTGTGCTATTATTAGCAAAACACCTTGCCAGGGTGAAAGAAAATGAGCAGAGTCAGTCTCTCTTAGCCAAAGCCCTGTTGGGTTAGAGATGTAACAAAATGATGAGAGGAGAAGCAGCAAGAGGGAAAATTACAGATACAGTTGAGAAGGAAATAGATGCTCCTTGCCAATGCAATAAGGGTGGTACAGGTAATGAGGCAGGATAAGCAGGGATGCCAGGTTTAAATTTAAAAAATATCTGGAAGAAAGCAATCAATTATGAGATGTGATGTAGATGGAGTAGTCCAAAATCCAGAATCAGTTTCCTTGGATTTTGCTTTGTAACTTTAATTTGGAGTTTAACATACTGCAATAGTCCTCCTCCTCCTTGTGAGGATATTCTAAGGTGGCAAGGGGATAGGGTGAATCTTGATGCAAGCAAATTCCTTGGGGGAAGAGGGATGCTAAATTGTCAACTGGTCAAAAGAGAAACTTCCTTTCCTTTCCCTTTCTTTCCTTTCCTTTCCTTCCTTTCCCTTTCTTTCCTTCCTTTTCCTTTCTTCCTTTCTTTTCCTTTCCTTTCCTTTCTTCCTTTCCTTTCCTTTCCTTTCCTTTCCTTTCCTTTCCTTTCCTTTCCTTTCCTTTCCTTTCCTTTCCTTTCCTTTCCTTTCC
>BLBF01000021.1:26078569-26110463 GCA_015471245.1 Laticauda colubrina | reverse complement strand
TAATAATAATAATAATAATAATAATAATAATAATAATAATAATAATAGGATTTTTGTGGCTCTTTCAAGAGTTATTAAAAGCCATATTGATTTATTTGTCCCCCTTGAAAATATATTTCCTGCAGCCTTTTCTCAAATAAAATCTACATTTTAAAGAACACCATGCAATATTTACCAGGAGATCATGTGACAGTCAGAGTGCTCCCTCCACATACACCTCCCCACTTCTATCAATGCTAGCAAACAATATACATTGGGAGGGAAGTATTTAAGCCAGTCCTATCAGTGAGCAATGTGCAATGATGCTGGTCAATCGCACAATATTAACCAGTATTTCTCCTATAATTTTTAAGTAATATAGTCATAGGGCACTGGGGTTACCCAGTATATAGGCTGTTTGTTTTGATCCACTGCAGCCGAACACTGGAGTCCAGTGTCACCCTATCGACCAACAAATTTAATATTATTGCATAAATAGGTTATGTAATACTGAATACATTAACCCTAAAGGTGCCAGATGATTGTGCTGTTTTTGCAAAGAGAAGATATAGAATCAGATGGCTGCTGTTCTCCCCAGCAACCTCAGAGCCAAGGTCATGGTCATTAATTCTGATTACATTTCTTTCTGCTCTCTTAGAGTTTATGATTGATTTTCTATTCATTATTTTATTTAACTGCTTTCAGTTGAATGTTTTAATAGATCAAAATCATTTTTAAAGGATGTATGTCCTCCATAATTTATTGCCATTTGTATATCTTTTGCATCATCCAAAAATCAGATCTGATTCTTTCTTCCTTATTAATACGTGGTGGGCATTCCTAGAAGCTTCTAAAGAATTTTAGAACTTCTTGTTCCCTTCTAGTAGGGGGTTATCAAAGGTTGTTGACCCTGTTTCCAAGGAAAGCAATAAGACATACATTTATTTTGTTGGTCAAAATTTTACTTATGTTTGGGTAGGCAAGTTAGTCCTATAAAAGTTTATCGTTTTACCTGTTTGTTATTCTAGATGGAGCTATTATATTCAAACAGTTTAACTATAACGTTCCAACAAATCATATATCCACTTTCTAGTTGAGCCTCTAACTTTCACTTCAGTGGATTATTGCTGTCCCTACCATCATTATTAGCAGTGGTGGGATTCAATTTTTTTTTACTACTGGTTCTGTGGGCATGGCTTGGTGGACATGGCACGGGAAGGATACTGCAAAATCCCCATTCCCTCCCCAGCCCACTAACCAGCTTTCCAGCTCTGTTCTCCTGTGCAGGGCAACAAAAGAAGACCCAGCCAATCAGCTGGGACTCAGGAGGCAGAGAATAGATGGGGGCTAGTCAGAGGTAGTATTTGCCAGCTCCCCGAACTACTCAAAATTTCTGTACCGTTCTCCAGAATTGATTGGAATCTGCTGAATACCACCTCTGATTATTACAATTCCAGTTATTATTGATGATCCGATGATTATATTTTCCATAGCCATTGCTGAATATACAAAGTATTTAACATATATTTTCAATTCCAATATGGAAAAATGAAAATGACACACACTGTCCTATGGAATGAGATAGCCCAGTTGCTGCAAAGATCAAGCATTTTAAATGGTTTTGTTTAATAGAGAAAAGGAAGATTTCTTAATGCCTACCTTAATTTTCAGAGACATTATACCTCTGACTGCCTTCATCATAACAAGGGATGATTTTATGCCTCCAGAATCTTGTATAAAGAAATCTCCCTGTGTCGTCTGTCTGGTCATTCTCATGCCAAAGGGTATAAACAGCCAACTGACTGGACTAAGCATTGAGATTCTGGTGGGTTTAAGAATAGCAGTTTATTCATTTATCTATTGTAGGGAATAGCCTCCTCAAATGATTTACAGAGGTAAAATACTTTGCCACTACAAAGGCATTCTCTCTTCCTATGGGTTCTGATGATTGAGTCTACTTGCAATCTGGTGGGGGGCAGATTTTTAATTGTCAGTCCACAATCTAGGCTCAGGAATTCTGGGTTTTGTGATCCCACAGGAATGGGAAGGCTGGCTTTATATGCTGCTTTCGAACTATGACATGCCATGTCCATATATCAATATGTTTATCAATTTGATAAGTCAAATTTATCAATTTATAAATTAGTTCTTGATTTGGCTACTCAGATAGCAGAATTGTTTTGGCCTTGCCTGAGATAGCAAATAACCTTAGAACACTGTGCCAGGGAAAATAGTGGCATATGTTATCTCCTTGCCTCCCCTCCTTCTCCTAATGCTATGTTTACCAGTGGGGGTTCTTTCCTAACAGTAATACTCAGGCTCATCCCATGAAATGAAATTGATGGGTGAGAGATTTGGGACACAGAGAAGCAGCTTTTCTTTGATTGCTGCTAAGCAAATAGATTTCAAGGAGACAGAATAAATTCATAGCTGATAAATCACGACCCCTAGATAGAAATCTCAGATTTTATGACAGTATTTCTTTACATGCTTATTCCTGGAAGGCAAACAGAAGAGGCCTATTACTTTCACCTCCTATCTGTGGCCTTGTTTTTATTTATTTACACTCTCATTGCCTCTCTTTGTCACACTTGTGTGTGCATGAGTGTGCCAATATATATGTGTGTGTAATGTGCGTGTGTGTGACAATATATGTGTATATATGTAAATGTATGGTTGTGTAGATGTAGATCTGTAAAAATCAGCAGTCAACAAGAAAAATAATCTTGCACATGTATTTTGTGACTTGTTGTTTCAGGTAGGTTATATTGTACTTCCTAAATATTTAAAATCAAGATTCCCTCACACTCTGAGAGGATTGCCTCTAACAGGCATGTATGGAATTATATTGTTGCCTGTTTTCAAATATTTATATCTGATTCTCAGCAAAAGCTCCAAGTTAGCTGGCAGCAAACCAATAGTTTTCCTTCTACCATACTTAGAGAGAGTAGATTTGTTTCCATATTTGGGAGATAGAGACTTTTAGGATACATGTAAAGTGGACTTCTAGTTGGGCTAAGGTAGGGATAGGAAATTGATCTGAATTATTCTAATTAATATATTTTTATCTCTGTTTCCATATTACTTGAAGAAAGTTAGGGGAGGATTTCTGCCAAATGATCATGACAATCATTTTGGGGATAAGATAACCCAATCTTAACCTAGCCTCTCCTACATTTATTGGGAATTCTGAGAATAGTAATCCTGGTATATCTGTGTCTCACTCTTTAGGCATGTCTTTGGAATCAATATATCAGGTCCCTTTGTACACTCATCTAGTTATGTGGTGAGACCAATAATCTAAGTTCCATTGACGTGGCCTCAGCTAAGTGACTGAGATGCAGATGCATAATGCATACACACATGTATAATGCATAATGCATACACAAGATCACACTCCTCTTGCTTCCTTATGGCAACTTAAGTATATTATTAAGGCAAAGGAAATTCTTCATGCATTGGGATGGATCAATGTTGTTGGATTTCTCTGATTTGGATCCAATTTAGGCTACCCGTGGATTTGATCATACTAATTAGGACTTCCTGTGAGTCTCTTGAGTTCTAAAGACAGTTGTATGATGCCTTGGTGGTTTCAAACTCTTTTTTTGGGATTACTTAATTAGATGCATAGTTGCATAGCCCCTGCATGGTGATTTGGCATTTCAGGCTAATTTCAGTGGATAAGAAAATTATGTTTGCACAGAAGCATCTATTTTGGAAGGAACTTCCTGTTTCACTTGACCCAAGTTTTAGAAACATTTTTAAAACTACAATTTATCTGCATTCACATAGAACAGTGAACCACAAAGTAATCAACTACTTTACTGCTAAGGATCATCTTAATTATCAGTCCTTGCAGAATTATAAATGAATACGCAGAGAGCAATTAAGTCAGAAATTCTCCTTCTTGAAATGAAATAAGTCTAGGATGCCACAATGAGCCAGAGCTATAGAGCCAAAACAACTCTAAACTTTTAATATGAGCATTGACAAATGAAACCCAGTTTATACAATGGATAAAATCAAAAACATTACTGATTGCCCCACTTCTAAAAGCAAATAAAGCAACTTCAGGAAAACTAAGTAGGGAATTTTCTACTGGACTGTGATATGATATTACGCTGATATAATTTATCGATGCAGAACAGATAATAAGTCATGGGGAAATGTGAGCATGGATACTATATTAGCTAATTGTCTATGTAGCAAACATATTCTATATAGCAGTGGTCCCCAACCTTTTTTGTATCAGGGACCAATTTCACGCAAAAGCACTTTTTCAAGGACCGGCAAAATCAATTCTTCCCCAATAGTCAAGGGCTTCTTAGCTTTAGCTAATATAAAAAATATATTTTCATCACGATTATTCATTCTTTGCGGCCCGGTACAAGATGATCCACAGACCGGTACCGGTCCGGGGCCCGGTGGTTGGGGACCCCTGCTATATAGAATCAAGAGTAAAATTGGTTGAAAGACTTTTTTTTCAGAACCCTGGACAGCTCTTTTGCCTTGTCAATAACTTCTTGTACAATCTTTGTTTTCTGCCTGTGCTTGAAGGACCACTGGCGGTCCCTGAAGATACTGCAGGCGGTCCTGAGTTTCAGTACCACTACACTTTCCCAAGTGCAAAATTTGAAGGATGTTTTTGCTTCAACCAGTGTTTTGGGTTGAAATCATGGACAATATTGGCATTTTCATTGAAATTTTTGCAAGAGGTGAGCATCCTCACTTGAACTTTTCACAATATTTCAGATAGCAGAATAACTTTATCCTGAAAGTTGGATATCTTGCAAAATATTGACCATTTTAGTTTAAAAAATACTTTTAATTTTGAAGTTCCATGGGCACCATCAAGAAGCAATTCACATAACGGAAATAGTTGGGAATCACTATCTTCATGCTATTATACTGGGTACAGTGCTTATTCTCTCCTAGTAGAAATTGATTTGGGAGGAAGAAAAAAATAATAGGTTGTACGGGAGGAAGGCAGGACTTGAAAACTGGTGTTTCATTCCTTGATAGCAGCAGCCTTATTGGGCGTATTGAGCCTTGTTTCCCTGAAATCACTATGCAGAAAATGTTCACCCTCAAGGGAGAAGCAGGAGACAATGAGACATGGATATCTTATTTACATAAGGTGTTTCATGTTTATGTGCTCTTTTTGAAGACAAGAAGACAGCACTGGAAGCCAAACATTTGATTGCTCAAATATTCCATTCCCGCTTTCTGACCATAGTCTCAAAATGTTGCAGATTATATATTTGGAATGGATTACATCAAAACAATAATAAACAGAGCAGAATTGAGTTAAATCTGGGAAATTCTTGAACTTTGAGGTATTTAGAAACCATAATTATAGGATTACTTGTTGACTCTAGATATGTTAGCACTAATTACATGTACTACTTGTGAAACATTCAGTATGATCACCATACATCTTAAAGCCTATATATTCTTATATTATATCTACCAATTCACCCTCTATGATACCCTTATCACCACATATGAAGATTTATTCACAACATTGGGTGATTTGGTTGGTTCCTGATCCAGGTTTAAATCCACTACTCACTGAGAGCTGCCATGTGTTTGTGTTGGATTTAGAGCACTTGGGAAACATAGTCACACATACTTATGGAATTAGAACTGAGGAACACTTCAAATTTGTTTCTAAAAGTCAAATGGAGCACAGCCATGCAACCATTGGAAAAGACACAGTGTTTTAAGGAATTTGAAAAACATAAACCTCTCTATGTTCCAAAGCACTTTTTAAAATTAGAATAGGAAGCGCTATAGACCCCTAAAGTAAATTTACCAATTTCATGCAGGTTCCTTAAAAATTAGGACTCTACTTTCCTTTTCTACTGAAAATCACAGATTAATTTGAAAACTGTAGACTTTGTTTGCCTTTCATATTTAAACAAGAGACCTCTTTCTTTAGTTGGAGATTAATTGACATTACATCCTGAACTCTGCAGATATCCCACTTTTTCTCCAAACATTATGCACATTTACCAGTCAGATCTAGAAATAAGCACTTATTCCCCCTCTTTTATTTGAATTTAAGAAAATTCCTGTTATCGGTTTTGCTCTATAATAAAACTCTGAGGTGGGTTAGTTTTTATTATTTATTTATTTACTTGTGTGTGTGCATGTGTATGGGTATGTTATGAATTACATTCTTCTACCCTTTAAATGGCATGTTACAAAGAATATTGAGGAATTTATTTTTTATTGCTTGATTCAAATACTTAAAGCTTTGATTTATTAATCTGGTACATTTGCATCCCACTTTTATCAATATATTTAAAAAGACAATGGAGGGTTTGGATAATATGCAAAGTAGTTTATATTTAATCTCTTGATTCCAAACCCTACTTGTAGTTAAATAACGACCTTGTCTGTTTTTTATCTTGCTCTCTTTTACAATATATCAACATGTATTCGGGCCCTTGGGATCTGCAGGAGCTTCCTGGCAAAATAGCATCTTAAAGAATATCAACAAATTAAATATGATTAACCGGGAAAGGTTAAGGAAGCTGGAGAGACAGCAACGTATTTTAAATTGCACATCATACTACATCATGCTATGTTTTAATCACAGTTCTTGACTGAGGTACATTGATTGAGTAAAGCTATAAAATGTTGATTGGCAAACATTAATGTTCAAGTTCAAGCAACAAGCTGATTTAAAATTAAATATACCACATTGGGGCTTAGTGGAAGGGTGCAAAACCCATGGGCCACCAATAGTCTTTTTTTGCAGAGCTCTGGATCCCACAAAAACCATTGAGGAAAAGAAAAGGAACATAGAGCCTTAGAGATACTTAAAGCCACCTATTACACTTCTTTAAACTCCTCACACAGAGAGGGACATATGTGCCCTGGCCAAGCCTATTTGGGGGAATTAGCCCTTAAGACAAGTGTTGTCGTTGTATTGATGGAAGGTATACATTCCTGACTTATTTCTAAGTGTCATTGCAGACATTGGTTGACCTGAGAGCTTCAGGCTTTGCTAACCTGAATGAATGGCAGGAGCTTGACTACAACTCTTGCTTTTCTAACAGGTTTCCTTTGGGCAGCAGGAACAACCTTTGTGCCAAGCTCTAAGAAGGCCTTCATCTCTGCTTCTTCCATGGCTTGGCCCCCTGGCTGGCTGGCCTCTAGAAAACCTTGTGGTGGCCCCACCCCTGAGGCTCTATAGAATGAATCCAGGAGACAGACGAGATTGAGTAGGTAAGTGAGAAAAATTTGCAACCAGGAAACAGGATTATGGACATTCTTTGCAGAAATGGTATTTTCTTTCTGATCAATCTATGCCTTTCTCCATTCTTCTCCATACAGGTTTTTCCTTCTGTCTACCAGACTAACCTAGCTCAAATCTACTCTTCATCCTCCACACCTCTGCCCAGTGTACCCAGCTGGGCTGTGACTCACATCCAACATGGGAGACATGGCCAACAGCTCTGTGGATTTTTATCCCAAAAACCAGCGGCGAGAAATGAACCATGCAGGTGGCTTTGGCTGCACCCTGTCGGAGCTGCGCTCCCTTATGGAGCTGCGTGGTGCTGAAGCTCTCCAGAAAGTCCAGGAGACCTACACGGATGTCAACGGGCTCTGTAGGAGACTTAAGACTTCCCCCACTGAAGGTACCAGATAAATGACTTGGGCATGCTCATAATCAGTGGGATCATCAGGTCAGAACTTGGGAGCAGGATCCAGAGACACAGGCAGCAGAATAAATAGGTACCTCCTTAGGACCCACTGCAGATGAAAGCAAGGGAAAGCATACATAATCCTTATCATCTAAGGCAAGGGTCTCCAACTTTGATAACTTTAAGCCTGAGGACTTCAACTCTCAGAATTCCCCAGCCAGCTCGGCTGACTGGGAACATCTGGGAGTTGAAGTCCACCAGGCTTAAAGTTGCCAATGTTGGAGACCCCTGATCTAAGGGACATCAGTGGCATGAAATAAAGGAAGTAAAATGCATTTATTATATAACAAGAATTGTCAGAGGATTGCACATTTTAAGGAATGCAAAATAATACATGTTATCATTTTAAGAGGGTCCTTTAACAAAATGTTTAAATCCAATTTCTTTTTTTGTGTACATCACTTTAATAATCTCAGATTGTTCTCGTTATTTAAGGATGCTTCAACCTTTCTTTATATCTGTAGTCTCAATATAACAATGGAAACTTGCTAAAATGTAGCCATTGCTTTCATTTAAAATGCTTATATTAAAATTGTTCTGTGACTTTTTCAGTGTAAGCCACCATCTCAAAGTCAACTACACATATCTTAAGAGTGCTACATATTGTGAAACCCATTAACCTTCTAAGAACTAGCACTAATAAGCTAGCCTCTCCCTAAATAATCTACTATTCCAAAATTAAACCATTACTTTCTTAACAAATTAATCAGACCCTCGGATTTTAGTGGCAATATTTATTTAGCAGCATATATACCTGCACTGATGTTGAGGCACTATCAAAAACCCCTTCAAGACAAAGTCAACAGGGAACCTGTGTTCCCCTTCAAAACAGCACATTGGATTGGCTACCCAAACAGGAAGTCAAAATGATTTTGGGGGGCATATGCTATGCATGCAGAATGGTCTCTTCCTTTGATAGCACCTGGTTTCATCAAGCTGGATCACCTCAACCCTTCAGTTTTGAGGCATCAAAGTGGAATTGCTTGCTTTTCCAAAGGAAGGCACCATCTCAAATTACAATGCTATGGGGATCTAGTTCAATGTGACACATGAGTTAGAGAAAAGCCATTTCATGCAGACATAAGAATTAGAATTGTTAAGAAGCAAGGTTCCCTTTACCTCACCAGCTGGAAAATGCTTCCTAGAGCACATAAGACTATATCAATATCAATATCTATCTATCTATCTATCTATCTATCTATCTATCTATCTATCCATCCATCATCTATTTTCTGTCATCAACTTATATATCATATATCTACCCATCCATCAACTGTCTGTCCGTCCGTCCATCCATCCATCCATCCACCCATCTGATTAATTGACTAAGAATTAATTATATTTTCTATAACTGGATGCTTAGCATCCTTAAAATATCCGGTCCTGACACCTGACACAGAAATATAATTCAATCACTTATTCCCAAGTGGCCAAGGGTGAACGTTGTCAGGATAGTTAGTGTCTGCCTAGGTCATTTATTTGTCATCATCTCTATCAACAGCCTCCAGAGACTTGGGTGGGAGGGTGAACATGATTAAAAGGAAGCAGTTTGAGGCTTCTGAAAATGTGTGAAGGGTGTGATTACGTATTGCCTAAATCTGCCAAGTATTTTGTGCAATCCTGTTCTGGAATAAAATGACCACAGTGCTATATATGTGAGGAAGCTGGATATCTGTGTTATGAGCCTTTGTAAGAGAAAGGAACAAAGCCATTTAATTTTCCTTCCTTCCAAAGCTACAGTGATAGGAGAAAATCCAATAACCTACTGTATACTTTCCCAGTAGTTTTCATTTAGATCAAGCCAGGGTGGGCAATCTACAGCCCTCTGGGTCCTTTTTTTCCCAGCCTCCAAAGCCCACCGCTGCATTTGAGATTACCCTACCAAAATCTGACAGCAGTCACAGATAACAGCAGCAGCCCAATTTTCCACAGAACACCATTTTCTTACTTTTTAAAAAAGCCCTCCGAGTGGCAGCTGAGAAATCTAGCGCCAATCTCCCTTGTAATGACATTCCATCCTTGCCATTCCCCAAAAGTCCTCGATTATCCATTAAATACCAGAATGCATCTCCAAGACTTAAATGGTTGGCCACAACTCATTTGGATCATGTCCCCCTAGAGTTTTATTTTCTTGCTGTACTCAGATTACTTGGGAAAAACTCCAAATTGCTTTAACAAGTAGCACTCTTGGCAAAGCATGCCATCCCACCACTTGAGTGCTTATAGCAACAACCACAAAAATGACTATAACAGTACAAGGCTTTTCCAAGGAAGCCCCTTGGTGGGAGGTTCGAGGTAAACTAAATAATACCCTTCTGCACCCAGAACTTGGTTGCACTGTGGAATCCACCCACCAGAAAAGCTGTGGAGTTCTCTCCAGATTGGATAGCTTTAAAAGTCATATTGGAGGAATTTCAGACTATAAGTAACTATCCTTCATTAAGGCTATATGTGAGTTTCAGCATGACAGGCAAGGTGCTGTGGGACACAAGAGGGTGGGTTCCTATGGCTTTATGCCCTGCTTAGAGATTGACTGGGAGCCTCTGTGGAACAGTGGTTAGAGTACAGCACTGCAAGCTACTTCTGCAGCCAGCTGCCTATAATTTGGCAGTTTAAATCCCACCAGGCTCAAGGTTGACTCAGCTTTCCATCCTTCCGAGGTGGGTAAAATGAGGACCCAAACTGTTGGGGGCAATAGGCTGACTCTGTAAACTGCTTAGAGAGGGCTGTAAAGCATTGTGAAGCAGTATATAAATCTAAGTGCTATTGCTATTGCATGAGTATGGTTGGCCACTGTGATCCAACATATTGTTCCTATATATGGGCTGTAGAAACCTAAAAGGCTGCTGTATGGCAGCAAAGAACTGAAGGTTTTGTTAACTTCTTCGCTAACCTCTTAATGATAATCTGTATTTTTGTAGCTCAGATGTGATAGACCAAACATGGTCGTAGGGTTGTAAAAACGTGAGTTCATACAGGAAATTCCTCATATTCCTGACAGGAAAAATATTCTCTTCTGATGTGAGCTATTGCTAAAGCAAAAGAAAGAGCCAAAATCCACGACTAACTGTGCAGTTCTATGCATGTTTGCTCATAAGAAAGCTCTTCTATATTCAATTTTAGTTAGTATGTTTAGGAGGCCTAAAGGAACTGAAGGAAAGATTTACCAAGATAGTCCAATTTCACACTATTGTGAATAGAGTAGTGGAGACAGATCAATCTATATTAACCTAAATCTCCTGGTTTTGATTCCCTTGACATGGCAAGAATTATGCTGCTTGACTGGAGTTTATACAGACTAAAGCTTGCAAAATTCAGAAAGGCTTGATTTGGTGACCCATGGAAGATGGGTCTTATCTCTTCTGGAGGTGGTTTGACCCAGTGCTTTATATTCTTCCCCAATGGTTGGACAAAATAGCTCCTTTTCCTTCGCTCCAGTTCATCCCCAGGGAAAAGTAACAAACCGACACAGAGGTTTTGGCTTTGGGCTGACCTACTAGATCTCCAGGGCCTTTTAAATGTTCCATTTCATGGGGCTCTGATACTTCTGATACATTCACCCATTTCAAAGCCCGCCCGGTTGTGAGTCTTCCTCAGGTGACTAGAGCAAGAAAAGAAAATTGTATTTCCAAGCAATGGTCCAACCATAATAGTCCTTGAAGTTCCAAGAAACTGCAATATAATTTTCTCAGCAGGGGCAAAAAAAGTGTCTTAGGTTTCTCTTAAACCTAACATCACATGGATGCCCAGGGAAAATGAATTCTAATTCCCTCCATGACACAAAACTGTTAGACTGCTCATTTCGGTAAGATCCCCAGTCACATAATACCTAATCAAAATTGACATCAAGATGTAAAAGCAGAACTGGTCAATTATATGGTTGGCCTATACTGTAGCTCAATTGCCTAAAAATTTCCCACTGGTTTTCTAAGGCTAAGTATCACAAGAGCAGAGTTTGTAGGAGTTCTAAGCTATAGATTTTAAGCGTTCTTGATGCAATTCATGGCAACCTGTCTTAGGATGGTAAAGTCAACACTTTCTCCTTAGCTCTATTTTCTTTAGTTGTTTTCCAAAAGGGGTTTGAACTTTTCTTCTTCTGGTAATGGCAGTGATACATCACATGCCCAAATTTCTTGCTTAAGGGTGGAAGGGAAAAAAATCTTTTTAGCAAAGAAATTACAAGTATAGTTTTATAGTAGCCCATCACACCACTTCCCTCTCCATAAGTACTAGCCCTCACATTTATATAGCCCAAGTATTCTCCCAAAATCTTTCATCCAGGAATGAGCAGGCTAGAACCTGTCTTAGTTCCACAGCTAGATAAAATTGGCCAAATGCTGAACATAGTTTAGATTAGAAAGGTGAGAGGGCCCAGCTTGGAGAAGGGTAATTGTTTTTCTTTTAGTGACAGTTGTTGTATTTGTGGAAGGTCAGACATTACTGGTTAAGACTGAAAGGGAGCAATCAGGAATAGGATTAGTGTCCTACTCTAGGGTGTGTTGAAAAACACACCCTTCCCAAGCACCAACAACTGGCAAGGAACCAAAGAATTATTTTATTCATTCCATAGTTAGTTGCATTGAATCAGTAGTCTCTTACACCCAAAGAATCCTAGAGCAAGAACCAAAAGGTTGCGTAGACCTTAACAGATATTGTTCAATAAGCAGATCCCAAATGCAAAAATAATTTATTTACACCTGGTAAGGAAACAAGATAACTAGAAAGGAAGACATGGGCAATAATGTGAAATCATTTCAGATTTAAAAGTGAAAGCTTTGATGTATATTGGTTGAGCCCAAATCCTGATATTCTAAGAAGCTAACAACAAGTTTACAAATGGGAAAGATAAGGAAGCATGGCAGAATATATCTTTTGATCCCTTCGGGGTGTAAACTCTATAATCAATTAAGTCATAACCAGGTTGCCAAAATAATAAAATTTCTATTCCCTAGGAAGCACAGCAAGAACATACATCTAGTATTATTATATTCCAAAGCATCATTATGCAACCGATTCAGTCTAAGTTCTATCTTTCAACTCCAAAGTTGAAGATATCAGAGGCAAGCAGTGCTGCACTAGATAGACAAAGAGCACTGGAGCTTCTGGTGCTCTTTGGATCCTGCAGCCTCAGGCAGCAGATGAGCACATGAAACACCACAGAGTTTTGATACCCACTTGGTCTCGATCTTGGGATCCAATGATCTGAAGGATTGTCTCTTTTCCCAATTCATTGCTTTGCCAATCTCTGTATTGTTAGCCTTAATGCGCACCAAGGCCTTCTGATGCATAATGTCAGAACGGGAAGGTTGAATCCCGAGAAGTGGTATCTCTAAGCATGGGTATGGTACCTCCCCTTCCCTTGATAATAAGTTACTACATTGGAATTGCAACTTTTAGCAACAAGCAAATTATTGTTTTGAGGACAATAACTTCCTTTTTCCCCTTTCAGGCTGTGTATGCAGGAAGGCAGGGGGGAGGAGTCATGAATGGTGTCCTTGGGGTCCCAACAGATTCACACAGGGCCTGAGGTTTGGGCAGGCTGAACTCATGTCCTATTTCCTAACCATTGTCTGCACCTTGAGATGCGGCTGTTTCTGTTCCTTCTAAAATGACAGGCAAACCAAGGGCTTCCCTTCCCTGCTTTGCTCTCTGTAAAAAACAGTCTGGGTTTCCAAGTGTAGGAAAGCACCAGAGAATTCAAAGCAGACCCATTCTTGTCTTCTCGCCTACCTCCACCTCTCTCCCTTTGCTGCTTTCTCCTTGAATTGTCCTTGAGGTTGCTGCAGCCAAGGCTGGTTCATTCTCTGCTGCAGGGAGCTGCAGGCTTTTCCCCATCGCATTGAGAAGGGAAGGGAGGGGAGAGGAACCAGGCAAGGAAGAACAGGGCAGTGGGCAAGTGCTGGAAGGAAGGAAGGAAGGAAGGAAGGAAGGAAGGAAGGAAGGAAGGAAGGAAGGAAGGAAGGAAGGAAGGAAGGAAGGAAGGGGAGAAAAAAGCAACCAAAGAACAACCAGGATGAGAAAGGGGTTAGATGATCATCCAGACAGAGAACCCAAGGCAAAAATTGATCTTCGTGGCTCTCACTGACACAGAACAAAAATCAACAAGCATTTCTGGATGATCCATATTTCCTGTGCCTGTGCCCTTACCACACTCAGCAAACATACTGTCTTTTGCCCACACCACCCCTGTCCTTTTCTCCTTTTTAGTCTTTCTTTCTATTAATTCACTCCTCCCAGGTATTAGCAATTCTACTGAATTTTCTCAGCTCTGAACGTGAGGGTCTGTGTCTGATGGGACAACCTAGTGGTGACCTGGTGGCTCATACTATATTCCTATATGTTTGGGGTGATGTAGTTGTTGCTCTTGTTTTAAATTTCATGATAAATTGCCTGGACTATCATTCTTTCATTTTTCTATCTGTTAACTGGCTGGACAAGGGAGAATAAACTGGACCTAAATTTGGATCTGATCTGACCAAGGCCTTTGTATTTATCATATGAGGTTCAATAAGCTTAGCTGTCTAGTTCCTCAACCACAGCATACATTGGTCACAGTGGATCATCCTCGGATCCCTTGTATTCAATTTCTGTAAGATCTTTTATTGGAAGAAGGATCTTCAAGAAGAATTCTGATTTTGATAGATTACATTGCTTCCCTATTCCCTACTGAGCCCAGGTCAAGGTGCTAGATCAGGGGTTCCCAACCCCATGGCCGTGGCCCACTACCACCCCATGGTCATTTTGTAACTGGGCCACATAAGTGGTGGGCTTGCTTACATGAGCAAGTCAGCAGGTGTGCGCACCTGTGCACAGCTCAACTTGTGCCAGTCAAACTGTGCACACATGCATGCTCGCATAAGATGAGCAGCACGCATGCATGTGCATGCTCACCAGTGGTGGGATTCAATTTTTTTTTACTATCGGTCCTGTGGGCGTGGCTTGGTGGGCATGGCAGGGGAAGGATACTGCAAAATCCCCTTCCTTCCCCACCCCACTAACCTGCTTTTCCGCTCCGTTCTCCTGTGCAGGGCAACAAAAGAAGACCCAGCCAATCAGCTGGGACTCAGGAGGCAGAGAATAGATGGGAGCAGGGCCAGTCAGAGGTGGGATTTGCCGGTTCTCCGAACTACTCAGAATTTCGCTACCGGTTCTCCAGAACTGGTGAGAGACTGCTGAATATCACCTCTGATGCTCGCACGACCCGATTCCCCTTCCACCTCCCTGGGCTGCCAAACCACAAAGGTTGGGGGCCGCTGTGCTAGCTGCCTGAAGCCATATCCCCATTTTTTCTAACACACCCTTATGACATCTTTTTCTTTCTGTCAGGTCCTCCTGGCATGGCCTTCATTTTATTCCCAGTCCATGAACAAGATAGTCAGGTTATTCTTAGCTGTACTAATGTTAAAGTGACACTTTCTCTTATTCTGACATCATCCAAGGGCACCCTTGAGTCCTATGAAAATGTGTAGGCTTTGATTTTCTGATTGTACATCATCAAGTAGGGGTTGACTCTTAGCAACCACAGAGATAAATCTTCTCCAGAGTGATCTATCCCCAACCTGGCTCGGATCTTATCTTAACAATACAACCATTACCAGTGTAATTTAGTCCATCTACTTTGCTGATGGTGGTTGTCTTTTCCTCTCTTCTCCCATTTTTTCTAGGTCTTCGTCCCCATCAATTATCTTGGGAAAGACAGATTGCTAAAGTTACTTGAAACAGACAATAGAGTAGAATAGAGTTTGGCAAGGAAGTCAGCCAAGTCCATGCTTGTATAGATTTCTGCTGACTCAGGGGTGGGTGGAGAGCTCTAGAACTTGATGGCCCTGAAACTATACTAACCTGCCAAAAAACTGTCATCATCATTCCTCCCACTGCTTTTTTCCAATCCTATTCCTCAAGTGGAATAAGCTGCTGATCTGAAGGTAGGGAGGATCAGAAAAATGATAGATGGACAGGCCCTGTCACACTGCCCAACGGATGCAAAATGTTTGTAAAAAGGACACAGCGGACGAGAAAAATGTTCCATCCATTGTTATCCGCTCTCAAAAGGGGCAAAAATTTGCATAACCAGAGCGGACAACACGGAAAGGAACGGACGGGGGGAGGACGCAGAGCGGATGGAAAGCGGATGCAGAACAGAAGCCTAGTGGATGGAAGCGGATGAGAGCAGATAGGTCCCCTCTGCGAACGTTTTTTCCATTTTAAATGCTTTCTTTGCGTGCTGCATCCGCTTTCATCCTTTCTCCGTCCGTGCTACTAACGCTGTGCGTCCGTTCTGCGTCCGTTCCGCTTCCTTCCTGCGTCGGTTTACCGCTGGAACGGATGCGAGTTGCGCGGATGCACAGCGGGTGCCTAGCGGATATAGCGGATGCGTAACGGATGACAACGGATGCAGAACGGATGTCCCCCGTATGCCTAGCAGATGCAGAATGGACGCGTTTGATACATTTTCCGCTCAAAAGAAAGCAAAACGGAGGCAGTGAGTACAGAACGGAAGCATCACGTTAACCAACGGATGGTAAGTGTTTTTCTCCGTTTTACATCCTCTTTCCATCCGTTGGTGCAGTGTGACAGGGGCTTAAGGTAGGAAGGATTCACCTTTTCAAGGAAGAGGAAAATTCAGAAGATTGTTGGAGATCCTTCTGAACCATTAACGGCTTAAGGCCCTGTCACACTGCCCAGTGGATGCAAAATGTTTGTAAAAAGGACACAGCGGACGAGAAAAATGTTCCATCCATTGTTATCCGCTCTCAAAAGGAGCAAAAATTTGCATAAGCAGAGCGGATAACACGGACAGGAACGGACAGGGGGAGGACGCAGAGCGGATGGAAAGCGGATGCGGAACGGAAGCATCCTTTTGCATCCTCTAGACATCCTCTAGACATCCTTAATATCCGAGATAGGTCCCCTCTGCGAACGTTTTTTCCATTTTAAATGCTTTCTTTGCGTGCTGCATCCGCTTTCATCCTTTCTCCGTCCGTGCTACCAATGCTGCACGTCCGTTCTGCATCTGTTCCACTTCCTCCCTGCATCTGTTTACCGCTGGAACAGATGCGAGTTGCGCGGATGCGCAGCGGGTGCCTAGCGGATATAGCGGATGCATAACGGATGACAACGGATGCAGAACGGATGTCCCCTGTATGCCTAGCAGATGCAGAACGGACGCGTTTGATACATTTTCCGCTCAAAAGTTTTGAGCAGCTCAAAACCTTTTGAGCGGATGAAATGTCAATAGACAGATGCTGGACAGATAGAGAGGAAGCAATACGGAGGCAGTGAGTACAGAACAGAAGCATCGTGTTAACCAACGGATGGTAAGTGTTTTTCTCCGTTTTACATCCTCTTTCCATCCGTTGCTGCAGTGTGACAGGGGCTTAAACTACTGCTGTTCTGATCCACAAAAGAAACTGAGCATATTCTATCGGCTCACCCTATAGCAGGGGTCTTCAAACTTGACAGCTTTAAAACTTGTGGATTTCAACTCCCAGAATTCCAGTCATGTTAGCTCAAGAATTCAGGGAGTTGAATTCCACAAGTCTTAAACTTGTGAAAATCACATTGTGTTGAAGCATTCTGTTTCAAGCATGTTTAGGATTATAATATTATTATGAGTTGGAGGCAGGTTACACAGAGGACATTCCTCTATTTTGTGAATGGATGGGTTGTCATCCAGCAAGAGGTCAGATGAAATTGCTAAAAGTTGCATCAATGAATCATTGGTAATTTTTGGAATTGATTACACATAAAAAAAACCCATGAACAGAAAGAAAAAAGTATAGTAGAACATTTAACATATGGGCTTTAAACTTGCATGAAATGTACACATGGAAGTGGATGTACGGTGTGTATACCTTTTGGAAAAAATAAAATAAAATGGCCCCATTCCCTTGGAATTGTTACTCTTGATGGACTTTTCAAAAAGTTGCCCATCTGTACTCTGAACAAAGACTTCTTCACTGGATGCCTTGTCCATTCCCAATCAGTTTAAAGATAGTGCTCTGTTTGAGATACCTACCCAAAATGGATACTTGGTCTCTAGACCGAGTAGCAGTTTTTCTGATTAGAGTCTTTTCTACTCATTGGAGATTTATTATATGTCTTCTTTTATCCATTTATGAAGTGACAATTAATTGACCACTCTAGTTTATAACTAGAGTTCTATGAGCTTTTTAGAGTAAAAGAATAAGAGATCAGTCCATGCAAATGAATATACAATCTATAGGTTCGTCAAGCAAGAGGTGAGATCAATACAATGTGAGAAAATGCTGGATTTTGGAACATGATATTGGTGAAACCCATAAGCCTGAAGACAATCTTCTTGCCTTGTGCGGGGCCCTTGGCCCCTCCTGATTTAACTAATAATAATAATGCTAGTTCTCAAAAACATTTCTGCTCGAAAGCACCAACCTTTATGTCCTTTTTATTGCCTGACATGTCTCCAGGCTCCAATGGAGGATGAAGTCTTTGGAAGTGTGCCAGAGTTAGAGGAGAAATTTTACCTGGGCTAATATCTATGTTTGCATCTTGTTTCAAAATGCAGTAGGCCATGTGGCATATGAGTCTCTGTGATGTGGTTGGTTTTTCATCTGGCTTTGGTTTGTGAAGCATGAATGTTTTGTCTGTTTGTATTTGCTAGAGATGATTCATTTTTAACATGTTGGGCCTCTGGGGGCATTACTAGTCCCTGGGCTTCTGAAGTTCTGTTTTGTATTCAGTCAGGCTTTTTGTATCTCTCTGTATATCCTCCATTGTCCTGGGGAATGTGTGTCAGAACAGAAAACAGCAATCAAAAGAATGGATCTGTATTTTGGCATTTTGATAACCATTGGGGCTCCCTTTGAACAAATATACTTTTATCTCCTTAGTTTACATTCAGGGAGGTAAATGATTTGTGGCTGGTAGAAAACACTCTTACAAATGGATCTGCCCATCAAAACATTGGGTAACATTCCACCATTTCCCCCCCTGATGATTAACATCTGATCCCAAAAGACTGAAGTACTTTAATTCCTTTGAGGATCCTGGCATCCGTGGTGCTACTTTTTAAAAAAAATTCTGTGTCTTAATCCAGCAGCTTTTTTTACAGACAATAGTGAACAAAATCATTTATCTTCTTGCCAAATGAACTTTTTATTGTCTTTTTATCTTGTAAGCTATCAAGAATAGGAGCAATACAGTGGCATACACCGTTAATAAATTATATTATTTATCACCATGTTGGGAAAAGTTTCTGCTTCTACTAGCTTCACCTGAACAAGGTACTAAGACCACAGAGGAATAAGCCAGATTGGTTTTTTTGTAGACATCTGGTGAGCCTAGAAGGCAAAAAGAAATTGCACCTACATGTTATAATATCCTGTGAAACCTTACTAGTTAATGAGCGAGATAGCTGCTTTATGGCTGTGTGCATGCACCACACTGAATTAAACAATTAACCCTCTTTCAGGGTTTGTACAATTCACTGAACTTTAAACTGACCGAAAAGATGAGCCTCACAAGACATTCTCAACCACTAAAAAACCCCCACCTTTTATTTATTTTTTATTTTATTTGCTTTGTCAATTGCTCACAAGATAATAGGAATAAGTAAAAACATAGTTATGAATACATGGACACATATAAGAAAAATAAAAGAAACAATAGGACAAGGACGGTAGGCACGTTGGTGCACTTATGCATGCCTCCTACAAATCTCTTAGGAAAGGGGTGAGGTCAATAGTAGAAAGTCTAAAGTTAAAGTTTTTGGGGTTTGGGGAAGAAACCACAGAGTCAGGTAGAGTATTTTAGACATTGACCACTCTGTTGCTGAAATCATATTTCTTGCAATCAAATTTGGTGCGATTAACCTTGAGTTTGTATCTATTGTTTGCTCTTGTATTGTTATGGATGAAGTTGAAGTATTCATTGACATGTGGGACATTGCAATGTATGATTTTATATACTATATTTAGATCGGACTGAAGGCAGTGTAGTTGTAGATTTTCTAGGTCTAGAATTTCAAGTCTTGTGGCATAAAGTATTCTGCAATGAGTTGAGGAATGGAGAACTCTTCTTGTGAAATATTTCTGGACTTTCTCAACTGTATTAATATCAGATACGTAAAATGGGTTCCAGACTGATGAGCTGTATTCGAGGATTGGTCAAGCAAATGTTTTGTATGCCCTAGTTAGTAGTGTGATATTACCAGAGAAAAAGCTACATAGGATTAGGCCTCTTAATGCCTTTTTGGCTATGTAGTTACAGTGGTCTCTAGCACTTAGATCATTAGAAATGAGTACTCCAAGATCCTTGAAAGAGTTTGGATCATCAACAAGGTCTTGACTGTATTTTATTTTCTGATTTTTTTTTGGCCAATATGTAAGACAGAGCATTTATTTGTTGAGATTTGAAGTTGCCATTTGTTTGACCATTCTGATACATAGTCGAGGTCTTTTCGAAGGGTAGCAGTATTGTGTGTGGTGTTTAATAGCTTTACATCGACAGCAAAGAGAACACAGTTGCTCTTAATATCATCACAGCGATCATTTATGTAGAGTATGAAGAGACTTGGTCCTAGAACACTGCCTTGTTGGGGACACCACAGGTACAAAATTTGATAGGACGCTCCCAATTTTGACCATTTGTTGTCTGTTTGACTGGAATGCTTCTATCCAGTTACGAAGGTGTCCAGAGATACCATAAGATTTTCGTTTTAGGAGTAGTTTGTTCTGTACCACTGAATCAAAGGCTTTACAGAAGTCGATGTAAATTGCGTCTATTCCTTTGCCCTGATCGAGTTGTGTAGTCCATATGATATTAACCTTACCAAGGTTAATTTTGTTAACCTTGTTAACAAAACCTTACCAAGGTTAATATTCTCCTAGAGTGACAAGTGCGAACAAAATAGATAAATCTTTAACAAATCTGATTATGTAAATACAGTCTTTAAGTAATAAAAGGTGACAAGCATAATACAAATTATATATTATCATTTTCTTAGCAGATAGCTTTTCTTTTAAATAAAAATGTATGCCCTCTTGTTTCTATTACTATTAAGAGTTTATCTGGGAACTATTGCCTGCCACCCAGTGTCCAAAATCAAATTATTTTGAACCTGTATATCAGATTTAGGAAAGAATTGATCAGCACTTAACAATTTATGTTTAATATAATTGCTTAAATTAAACCAGAGTGTTAACACATAAAAATACACTATTATTACTCTTATATATACAAAAATGTTATATCGTAGCTCCCAATTCTTTAGCTAGTATTGGCCTTCTGATACCTTCCCAAGAACCTAGAAAGTTGTTATACATCAATATAATATACCTGCAGATTAAAGCAGTGTGTCCTTTTGTAATTGGCAGATAGAATTTTTGTTAATGTGTGATTTCTAAGTGCCATCCAAGATATTTCTGGGTCTGAGACTCAATATGCTGATAATCATTGGGACCACCACTTCAAGTTTATGCCAAAATCTTTCAACTGTTTAAATATCTTCATATTTTGTGATCATCTCCAGTTTTTTGTGTTCAATTCCACAATACCCTGGTACTGCCATATCAATTATCTGCACTTTCTCCCACAATTAAATCTGGTGTGTTATGAGCAAAGATTTTATCAATTTGTGATTCAGAAACCTCACAATATTTTAATTTGCTTATTTTCAACTACTTTTTCAAGTGTATATGGCCAACAATTTTTCATTACTGGCACATGATAATTTTTACAGATGTTCCAGTAAATCATTTTGGCAACTGTGTTATGTTATTGTTTATAAGCAGCTTGTGCAATCTACTTGCATGAGCTGAATATACAGTATTACCTACTGTTTCTTCTGCTTCTTTGCACAATCTGCATTTTGAATCATTTGATGATTTTTCCCCTCCTAATTCTGACATTGATTGCATTAATTTGAACAGCTTGCTCTTGTGTAGCTGACATCAAACCCTCAGTTTCTTTTTTAAACATTCCAGCCGTTGCCAGTTGTCAAGCCTTCAGTTTCTTTCTTTTTGAATGATCCGGTTGTAAGCCATTGCCAGGTTGTATCTTTATTCACTTCATGATTATTATTCCTTTCAGAAGTTAGAGGGCTTACTGGGCTGAGCAAACACACTTAAGCTCACCCAAATCAACTTGCCAGGGTGACGAAAATAACACCTTAGTTCCTTTTATTAACCAAAATATATGTATTTCTTAGTATCCAGAGTACCCAGCCTCTGTAGTTTTAACTGCTGCTCTGTTGCCTCCTTGTCTTGAAAAGCAGAGGCACTGCTCTGGCACCCCAGGGCCAGTTGTGGAGGGCATTTGAGAACAAACTCCGGGTTGTCGTTCCTGTTGCTTGCCTGGCTCTCTGGCATTTTTAATATTTAACAAGGACTTAACAAAGCTAAGGAAAGGTGAGCAAAGCAAGAGAAGACAACTACAGTGCCACCCAGTTGGTCCTTTCATCTCCCAGGAGCTACTGAATCCCACCTGGGGTGAAGTCCTCCTCCTTCACTACAGGTGCCAAGTCTTTGAAGTGCCAGCCTATACCCACTGACATTCATAGCTTCCAGAGGACACTGGGGATGGACTGCTGCCCTAACATTGCAGAGGGGGAATCTGAGGGGATAGCAGTCCAATCTGGAGCAAGCCTGCCATGCCACAGTATGGTGCTCCTGCTTGTTCTATTGGTAGACTCTGAAATCCTACCCTCACTTGACCAGACATGATCAGGCTGGCCATGCTGTGAATGAGAAGTTTTTCAGTTCCCTTCCAGACTTCTCCTTATGAAGAGGAGAAGGGTCCTGTGTATAGTTTTGATTTGGTGAAAACAGTGCATCCAACCTAGCAGCCACCCTGGCTAGGAAGGAGCTGGAAAATGGAGAAGTATTGAGGTGGAAAAAATGGGATGAGAGGGATTTAGTGTGCATGTATTAGTCAAATGCTAGAGGAAAAACTTTCTTCACAAAGATGAACAATGTAGGCCAAACTATGCTGTTTACATAGCTTTATACTCTGGATTTCATAGTTTTACTGAGGGTGTCAACTCATAAAATATTTCTATGGCCTTTTTAGAGTTGTTAACAGAAAGGGAAGGGGAGCAGTGTGGCAGCTTGCAAATTGAAAGTGTGAATTCCATAAATGTTCTCAAAGATAGTAATTAGGTGACTGAAGTTTCTGCCGTGCAAAATTCTAACTGGAGAGCATGATTGATGACTCTTGGCAATGGATATGTCCCATTGGAGAATATGAATTACAATACACCCAGGGGATGGGAGAAAACCAGGGTCAAGGGTGACAATCAGTTATGTATCTCAGAGTCATCTAAACCCAGGCTGTGCCAGACATTTTAACTCCCAATAAATCCTTTGAAGTTTTGGAAGTTTGACTCGAGACTCATGATTTAAATGGAGGTAACTGCCAGGATCCTGACAGAGGGTCTGTTTTAGATGATCTTGTATTTTCTTTTATTTTCTTCAAAATATTACACAAACCATAATCCCTCTGGGGGAGGAGGACTCTCCCAATCATTCTGCAGAGTGGGGCCTAGACCACTGTAAGCTTACCCCCATTGCTTACCTTGATGGTAAAACTACTTGTCATTTGTGATTTGTGATCCAGACCAAGCTGATACAGAAGTCATGGGCAAGAAAATAGTACCAGGCTCCACATTTCGAATGAGACATTGTGTTTGTTGCGTGCTGGAAAATGACCACAGTTATTTTACAATAAATTAGATTTAGTAATTCTCTAAAATAGATTATTCTTGCTTTGTCCTGATAAAATGCTGATGGAATTCCAGAAAAGCATTAACTATCCTAGTTCTCCTATTCCTCTGAATCAGATTTTAAGTTGGGAGGGTGAGAGAGGTGGGAAAATAGAAAGCCTTACGTTGAAACTTATTGGATGTGCAGGATTTGTCCTCAAAGCCATAACTGAACACTGTAAGAATATAGAGTATCTCTTGATGATTTTTAAATGGGCAAAGCCATTTACTAAGGATCCCTTCTTTAAACTGAAACCAACACTTTCCTTCTTTCATTTTGTTCTATATTGACATCAGGGCATCCAAGTTCACATCTATATGCCAATTCAAATCCAGCCCAGTCCAATCTACCTCACCAATGACTGTTGGTTTAGTTTAGTTTAGTTTACTTTATTGTCATTGCACCTCATACAATCAAATCAAACACCATCTTCAGTGCACATCATGACCATGACCATGAAAATAATACAAACACACATCCTCTATACTCCCCACATTGAACCGAAAACCCTCAACACTGCACCAATACTGCACTATACAATTCAAAAGAGCTACCGCCCTGGGATAGGAGCTGTTTTTCAACCTATTTGTGCTGGTTTTTAATATTCTGTACCGTCTACCAGATGGTAATAGTTAAAAAAAAAAAAAAAAGGGTGCCCAGGATGAGATGGATCTTTGAGAATGTTTTGAACTTTCTAAAGGCAGTGGGAGCTATAAAGCTCTTCCAAAGAGGGGAGAGGGCAATCAATGATCTTCTGAGCAATGCCCAGATCCTCTGGAGTGCTTTCCTATCTGCCACCGTGCAATTGGCAAACCATACAAAGGTGCAGTAAGTTAAGATGCTCACTATGGTGCAGCAGTTGGGGAAGGGAATGAGAACTTATGGGAACAAAAGATGGTATAGGCACTCCTAGACTTACAACCATTCATTTTAATAACCATTCAAAGTTGCAATGGCACTGAAAAAAGTTTGGATGCTTGGCAAGAGGCCAAGCATGAGACTCATATTTATGACAGTTGCAGTGTCCTGGGGTCATGTGATTACCTTTTGTGATCTTATGACAAGCAATATCAATAGGGAAGCCAGATTCACCTAAGATCCGTGTTACTAACGTAATAATTATAGTGTTAACAAATGTTGTAAAACTGAGGTAAAACTCACTTAACAACTGTCTTGCTTTGAAAAAAGAACTTGGGCTCAATTGTGGTCATAAGTCGAGGACTACCTGTAGAAATAAGAGCTATAAATGAGATATAAATCTAAATAGGTAAATGAACATATTTTACTTTCCTGGTCTCATGGCATAGGTTACTTCATCCCAGATCATAATATAAGCAGCCTTATATCACTCTCTTCCATACTGGAAATCAGCCACCAATCCACAAACAAGAAAACATCAAGAAAGCTAGGAAACTTCACCTACACAGTAACAATAATTTTAATTGCCAAGCAACAGCTAGAGTTATCTGAGGTGGGTTGGTGAGTGCACACCGTAACCCTTCCCTTCATCTGCAGAACTCCACTTAAAACATAAAAAGCAGAAGCCTAACATTGTAATGGAATGTCTGGAGAATGATAGAATATTGGGAATAGAACAGCCTTCTCCCCCCTGGTAATTTATGGCTGGGGAAAATGGGCATTGTAGTCTAGCTCCTGAGGTAACAAGTTGGGAAAGCTGATTAACATACTTTTCTCCTGGTACATTGACATTCTTTAGCCTGTCACAAAGAGGCCAAGTGGACTTGCTGCTTCATTCTTACCACTATCTCTCTTTTGACCTCAGGCCTCTCTGACAACACAGCTGATCTGGAAAAGAGAAGACAGATCTATGGACAGAACTTTATCCCCCCAAAGAAGCCCAAGACCTTCCTGCAGTTAGTGTGGGAGGCACTTCAGGATGTGACCCTAATCATTCTGGAAATTGCTGCCATTATCTCCTTGGGACTGTCTTTTTATGCTCCACCGGGTGAAGAAAGTGAAGGTAAGGTTGGATCCCTGCCATCTCTGCCATGAAATCCTCACATGGATGGAGTTCCTCATTTCAAGAAATTACAGAAACATTGCTCTGGAGGAAAACAAAAACGAGTGCCACCATTGAAACCTCCCACAATGCCCCATGGCCATCCAGTGCCAGAAACTGTTTGATTGATGAGAGTATTTAACAACAATAGAATTTGACCCATCATCGATAGATATGACAATAGTACAACAGATAGTGCTTGGATTCTGAATGTCCAAAGGAGCAATATACTTTTGATCAATCTCTAAAAACTATAAAAGTGGGGGCTGTCCAAATCTCAGCAGCGGGGGAGAAACTATTCCAAAGGAATATGACAGCCATTGAGAAGTCTTTGTCTCTTACTCTTCTTAACTCTGAAAGCAGGAAATCTGAAGAATATCTTCCTGAATGAGCAGGCAAACTCCCTACAAAGGAGATACTCTCTAATATAAATTGTAGATGAACTATGGAAGGTCTTTGATGGACCTAGAGAGTGCAATTCCCTAAAACTGACTAGCACCTCAATGGAGAGGGCAGTCAAGGGATACAAAACTTTCTTTGCTGTGATCCATGGGTCAACTAATCAACTAAGCAGCCCAAAGTTTCAAAGACTGTTAGTTTAATTAGTCAACAGTATAATAGGAATGGTGGAGGGGGGAGCAAAGCACTGTAATATATGTAAATACGAAATTGGAGGATGTATAGTCATTATATGACATTGGGCAGGGCTGGGATTTACATCAAGGAAACTATCAATCACAGCTATTAGAATACAGTTTCCAAGAACAGCAAAATTTAGACTAGAGTGATTTCTTGCTAGCTTCACTATGGGAGGGGAACAACTGTGATAATTATGGGGATGTGACATCAAAGCTCTGTCCTAAGATTGTGGATCCATCTGCCTTTGCAGATCAATTGGGTGAGCCAGGAGACATTGATTCTGCATATTGGTCTGCTCACCTTTATCAAATTTCTTCATGCTGACTCATCCCCTATGTCTGCTATGCTGCTTCATCTTTTTATTTATATTTGTATGCAAAAGGCACAGTCATGTGTACAATAACACTCTGAAATTGAGAATTATTTTAGCAGCTTTACCCAGGCAAGATCAGGGCATTCAGGTTAGTTTAATTCTGCTACCATCCATTTACTTACCTATTAATGAGTTTCATAGGTAAATATTAAACTCCAACTTCTCCCACAATCTATTTGGAACAGATAGGAGAAATATCCACTTCTACGTAATTATGCAATGGTCTATATGCATCAACAGACAAAGCAATGAGGTTAATAATATGTGTATTTATGGGATCTCACATCTTGACAGTTGTATGAGACTTAGGCCTATTAATACTGGAAAATTGAGTGGTAAAGTCAGCAACCTTTATAGCTGTTGCCTCACTCCTAGGAAATCTCAGGTCTGTAGCTGTTTGAGGAGAGTGGACTGTAAGAAGGAGGTAGGGATCCCATTGGTCTCTATACTAAGATGTATGGATTCAACTCCCAGAATTCCCCAGTCAACATAATGGCTGGGGAATCCTGAGAGTTGATGTCCACACATCTTAAAGTTGCTGAAGTTGAGAAATAGACAGTTGGATCTCTAATCACCTGCAATCCCAGATATTGTGGCTGATAAGAATCATGGCACCTCTTCCTGATTTAAGAAGTGATGCGTGACAGTGGTGGCATTCAGCCGGTTCACACCGGTTCACGCAAACCGGTAGCAAGGATTTGGTGTGGGTTGCCAAACCGGTAGTAGCTTCTGGCTGGCCACACCCCCGACCCTGTCGCCTGGTCACCGCTTGCTCGCTTGCCTTGCCAACCCCACCACTTGATGCTAGCCTGCCGAGTCACTCCTTAAGGTATTTCATTCTTTCCTTTCCTGACAATCAGCTGTTCCTACAATCAGCTGTCCTGGGATTCCCCTTGCTTATTTACTGCTTCACCCAGGAGGCTCCCCTGAGGCCCCGAAAGCCCCAAAACAAAGCATGGAGGGTTGTTGTGCCCCCCCCAGGCTCAGTTTTCTGCCTTCCTTAGCCCTAGAGAAGCCTTCTGGGAGCAAAAACACCCCACCTGAGGTCCAAAAGGCCCAAAAAATGAGGGAGGGATTGCTGCAAAAAGCAAAAAGAAGCCACGCCCATCTAGTCACATGGCCATGCTCCTATCCACTCTCCTAGCCACACCCACAGAACCAGTAGTAAAAAATTTTTGAATCTCACCACTGATGCATGATCAGAGTATCAGGAGCCTTTCTGTAATCAACACTTTCCTTTTTTTTCTCCTTCCAGTCTGCGGGAATGTGTCAGGGGGTGCAGAGGATGAAGGTGAGTCAGAGGCTGGCTGGATTGAAGGTGCTGCCATCCTGCTGTCAGTGATCTGCGTAGTGCTGGTCACAGCATTCAACGACTGGAGCAAGGAGAAGCAGTTCCGAGGTCTGCAAAGCCGCATAGAACAAGAGCAGAAATTCACTGTCATCCGTAATGGTCAACAAGTCCAAATTCCTGTGGCCGAGCTGGTGGTGGGAGACATCGCCCAGATCAAATATGGTAAGAGGGAAGGCAGGAGATGGATGATCACTCAGCTTAGCTCAGTCCTGCAAAGGCAAATTCAGTTGCATGGAGATACTCCAGGGGCTGGATTTAAAACAATTCTGATAGCTAGTTTCTGCCTCTGGGAACACCAAAGTTGCTTGATAAACAAAGTGGTCCATGATGCCCCAGAGGTGGTTCAGAGCTGGTGGTTCAACTTTATATGAGCTTCTTTTACAGTTGTGATGCAGAGATGCTAGTCTCAAAGCTTATGATGGGGCATCAGGGAGGAAAACTTAAGATTATCTAAGACTATGTCTAGACAAAAACTTTTTTTCCTCATTATTCCACTGCTCTTTCATTTCTTGTTTCTCAAGGAATGCAATGAATTGACTGTGTTCATTTTAAACAATCTGTACAACAGAAACTTAACACTATTTTGTCCATCCATCCAGGATTTAGATAAACTGTTTCTTCCCCCATTCACTTCTCATTAAAAATGACAGTGAAAAATATGTGCACAGCTGTCTTCACATCAAACTTTGTTGTACTTCTTTACACTTAATTCCAGAAATATAATTATTGCAAGTATGCATATATATTTTTAAAAAAAACAATCCCACTGAAATTCTGGAAGCACTAAACAGAAGCACTGGGTATTGCTGTTTATCACATAGCAAGCATGCTTATTGCTCGCTTAGTAATTAAGGAAGCAAAATGGGTATCTCTGTGTAGCATCCACTGCATACAAAGGGCATAAGATTGTAGGTCACCAGTATTTGTTGATAGAGTTAATTGCTTAACCCGTTTCTCCTCTCTCCTAGGTGACCTGCTTCCTGCAGATGGAGTGCTTATCCAGGGGAATGATCTCAAGATAGATGAGAGCTCTTTAACGGGGGAGTCAGATCATGTCCGCAAATCAGTGGACAAAGATCCCATGTTGCTATCAGGTGAGAGACATCTAACGGTGCTCCCAGACCAGAAACATGACAAGATGAACTAATTCTACTTTGTTGTAAAGATACATTAACATTACAAGTTACAAGTCTACATTAACATTACAATCTTACAAGTCTAAAGGTACAAACAATCTCCCTCCACTTTTAACTAGGGCAGATGTTTCCTACGTTTCTTTCTCTGACGTTATGCAACTGCGGGCTCCTACCTCTCTTATCTGATTGTTTCCTAAGCAGCATTTCTTCCTCTCTTTTCCCCAAGGTCATTCATATATTCCATTACAACTCTGGCTTAATACAATTACTGAGACAATAAGATTTGGTAGGAAAGGCAATGGACTAGAAATTAGGAATTCTAATCCTGTCTCTGGGTGACTTTGGGCTCGTCACTCTTTCTTAGCCCTAGGAAGTTTGCAATGGCAAACCGCTCCCGAAAATCCTTTCCAAGATAACTTGTCAAGAGATCAAACCAAGTCAAAGTCGCAATATGTATATCTTCAAAAATCATTACAGTTAACATGTCTGTTTACAAAGGTTAAGTAGGAGACTACATCAAAATGAAGTAGCAACATAATAATATAACCATATTAATAGATACCAAATCTACTACTCTGTAGGTAAAAAAATAAGATGAAGAAAATATATCTATTCCTTTCTGTAAGTGATTTCTGCATGTCTCCCATAGGATGTCTTGTAGCATATAAAGGGTGCCTGGATTTACAGATTTCCTTTGTTTTCTGCACGTATGCTATTTTATGATTTATCCTTTTTGTCCAAAATGTGATTTGGGCCAGCATAAATTTGTATCAATTTGTATTTTCCCACTGAAACCGCTTGAACATTTTCCCTCAAAAAAACAACAACCAAAAACCCTTTCTGTTCTCTAAAACTTTATGAGCACATTTGTTGATGCATTTCGGTTATAGAATTTGGCACTATATCCCACACAGCCCTTTTCCCTGGGGGGGGGGGGGGGAGTGTTATCTTGCTTTCTGCAAATTCCTTTTTATGAGAGGTTTTCAGGGTTTTCAGGGAACATCAAGTTTGGCAAAAAGTGAGGGAAGCATATTGAGGCTTAAGCTTAACTGGAACATAGGAATGGTGGAAGAACGCTCATTTCTATTTTTCACACTGAGTACCAAATGCTTCAGGGCTTCTAGGCCCCTTGAAGCTCCTCTAAGAGTAAAATATATCTGTAGTACTTGCATTTGGGCTCTGCAGACAGTTCACATGAGGTAACCACAGAAAAGTCTCACTCTATTGGCCTGCATCCTTCAACTCCAAGTCCACTTTTTCCCAGGAAAATCCAAAGGTTGATGTTTTTCTAAGCCACAAAAGGTCCCACACACCACAGGCAAGGAACAGTCAGAAGCTCATTCATCTTTTGTTTTCTGCTCACAGCCAGGTCACATAATGACTTGGACGAATCATTGGCGTGAATCATACAAGTTACTGACACTGATTAGAAATATGGAGCTTCTAAAAGCAAGATGCCAAAAGAAAATTTTCAGCTCAGCCAAGATGTACATCTTCATATTGAATCTCTCAACTCTGGAGCAAGGATCAAAGTGCCTTCATTACTTGCTAAGGGACTGAGTCAGCTCCAAAGGAGCAGGGACCACGTGAGATAGATGAGCTGTATGGTGATGAGACTCATTGCATTTCAGGTAATGCCCACAAGCTACATTCTTTTGTCTTCCAAAAGGACTACATTGTTCTGGTGCTAAGGCACTCCAGATCCCATACTAAGGCATAGTACATAAAATTATCCATTGCAATGTCCTTCCCGTCAATGAATACTTCAGTTTCAACCACAACAATACATGAGCACACAATAGATACAAACTCAGAGTAAACTGCACCAAACTCGATTGCAGGAAATACAACTTCAGCAACAGAGTGGTCAATGCCTGGAATATTCTACCTGACTCTATCTATCCCAAAACTCCAAAAACTTTAACCTTAGACTGTCTACTGTCTACTGTTGACCTCACCCAATTCCTAAGAGGTCTGTAAGGGGCATGCATAATTTTATATAATTTTATATATATATAAAAGTTTTCGCAGGTACTTACATGAATGCAGTTCAGCTTCCTTCGGGTATTAACCCACGTCACTGTCGTGCTTTTAAAGTTGTAGCAACGTTTCAGCAGAATCTCATCTGCCATCATCATGCTTCTGTATTGAGTTCGTATGTGGGTCAGGCTATCACAACCGTTAGTTTTAAATGTGAGGCTAGCCTACTGTTGTCCCAGGATGGTTTTTTTTTCTTTATCCTGATTGGTTGGGAGTCTTGGTCTGTGTTTATTGGACTTGGAGTTTGTTTGATTGGTGTTTCTGGTTTCTTCTGTCTGTTTTGTGCCTTTGATTGGCTGGCAACACTGTGTTCCTGTATTGGAGGCTTTCAGTGCAGCTTGGCTTCAAGTAAAAGGACGGCTATCATCTATTAGGAAGCCTATGAAACCTAGCTTCCTTATAGATGATAGTTAGAAATATACGTGTGTGTGTGTGTGTGTGTGTGTGTGTGTGTGTGTGTGTGTGCTGTTCAGCTTCCTTCGGGTATTATCCCACGTCATTGTAGTGCTTTCAAAGTTGTAGAAACGTTTCAGCAGAATCTCATCTGCCATCATCAGGCTTCTGTATGGATGTGTGTCTCACAGCTTTTGGTTTCAAATTCAAGGCTGGTCCATTCTGATTGGCTAGGAGCCTGGGTCTGTGTTCACTGGACTTGGAGTTTGATTGATTGGTGTTTTTGGTTTCTTCTGTCTGTTTTGTGGCTTTGATTGGCTGGCAACACTCTGTTCTTGTGTTGGAGGCTTTCAGTGCAGTTTGGCTTCGTGTGAAAGGACGGCTGCTATTCATCAGCAAGCTAGGTTTCACCTGGGTGCCTGGTGGGGGGGTGTTTGAGTTGGAGGCATCAGAGGGAGTCTGTCTGTGCTCAGATGTTTGTCTGTTTTGTGGCATGGAGATCTTTCTATTT
>BLBF01000021.1:26056842-26078169 GCA_015471245.1 Laticauda colubrina | reverse complement strand
ACATACATACATACATACATACATACATACATATATATAAAATCAAATGCATGCTTGACAAAATATATAAATACAAATATAAAATATATTTTGGGAAGTGGTTTAAACTTTACGACTATTTTATAGCTTTGGGGATTGAGCCTTAATTAGTAATATGTACACTAAACAGCAGTGTGCTTCATTATATGGCCAAGATGATCTCAGGGATCTAATGGGGCAAATCTGGTTCAGATACACTAAATTCTAAATTCCAGCCTAAGAATATGTAATTGCTGTGGCTTAATGTGATGACCTTTCAAGTGATATGACTGAGCAATTGCTAAGATCTTTCAAAATCTTTCAAGATACTGAAACACAAAACACCTAACATGATTTTAGCTCCTCTAGTGATTTGTCTGAAACCAGCCATAGAGTGCTAGCCATAGAGGCCTCTCAAGTTTCATTGCCATACCTCCTGATCTGAAACCATGTAGTTACTTAATAGCAATAGCACTTAGATTTATATAGTGCTCCACAGTGTTTTTACAGCCCTTTCTAAGCAGTTTACAGAGTTAGAATATTGCCCCCAAGAATCCAGGTCCTCATTTTACCCACCTCGGAAGGATGGATGGTTGAGTCAACCTTCAGCTGTCAGGGTCAAACTCCTGACAGTGGGCAGAGTTAGACTGCAATGCTGCATTTTAACCACTGCGCCACCAAGACTTCTAATTAACTTAAACAGTCATCCAGTAGTCCTCTGTGGCAGCAGATCATATAAGTTCCGATCTTTTTTGCGAGGAATTAGTCTTACATTATGGTTAGTTCTTCAGGTTAAGCTTCTGAGGAAGCATAGATCTCTTTAAGACCCAGGCTGACAACCAGTGGCTTACAGCAGCAGTTTTCAGATTTGCAAAATCAACACTGTTATGTAATTACTGTCATTTGCTAGAATGTTGAGATCTATCAACTGCAGCATTTTAGTTCTGGTGAGCCTCTGAACACTGTAATTCCTTCATCCATATGCCTCTTTTCCCATGGTGTTTCTACAACCAAGCAATTTAGTTTGGTCCAGTGGTTAAAGCAACAGGCTAGAAACTAGGAGAGTGTGAGTTCTAGTCCTCCTTCAGACATGATTTTGGGCTAGTCACTCTCTCTCAGACCAACTCACCTCACAGGGTTGTTGTCAGTGGTGTATTAACCATTAAGCAGACTAAGCACATGCTTAGGGCACCAGGCCCAAAGGGGGCACCACAAAGTTGAGAATATGGCTTTGTTTGTATAGTATGTACAAAGGAGAGGGGGCACCAAGATTTGTCAGTGCTTAAGGCACCAGTGAGCCTTAATCCGCCACTGGTTGCTGCTGTGAGGAAGCAGTGTTGGATATTTTTGCTGCCTGGAGTGATTTGTAAAAATAATAAAGTAAACAAATAATGAAGGATAGCAATAAACAAAAAAAAATTCTGGAAAAATTCACACCTGCTTATAAGAGTTGTGACAGGGGCTCCAAGACTTATTTTTCCATTCAGGTCCCAAGTACTGCACAGCCCTATGAGAATCTTTTGCTAATGTTTCATGCCATCAGTAGATGTCAAATAACGCTGTATCTTTTCCAGAATAGCTCAGCTTTTAATGAATCCAGAAGATCTATTTCTTGGGTTGCTAACATTTCCATTCAGTATTCTTCTGACTTTTCTTTCTGTTTAGGCACCCACGTCATGGAAGGCTCTGGGCGGATGGTTATCTCTGCTGTTGGAGTCAACTCACAGACTGGGATCATCTTTACTTTGCTGGGTGCTGGTGGGGAAGAGGAGGAAAAGAAAGAGAAAAAAGGTAAGGTCTTCCCTCTGGTCCAGGTAAGCACTTCCCTAGTGTGTACCTCTGGATCCATTGTACTGCACGCCAGTCTTCATGCTCATATCAGCTCTCTTGTTGGCTGAAGCCAGAGCATGAAGATGCATTTCAGAGCTGCTGCTCTACACAAATGTCTTCAAAACCATTCAGCATTTGCAGAAGGCGTTTATAGTTTCTACATAACTGGCACAAAGATGACTTCAGGTTGATGGAACTTTATTATAATTTGTTCCTTTTCTGATCATGACATTTTTTTCATACACCCTCCTCTTGAACACTGCTTGCTTCCCCTTGTTATCTACCAAGACTATTGATATGACATTTAGATCCCTTCTGCCCCTTCTGGTTATTTTACTCCCTGGCCTAACCATCATTCCCAAATAGCACTGTCTGGGCTACTTCAGTTGGGTAGCCTGCATGTTAGGTAGAATTTGCTAGGGTTGGAAGAGATGTTTTTGGGGATGTTTGCACAGAGTAGATTGGTTCTACACGGGAGCAGTATTTCTCAGTCTTGACAATGTATTTGGTTTTCAATTCCCCAAATTTCCTAGTCAACATGTCCATGCACTTTAACGTTTGTCAAGTTTGAAAAGCACCACTCTGGACTATCTAAGAACTGGGGTAGAATAAAAATTCTGGAACCATTGCTCAATGCTGGCTCAGTAGGACTATTCCATATAACTATTTTCCCGGCACAATACTCCCTACGATTAGTACTATAATTCTTAAATTCTCAAGAGAACCCTGATGGGACATTTTTGGAGCTATAGTTTCAAAAGCACTAGGATGGGAAAGACTGTTTTGGTAAAGCTGTTTTATATCATTTCACTCTACTTTACCTTCTTTTTATTGGATCCCATTCGTTTCCAAAGATGCCTCATTCAGTGTTAGGAATGCACTCATCTTTTCTGCTCTCACCATTCCTTCCTTCCTTCCTTCCTTGGCTTCAGAAGCCTTTCTTACTTGCCAGTGAAGTCCCTTGGCTGTCCTTCACTGAATTCTGACCCTTGCTGTGTCCCCTTTGTCTTCCTATGCAATTGGAAGAAGGTATAAAGCATCCAACCCAACCAATCTTAGGCATTGCTCAGGCAAGCCATTCACCCATGTGATCAGTTTATTTGAAATATTCTCCCAGCAGTAGACAGAAAAGTGACTCCCACACAGTTGGGAGAACACTCAAAGGGCATTACTTGTGCAATAACACTTGAGTCAGTACATTTTGATGAATAGTGCTGAAGTTTGACTCAGCATGATGAATTATGGTTCATCATTTTTGGAATCTGCCTCAGCAAGGAACTGGGCACAACTCAAAGCTTTGGCATTTGCTTCATTGTTGTTGCATCTTCCATATAGCAAGACTTATTAACCATGTTAGCTCTCTAAGAAATTAGAAAAACTGCTGCAACCTCTTTCCCTATCAGTGTAAAACAAATAGCCAGTGTTCTCCCCCCCCAAAAAAACCCCAAAACACCCAAAATGGTAGAAGAGAAAAGTGTTCCATTCTGCCTCAATTCCCTTTTTCATTCCATCTGAATAATAAGCAACCTATTTCTGTGTTAGCTTGTTAATTATGTTCAAAATTGTATTGATTTAGTACTGGCCCTTAAAAATCTACTCCAGTACAATTAATCCTTATTCAAAGAACAATTGAGCTAAGGGGATTGTAGCACTGAATCCCTCATAGCAAAGGGATTTTAAATAAATGGCATCTTAATTTATTACCTTATTTTGTTATTAACTTGTCTAATGTAGAGTTTAGGGGTTTATATTGTGGATTTTTAATGTTGTAAGCCTCTTGGAGTTGTCGTGTGTGAGTCAGATGGCCATGTAAAAATTTAAAATTAATAAATAAGATAATTTGTTCATCGTCGTGATAGTTTCTAGAACACTTCCTTTTTTTTTTTTTTTAACAAAAACTCATTTATATCAATCTGAAACAGACTGAAGCATTGCCAACGTCTCAGTCAAAAACTATGTTTGCCAACCACTGTCAAGCAATCTTCCTCACCCAATAAAACTCACAATAGTTATTTAAACCATCTCTTGCCATAATAAGTTGGCTTCCGGTTTTATCCTTTTCCTACTTGCATGTCTTCCTAACATTCCATGTTCTCAGGTCACTGTCAGAAGATGCATGTTGTACTGTGGTAACTTTATTCTAGTTAGTTATTTGTAAATTAGCAGACATAACTCTGGTCAGAATCTGGATGTGAAATCATTTGTGATTCCCATCCTACGTACACTTTGCCCATCACAGTCAATTTAAATGCAATGGTAAATTGGCCTACTTTCATAATGCATTAATAATTAGCCTAATGCATTCATTCAAGTGCTAAGTGATTGTATCCAAAATGATGCAATCTCATCCATCATTAACATCAACCATGATGAGTGTTTAGTGCCACAATTTTAATCCATTATTTCACTAATACAAAATATCATTGCCTGTTAGTAAATATGGACTGAAGACTGACTTATCATCTGTTTGTCTTGGAGGGCTCTGATGTTGAAACTAATATGTCCTGTATCTGGCAGAGCAGACTCTTGTTTTTCTCTGCCTCTGATGGAGCAGGGAAATTATTTATAAGAGCATAATCTTAAGCAAAAGTAGAGTTGGAGATCATCAGCGCAGTGTTGACTCCAAACTTTCATTTAGTTGTGAACAATATAGGAGGGAAGTTTTCTCCCAGGACCATTCTGGACAAAAAAAACCACTAGTACTTTAAAACAATACCCTTCAAACTTAGTTTTGGTATCAAAAGTTGGTAAGAAATCCATGAGAATTGGCAGGGTAGCACCTCCCCACCCAACTCCTAGTTAAGGTCATCCCTAAGACAGCAAAGTTTTTAGCAGTTGTTAGTTGAAGATGGCCATCAGTTTAATCACTGATGGCCATCAGTGGGACCATTCTCCTTACACTATAGCCTATAAATTATCTATTAACAACTTGGTATAAGAGAAAATTAAGTGGAAATTAGCAATTAGCCTAACCCAGTGGTCCCCAAACTTGGCAACTTTAAGACGTATAGACTTCAACTCCCAGAATTTCTCAGCCATCATAGTATTAAAGTTGCCAAGTTTGGAGACCAATTGGTTCTGGCTCAATAATCTAAGCAAATGTCTTTACTAATAGTCTTGTGTCTTTTTCCTATTATCTCCCACCTCCCTCCACATTTTTTTTTATTTTTCTATACGCCATGCATATCTCAACAGGAAAAAAAAAGACATGAGTGAACACGTCTCTTACCCACACCTCTGTTTTCCAGATCTAGCTTTTGGATGAAGACAGGTATCAAAAATAGTGGAGATGGTTGACAGCATCTCCACAATCTGTAAGGAAACATATAAGGGTGCAGGGTTCTCCTCTTTTTCCTCCTTGTCTTCCTTTTCCTTCCTCCTTCTTTCTTCTTCTTTGAGAAAAAGTAGTTTTTCAGTGTGTTGTGTTGGTTCAGCTTGAAAGATGATACCTTTCTCATCTCAGAAACATCTGATCAAGAAAAAAAGTGAGAATTTTGATCTTTTTTCTGAACATCAAAAAGACCAAGCTCATGACCACTGCAAGGAATGGAAACATGAAAATAAAAATTAATGGTGAAGAAATAGGCTGTATGGAAAAATTCACTTTCCTAGAACTGCAGATTGTCCAAAGCAGTAGATGCAGCCCAGAAATAAAACACCAAATTGCACCAAGTCATGCAGCAATGATGTACTGTACACAATCCGATTATGGAAAGGCAAGGACATCAGCCTGGCAATGAAATGTAGATTAGTGTGCTCTAGTGTCCCTGTAACTACCTATGGTTGTGAAAGTTGGACCTTAAAAAAAGCAAGATAGGAAGAAAATCAATTCATTTGAACTCTGGTGCTGGAGAAGGCTCCTGCATATTCCTTGGATGGTAATGGTGACCAGTAAGCAAATACTGGAACACATAACACCAGACATGTCACCGGAAGGCAAAATCATAAGACTTTGCCTCACTTATTTTGGCTGTGCCATGTGGGGGAATTCATTGGGAAAAGCAATTATGTTAGGAAGAGTTAATGGTAAAAGGAAACCAGGCTGCCAAAGAATGACTCAAAGAAGTAGTGCTAGATCAGAAGACATGGAAAGACCTGGCCCATAGAATTGCCAAGAGTTGAACATGACTGAATGGATAATAGCAGTAGCAGCAGCTTGAAGGGAAAATACCAGGGCCACTGGAGAGAATATATCAGCACCTGCATCATTTGTTGGAAGTATTGATCAATGAATGATATCTCCTTTAACACTTGCAGAGGCCTATACTGCTGAGGTAGAAAGGTACCTTGGCACAAAATCAGTGGTGCCCCACAAAACAACATTCCTTGGCCAGGCCTGCTCCTCAAAATGGCTGCCACTCCAGTTGTCAAATTAATGTTGCTTCTGTCTTCCCTGAGTCCCATTACTTTCGGCCCTTTTGTGTCTTCCCTTTTTCTTCTTCTTGTGCCATATCCATCATCAGACGTTGGCGATCCTGTTTTTATCAACAGCCACACAAAAAGTTTTGTTGTGCTGTTGAGTTCTGTCTAAACCAGCCCCTTAGATTTTGAAGGCATGATGTTCTTCTTCTCCTGGGCGTAGTTTGCCTTCAATCTTTCCTTGGAGGATTTAATGAAATATGCCATATTTTTCTGGGTGCTGCATCACTTGTCCAAAATATTCTAACTTTCACTTTTTTATGGTTTTGATTATTTCCCTTGGCTTTCCCAGGCAGCTTATCCATTGTCCATACATAATATTAACATCCTCTCTGTGCTGGATCCCTTCTTTCACCGATTCCTTCTTAAGGCCAAATCAAAGTTTACCAGCACTGAGAATATAGCGGATATGTGTACAAGGCTATATCTCTGAGTATCAAAAGAATGCATAATCATCCACATAATCCAGTTATGAGCATCCACAAGAACATAAGAAGAGATTTGTTGGTTCATATCAACTACCCATGTAATCTAGTCTTACAATGTTCCAAGGAGATGATAAGTAGGAGCTGAAAGAAAAACTCCTTGTTGCCTCCTGAAAACATAATTACAAGCAAAAAGTTCCATCCCTGATGGAAATCTATGTGTGTTCTTGCATGTTCTTTAATTCTTCCATGTTCTTTCATGACAGTTCCTCTATACAGAAAGAGATGTGTTCATCAGGCATCACATATTTCAATTAAGTCTACAACAGTGACATGCACACCACCACAGATGGGCAGCTAATGACTTTTCGTATAAATGTGGTTGAAAAGAAGAAAGTGGGTAATTGATCTGGCAATACCAGGGGATGTCGAACAGAAGACAAAGGATTGGAGAAGATCCCTAAGTATCAAGACCTGAAAATTGAAATTGAAAGATTATGACATAAACCAGCCATGATGGCCCAGTGGTTATCAGCACACTGGATCCATTCCCAAAAATTTTGGACGGCACTTAAAAAATTGACAGATTGACAACATTTCCATCTTTTAATAGCAAAAGTCCACACTGTTTAGATTTACGCGTAGACTATGCTGATACATTATGACATTCTGGGTTCTTGGGAAGAACCTATTATATATGAAGGCCAATACCAGCTAAAGAACTAGCAGCTGTGACTTTACATTGCTGTAAAATAATAATCATAATCATAATAATAAACAAGTCTCAATAGGTGGAGAAAAATGTCAAATCCAGTCTAAATACCTCCTAGCTCTGTGGACAATCATAATAATGCAATTTGGACTCAACCCAGCTCCTGCTGTTTCTCTTACTAGTTATCTGCACTTGGCTACTCATGCTACAGGTTGTTTTTATAGTCTTCCCTAAATTCTAATCCTAACCATCACAAAGGGGATACAATAAATTACATATGCTGCTTACAGAATACTAAAAAAGAAAGTCTCACTTCTGGATAAAGGGGAAATAAATGTATAATATATCTCGCACTCTAACTCCAAGAAATGTATCCATTCTTCTTTTTTAGCCTATCTTGTCAAAATAAACTCAGGCTGGACTAGCTTTTGTAGTATAGGCTCCATTCCAATAAACAACCATTTTCTAGAAAGTAAAACATCTGGTACCTTAGAGCAGGAAGCCAATTAAGTGTATTAAAGATGAGGAGATTGGGCCTTCTCTTGTTTTGGGCAAAAAGAGGTCAAACAAGAGAGGGGGGCAACAAGGCAGAGAGATGGAGACAATAAGATGTTTTGCCTGAAGCATCCACAAGAAGTGATGCTGTCACTACCAGCATCAACCAAAATTCATCACATGGTCAGTTGTGATTTATGAAGAAGACTTCTATCATCTTTTTAAAAGTCGTGCTGGGATAACCTTGCTGGGTTTAGTTTTTACAAGAGGACGTTCTTCAGTAGAAAAGGTGTTTTTCTTTTCTTTTTTTTAGTACATTCCACTTTAAATACTAACAGATCTCTCTGTGTTCATTGCTATATTTACATTTTTCCCAATTTTGCAGATCCTACACTATTTGAGCATCTTATCCTTGAAATCAGTCAAGATTCCACCCTTTTAATTTTTTTACAGCGGCCTAAAACTCTCCCCATTCTTTTCAATACATGGAATCCAATATAGCAGTAGGATAAAGCCACCAAATTAGGCTCAATTCTTCTAGTTACAGCTATATATTGCTTGCACCTGCATGAATGATCCTCAGCCATGTGTTCTCCAAATGTGGGACTACAAGACTACAACCCTGCCATATCCAACCAGCCAATGAATGTTGGTTTACAATAATGCAGGGGTGTCAAACTTGATTTCATTGAGAGCTGCATCAGAGTTGTGTTTGACCTCAGGGCGATGTGGTTGAAGGGGGGTGCTGGCCAGGTCAATGACACTCAAGGCTCCATTTTTGGCTGTGACTGCCTCATGCAGTCCTCTGCCAGTGAAAACAGAGCTCAGAGAGGCCGTTGCAGCCAAACACAGAGTCTGGGAGGGTCATGTCTGTTTGTGTTGGCAGAGGCATTGCGGGTCAGTCCTTCACTGTTTCCAAGGTAGCCCCTCCTCCCCCGGCCAGATCTAAGCGCCTTGTGTCAGCTTTGGAAGCCATCCTTCTGATTCGATGCTTCCACTCTGCCACAAGCTTGAGAAAGTGGGAGGGGGTGGATTCAATTGAGTAGCTAAGTAGACAAAATAAAATTCTTTTGTTTGTTCAAGGTCACTGAGTATGGCATAGGATGAAATAAGGATCTTACTTTTGGACAGATCTTACTTTTGGACAGACCAAGGGGGGATGGATTTGTAGATTGGGAAATTGTGGGAAGCCCAGAAACTTTCAGATTCGGGATTCCACAGATGTGCCAGTTGGTATTCTAAAAAAGGTACTTTTGAGATAATGGTTCTCTTGGAGTTACTGATTGGAATGGAGAGTTGCTGGAACGCTGACACCTTGAATTTGACACTCCTGCAATAATGGAAGCTGCAGACCAATATAATTGGCGGGGATCAGATTTGAAAAGAATAACTGCAGCCTACAGAGCATAGTGGGAGGAGCTTTATCACGATCCATGCTCTCCATAATGTGTGTGTGTGTGTGTGCGTATGTGCATGTTGCACTGGTGCTGTGTTGTCTGTTCTCAAGCGTTCTGTGTTTGTCGTTCCCTTTTTCTGTTGTAGGGAAGCAGCAGGATGGGGCAGTGGAGAATAATCAAAACAAAGGTAAATGTTTCCCCACCCTATCGCTTGAGTGCTTACATTTAGTTGGAATGCCAGCTATATCAGGAAGACATAACATTCTCCAGATCTTGATAGTCTAGTTCAATAGTTTTTAGTTATACCATAAGATACAATGCATTCTTTTTAACAACTTTTTTTCCCAAACAGTAAACAAGTCCAGACCTGATGATCTGAGGTCAAGATATTTAAAGTTTGTCTATTTATTTTGCTTATATTTCCTATTCTTTTAATTTACAAATGTTTTATGGACTATTAAGCAACTATATATTCCACAACAAATCCCATTTCTCCGAGGTGAAGATATTAGCTAGATGGTTTATAAAAGTCGGCACATGAAAAATGAAACTCAGATAAATTTCTACAACCCAGTAGTTAATTAAGCGCTATCAAGTTCACTTCATCTCCTAGTGACTGTAGGAATAAATATGTGTTATTTTGACCTGTCTTTTAGTTCTTCCAGGAACACCTCAATCATTCAGTCCTAGGACCAAGCTGTATTTATTTTAGGCTCTTAATATATAGTTAGCCTCAGATGTTTGCATTTCATCTTTAGGGGTGCTGTTGGACCCTAGAATTCTAGGGTATAGAACTGATATTTGAATGACTGTGAATTTAGTCTTCAGATTTAAATAAAAGTACTTCTGGTTAAGGAAAGAATAGAAATTTAAAAAAAGAAAAGAAACCTGGTGGATGTTCAGGTTTTTAACTGAAAATTGATGGATAATGCACAGATTAGATTGATAGATAAGATCTTAGCACATTCCATTCTTTACAGCCACTGGCCATGGCCACCATAGCTGATAAAGGCTGGATTTCAACATCTGGATGCCCATATTCCCACCTTGACCTAACATACAGAGTTTAAAATGAGACTATGACCTCACCTAATCCTGGATTTTCTACTGGTTTACAATCTTAGTACGAGAGGCATGCAAATACATTTTACTCCGATTCTATTTTCTCTTCATTTCTAAGCCTAAAAGAAACATGGTTCCATCTGCCAGACAGTGTCAGAGTTGCTTTGATTAATCAACATTCTCTGCAATATTACCAGAAAAGGAAAATAAGATATATGGTACTAAGATGCTATACTAGAAGTCTGTATTGCTAGACTTTGAACTGAATGTTGAACTTTTTGAACATTGAATCTTTTTGGCAGTAGGCCTGTCAAATGAGTTTCTCTCCAAAGAAGAACAAAATGCAATATGACTGTTCAAAAAAATAAGCATCTTGTGCAAAAGACAGTGTTAGCAAAACTCCTGTTAAGGCATTGAAAAGTAATGGCTAGTCAGCCTTAAAAGAGTTGAGTGTCTTCTTCAATGGATATATTGTATTTAGGTTCAATAGGCATTGAATGAATCAGAGAACAGTATGTCCCACCTGAGATGCAGAATTTCTGGACCTATCATGAAAATAAGTTTTGTTCATCCATGGCAACTGAATAACTTGTCTATAAGGGGTCCTAATGTTTGTTGAAAATCTCTTTCTCTTTCTGGAACTTATATTTCTAGAGCTCACGAGGAAAATCATTGCTGTTGAAGCAGACAAAGTTGGTTATGAAGTTGTGTTTCAAACAGTACTTTGGAAGAACTTCCATGAAAATAATACATGGGAATGATGTCTCAAAGGTGCTTTTTCAAGAGGCAACTGGACTTCCTTTGTTTTTACTTGAAGACATTTCATTTCTCATTCAAGAAGTTTCTTCAGTTCTGACTGAAGTCAGAATTGAAGAAGCTTCTTAGATGAGAAAGCAAAACATATTCAAGGAAAACAAAGAAAGTCCAGTTGCCTCTTGAAAAAGCACCTTTGGGACAACCATGATCTGGATGATTAAGAATCATAAGAATGATGGTACTTTTGTTTAGATAACTGGTGTGCATGAATGTAAGTGAGAAAGCTTAGAGGAAGAGCAATTATTTAATTACTGATGGTTAAATAAGCCATAGTGATTTAATCTACAGGTTATGATAAGTGACAACCAAACAAAGTCATAACTCATTTGTAGTGTATAAATCCAGCAATCAAAATATATTTTACAACAACTCCATTTCCCTTAAACAAGTTGCTACATTCAGAACAGAAATACAAAATAGAAAAACACAGGACTATTATAATGATCTATGATGTTGCCTGGGAACACACTTTATAAAATTCCAGGAATGAATCATGAAACTTGCGATAAAAAGTAATTTTGAAAATTATAACAGCCTTAGCAAACATTGGGTAAATTCCGCTTTACCTAATATATCCATTTTGATTATGGCAAAAGTTGCAAAATTGCAAAAAGAATGGCAACTTATTATGGCCTTGTTTTTATGCCTTAAATAGAAGACTGAGTTCAAACCTTTTGCCAAGACCTAGGATTAAAAAAAAAGTATTTTGTTCACTGAGCTACAATTTCACTTTAAACCATAAACCATCGTTTATAAACTTCTATGTCTGGATTCACATATCTTGCTAACCCAGAACTGAACATCATAGTGGATTAATACCAAACACGATTTCAGTTACAGGCAATAAATAACTTTTTTTATGGCGATCAACACACTAGAAAATATCTGCCTTATTTTTTGTAGCATACCAGGATGTTGTTTATAAACAACTGGGATCAAGAAAAGTAAAATGCACACACACGCATACATGCCCAAACAGACGGGCAAGCATAGTAGCAGAATTATAATAAAGAGTCAGCAATTCTGGGTGAAACCATATTTGCTCCTTTCTCTCTGCAGCCAAAAAACAGGATGGGGCAGTTGCCATGGAGATGCAACCCCTGAAAAGTGCCGAGGGTGGTGAGATGGAAGAGCGGGAGAAGAAGAAAGCCAGTGTGCCCAAAAAAGAGAAATCTGTCTTGCAGGGAAAGCTCACAAAACTGGCTGTTCAAATTGGGAAAGCAGGTATGGGAGCGGTGTGGGGGGACAGCTGCATTGTAGCAACAGTGGGCACTTCCCTTTGGGAAGGGAAGCGAGCTTGGATGCACCGTTGCTGATAAATGAATGAACAATATCCTTGGCTGAGAGAAGGCCAGTTGTGCAGTATGTCTGAATCAGGCAAGGAATTGTCTTTTCATTGATTCCATATTAATTATTTATCCATTGTTACTCTTTGTTAATGTTCTAATCCAGTTTTAACCATTTTAGAGGGATAATGAACTAACCCTGACACTGAAACTACACTCAAGGTCATGGGAAATGTAATTCATCCTTCTCTCTGCCTTCTGAGATTAGCATGTAGTACATGAAGACACAGGCACATTAGTGTTGGTATTCAGCTAAAGTTGCCACCAGTTCAGTGGGCGTGGCTTAGTGGCCGCGCTTTGCGCACATGCACACACAAACACGCACTTTGTGCAGGCGCAGAGGCGTTCTAATTTGCCTCCTGCAAGCCTGCACGATGCTGGTTGCTGTAGCAGCTGCCGCGCGGCGCTATTCTGTGTCGCGCAAAGCAGCTGTGCTTTGAATTCTGGCCATAAAAGTGAGTATGGGAGCTCGGGTGGGCAGGTGGGCCAACCACAGAGCAGTGAAGAGAACCGTTTCGGTCTTCACTGTTTATTGCCACTACTGGCTCTCCGGAACTGGGCAGAACTGGTCAAATACCACCACCGAGGCACGCCTTTAGTTCTTATGAAAGGCAGAACTGTGCCTTTTATAAAGCAGAACTGTGAAGTTAGTTAAGGTAGCTCAGCTAAGAACCTGTAATATCAAACAAATTGGGATGTCATGTAAAGGCAATGCACTTATCTGAATGCCGATTCTTTGAATTTACTGTGTATCTGTTTTATTACTGCATTTAATCTATTTTTGTTTTTATTATTTTATCCTAATTTATTTTGCTTTATTTGATAGACTGTAAGACGAATCAATTAATCAAGTACTTACAAAAGCTAACTCTTTGCACTCAGGAGGATATAGGATATAAAAATACATAGTATCTGGTAGATCATTGGCTGCCAATTAAATTGGAACTTTTGATCTGCAAAGGCCTTGCGCCCAGTTTCCCATCACTTTTGGTATTAAAAACCATATATTCTTAAATAGGTCTGTTCCCTGTAGTATGGAGGGGGAGGAAATCCCCTTAAAAGCTGGTCCTTTGGTGGAATCAACCTTGCTGAGGTGCTAGGCTGATGCAGCTGAGAAGCTGAATTTCCCATCTCTGTGAGATGGAAAAAGAGACATTATTATAACGTTACTATGAATCTCCAATACTCCCTTAGGTTCAACATTACAAATAGAGTAAAAAGGGGCGGGGGTGAGATTGCTCTTCTTTTCTGTTTGGTTTCTTTGACTAGTCTCCCTCAATTGATTGTCCTATAGATATTTTGAACACCATTAATAGCTCTCATTCCCTTTCTAGAGATATAAGTTGCTGAAGAGAGATATAACTCTTAAGGCATCAGCCTGGATAAGGCTGCGTAGATGGCAACAGGTCCCATCATTTCTCATTTTAAGAATGGAAAATTGTGGAATTGACTGGGCCTTGTGCCAAAATGCCCTTTGGGGACTTTTCTTCTCACATTCTGCCTTTTAATACAAAATGTTCTCAAGACACAACTTTATTTGCAAGGTGTGTGATTTCACAGATTCAGGTCTTGCTGTCGCATCTGACTGTCTCTCTTCTTCTTTTTTTAATTTTCTCCAATCCTGCTAGGGCTGGTGATGTCAGCTATCACAGTCATCATCCTCGTCCTGTATTTCATCATTCAAACCTTTGTTATTGGTCGAAAGACGTGGTTGGCTGAGTGCACTCCTGTTTATGTGCAATACTTTGTCAAGTTCTTTATTATTGGGGTCACCGTCCTGGTAGTGGCTGTGCCCGAAGGCTTGCCACTGGCTGTCACTATCTCTTTAGCCTACTCTGTCAAGGTGAGCATTATGTCCTTCGTGCTTTCATTGATTTTCTCTAAAATACATGGCTGGACTCTTGTGTCCTCTACTCCCATAAATTCTCTCTGGTGGCCATCTCCCTTGGAAACTCTGGTGCAAGTTAGCCTAACAGGAATGACTGAGAAGATTGTGGACTAGTTCACAAGGCAGATCATCATCAATCACGCTGAAAATTATGCAGCCATTATTAGGAATCAGTGTGCATTTGTCAAGACCTATTTTCACCGGACTATCAGTTAATTTATTTTTTAAATCAGTAACTTCCTTAATATATGATAGGAATACCAACATTTGAAGAAGTATCCATGATACACTGATCAGTAAACTACTTTAAGCATGAGTGAAATGGGACAATTAACTAGATTATCATTCATGGTTAGCTCTTTAATAGATTCTTATCCAACTGGAGTAAAGTATCATTCCTGGAACGTATGATATTTAATTTTTGGATTAATAAGTGGGATGGAAAGGCAAAGGAATGGTTTTCAAATGTGCAGAGGAAACAACAGTGTGTGGGATGCCCATTATTTAGAAGACAGAAATAATATTCAAATAAAACAAAACTATCATGATAGATTATAGAAATGATAGTAACAGAATGAAGTATAACAGAGCAAATGCAAAATTCTTTAGGTAGGAAACAACAATCAGTCATCCAGATATAGAATGGACTGTGAAAAAGATCTTAGAGGAATTTTATTTTATTTTTTTTATTTGGCATATGGCATCTACTGAGGTCAAGCATCTCAGAAGAGTTGATTACCAACTGAATATAACTTCACAGCGTGCTGTGGTTGCATAAGAATACAAATGTATATTTTGGCACTTGGAGAAGATCAGGATTTTCAAGGGGTGTTCTGGATATACTAAGCAGCTGGAATTTTGTCGTTTAAATTCTCCAATTCCCCCCCCCCTCAAAAAAAAACAAGGTCTCAAAATTTGCCCTTGTCTATTCTTGAAACACTGTAGGAATGCAAGTGGGTGGAATGGTGGGCCCTAATTTGCTCACTCTTCTCCTATGGAGAAAAATATGTATACTTTTAATCTCTTTTTCCGACTATAGAAAATGATGAAAGACAACAACCTGGTCCGGCATTTGGATGCCTGTGAGACCATGGGCAATGCCACGGCCATCTGCTCGGACAAGACAGGGACCCTTACCACCAATCGCATGACAGTCGTGCAGTCCTACATGGGTGACACTCACTACAAGGAGACACCTGAGCCCAATAGCCTGACATCCAAGACACTGGATCTGCTGGTGCATGCCATTGCTATCAACAGTGCCTATACCACCAAGATACTAGTGAGTAGCAACCCCTTTTGGAAACACTTCTTCCTAAGGCTACATTGGTCCATAAATTCAGTACTATTATGCAAGTAGGGAATCTATGGTCCTTAAGAAACTATAATTCCCATCACCATTACCTATGTTGGCTGCAGTCTTGAGAAAGTAGCTCCCTGTGAAATAAATATTATTATCTCCACGAAAAGCAGGTTAAAGATGTTCAAAAATTAAGAGTGATATGGGGAAAGGCTAAGACCAACATCTAACGCTGGTGTAAGACTATTTCTGTACTTTGACTTGAAATGGCATTTAAGTTGGGAACAATTAGCAGTAAATAAAAAAAATGGCAGACATGAAGAAGAACTAAAATCCCCAACAGCTAGAATGCTAAAAAGCTGTGCTCTAAGTTTCTGGAGAAATGTCCAGGTGGAGAAAAATTATCTGTAGCTAATATTTTGAATGGCAAGCAGGAAAACAGGTGGAATCTCAGAGAATTCACAGAAGAGGGCAGGTTTCTTAAATATCACTACAACCATCCAAGAACATGGAGAACATCAGACTGGCCATTTAGGGGGAAAAAGCTGAATTCATGCAAAAAAGATCTGAAGATTTTCTGTCTTTAGTCCTGGGTGGTGTGGTCTTCCTCCAGGTAGAGCTGAAATATAGGTTGGGGGTCCTCCTAGATTCCCAGCTCCTGCTTGTAGAGCAGGTGGCGCAGCCTTTGCACAAATCTATCTTATGTGCCAATTGCCTCCCATTTCTCCATTGGGAGGTCCTATTTGCAGTCAGCCATGCCTTGGACACCTCTTCTCGAGTCCAAGTGGGGACTGTGTGGGGCTGCCCTTGAAGACTCCTTACCATTGAACCAAATACAGCCATGCAAGTAATTATGGGTGCACTTTGCTATGCCCATGTAACATAACATTGATTTTCAGGTCTGATTGTTACTTATAGAGCCCTTCATGGCACAGAGCTTGATTGTTAGATGAACTGCATGCTTTGGATTACCATCTAGTAAGATTTAACAGAGTTGGCATCCCATCACTCAGGAACGGCATCTGCTGGGATGAGTAGACGTGCCTACTCTGTCACTGCACCTATCCTATGGAATAACATTTCTGCTTCAGAAATTAGATGAAGAGAGGCTGAACGCAGTGGTGGTCTGCAACCGGTTTAACAACCGGTTTTGTGAGCGGCAAATGCCTAACATGCTTGTACGCATTGTTCAAAAAACAACAATTTGAAGCTCAGCTGCTTACCTTCTAGGGCAGCCTTGGTAAGTAGAACAGCTGAGGCACGGAAATTAGCTGTGCCACACGAGTCAGCTGAGCCAGAAAGAAGGAAATATAGGACAGGATAGGGCGGGGGCAGCTGGGTGGGAGCAGCTGAGGGTCAGAATTTCTGGTTTAGTAGAACTGGTCCAAACCAAGCAGCAGCCCACCACTGGCTAAACCACAACATCAAATCTCATTTTGTCCTAGATAAGCTTAGCTATTGTTTTATTTCCTTTGCAGGCTCTAATGAGCTCCAGTTGACGATCAGACCAGTTGTGAGAGCTACTGGATCAGGCCACCATTCAGCAATGTCCCCAGAAAGGTTATTGCTATTTAAGGAGGAGAATCTATGACCTCTAACTGTGGAGTGATACTATTTGGGATGCAGCTGAATGGAAGCCTTTCCCAGTCTTGGAGCACACATAGAAAAGAATTCATTTTTGAAGGCATAAGAATGAGCGGTGCTAATATTTTTCTAGCCCTGGGACTTACCACTTGCAGATTGTTGCCCAGTTTCCTTCTGATCCAACCAAACTCCAGTGGAGGAAGTCAGCACAACTTAGAGAAAGGTGACTAGAGTGGGGTGATAAATTTCTGATCCTCCAGATATTGCTAAACTCTAACTTTCATCATCCCTTATGACTCATGGTATTGGCAGAAGCTGGCGATATTGGAAACCAGCAACTTCTGAGGAATAATCTCTAGGGTCTAGAGGGAGGGTTCCTGATACTATTTTTTAAAAAATCCCATCAGAAAGGATAAGTCTCAAGAATCACATTCCAAATGCATACCTTGATAGGCTATCAAACTGCCATTTTTACTGTTTGTTCTTTATTTAAAAATCTTGATGCTGTTGCCAAAAACGCCATTTGAAGCTTGACACCTGGGTGAGAACACTGAAAACTTTTAAAGAGATCTAGACTTCCAAAAACAATTATTAAATTAATTTTTCTATAGCATAGATATGCCTTAGATTCAAAGCCTATTTTACAAACCTGAATTCTGGCAACCAAGAATTTGATTCAACCGATCCAATCCCTACTCCCTCATTCACACACTGTTTGGCAGAGACCAGTGATGAAGTTAGAAGAACTGAACTGGGTGTCTCTCCTTTCTGATCCTCCCGTTTCCTTTAGCCTCCAGAAAAAGAAGGGGGTCTCCCACGCCAGGTGGGCAATAAGACTGAATGTTCACTGCTGGGCTTTGTGGTTGACCTGCGACGTGACTACCAAGCTGTCCGTGAGCACATGCCAGAGGAGAAGCTCTACAAGGTTTACACCTTCAATTCTGTTCGAAAATCTATGAGCACCGTCATTTGCATGCCTGATGGCGGCTATCGCCTCTTCAGCAAAGGCGCTTCTGAAATTGTCCTGAAAAAGTGAGTCTGCTCTGCATTGTAAATGGTATGAAAGGGTCCTTCATACAGACAAAGGCTACCATCTTAAAGTGGGCAAGACTATCTCATTTTGTGGAACTTGCCCCAGTGTGGTCATTTATAAGTGCACCTTCATTCCCTATGTTAACCTTGAAACATCCCCATGCATTTTATTACAGGAATTCTTCCAACCTTGAAAAGTGAGCATTTTTTTGTCTGCAATGCTATTGGAATCCAAACAAAGAATTTATTTTAGATTGAGAAGCAAGCTAAAGAAGCTCAAATAAATATGAATAATATGATGATGAGCTAAGACCATGAGCTTGTTGTCTAAGGCTATCTATGTACCTCACTTGAGGATACATCTGCAACGGAGACAATCAACAATGAATAAAAAGGCCAATTGTGAGGGACAACAACAACAAAAAATCAGGCAAGAAGCAAGGAGAAGTAGGAACTTATAAATAAGTTCCATCCCTCACTTCAACTCTTCCAGTTGTCATTAATAATGGAGTTAAATGCATGCCTAGAACAGTGCATTTTTGACCTTTGTTCTGAAAGCTGCATTTTATTGTCTGTTTGCTTTAAAGTTTTTGACCTATAAAGCTTTTCATGGCATGGAACTAAACTATCTGAGGGAACCACCACCTCTCCCCAGTGAAATCTGCCTGCCCCATTGGATTTGCCACAGGGGTGGGAGGCTACTGATTTGGCCCGTTTCTCTAAAACCGGTAGCTCTGAAGAGCAACAGACACCAAACCGCTGCTCTGTTCTGCCCAGCTGCCCACCCGGGCTTTTGGCTGTCCTTTATTTCCTGCTTTTTCAATCTCAGCTGCTTTGCGTGGCACAGCTGAGGTTGAAAAAGCAGGAAAGAAGAAGATTTTCAAATGCTGTGCATCTGTGCACAGCGCTTATCAGCTGTCTGGGTGGCACAGCTGAGGTTTTTCGGAAATGGTCTGCACACGCACACAAAATGCACTCTCACCAGTGGTGGGATTCTACCTGCCAGAGAACCGGCAAATCGTCGGATTTCTTGCTTTCTAGCTAATCTAATAGCAGAGCTGAGCCTGACACTTCTATTATTCAGTGCAGATTCAGGTAGCAGATGGCAGAAACACAGATCTCTAAGTGAATCTGTGATTCTGTGAGCAATTCAATCTGCCTGCCTGCTTTGCCTGATTTTGGGTAAAAGTTGCTTTTTTTTAATAAAAAAAATCAATATTTACATAAATACTTATAATATTTACATACAATTCACACCCAGCCAGTCCCATGATCACCAAGCCATGCTCAGTCAGCAAGCCATGCCCAACCAGTCTCATGACTACCAAGCCGCACCCACAAATTAAGCCACATCCACAGAACCAGTTGTTAAAGAAATTTGAATCCCAGCCCTGATTTGCCAGAGAAGGCATGCTGCCCATACCATCATCTAGGGACCTACATTCGATGGGGTCTACATATGTGCCTTCTCTGCTGTGGCATCTAACTTATGAAACATTGCCCCCCCTGCCCAAAATCAGATTAGTTCCATCCTTTTTGATGTTCTGGAAGGCCCTCCAGGCCTGGTTATATTATCAGGCCTGGGAGTCCCAGGAAACCAGTGACATGCTTAGATGGCTCAATTACTAAGCTGGCTATTTTTATTCCCTCTTTGCCTAGAGTTTGTATCTTTATATTTACTGTTAATGTGATTTTTATACTTTTAAAATATATTATTGGTTTTTTTAAATGGCTTCACCCACCTTTGGCGAGATAGGCAGCTATATGTATTTGATTAATAAATAAATACATAAAAAACACTGTGTGATCGACCATAATCATAAAATCCCCACAAGTCAATTGCAGAAAGCTTTACTGGGAACAGCTTACATCTTGCGGTGATACATTTAACACCATCAAACAATGACATCTACCTATCCCAGGTCCTTTGGGAAAATTTGATAGGTAGACAAAAATTCTAAATCCAGTCTAAACCTCTGGCTGACTATGCAAAAACCATAATAAATTAAATCTGTGTTACATGAAAACAAGAAAGCAACAGAGCAGTGTGAAATTAACACGGGAAATGCTGACTTAATTGAAATTTTTGGGATGATGGTCATCAGAGAAGCTCTGACGTGGCTCAGAAGTCAGAATTAGCAGAATTCCTGAACATGAGATTTCATTTCTCGCAACCTGCCTTTTGCTACCATTACAGCCTTTTGCAGATGCTTCTTTACCAAGGAGTCAATTTGGTAAGGCCTCACAGTAGAAACTGGGAGACTTTGGATTCTACTCCTACTTTAGACACAAAGGCAGCTGGGTGACCTTGGGCCAGTCACTCTTTCTGAGCCCAAGGAAAGAAGCAAAGGAAAAACACTGAAGAAAATCTTGCCCAGAAAACTGCAGGGACTATTCCAGGCAGTTGCCAGGAATCAATTATGGCTTAAAGGAGCAACATTTTTTTCCCTTTATATCAAAATGAGCCAATTTTGAAAAGTTACTTTCTTTAATAAACATCCTGGTTAAATGAGTCATTGCATACCTTGTATATATGGCAGAACTGGTACCTAAGCAGAAAGGATTCTATATAAACTCCTTTTTGTGTACATATGTGTGTGTGTGTGTGTGTTTGTCCCTTTTACAGGTGCACAAACATCCTAAATAGCAATGGAGAGCTTCGCGTCTTCCGGCCCAGGGACCGAGATGAAATGGTAAAGAAAGTGATCGAGCCCATGGCCTGCGATGGGCTGCGAACTATCTGCATAGCCTATCGTGACTTTCCAGCAGGGAAGGAGCCTGACTGGGACAATGAGAATGATATTGTGATAGATTTGACCTGCATTGCTGTGGTGGGGATTGAGGATCCTGTGCGACCAGAGGTAATGGCTGGATAGAGGTGGATTTTCTCTGAACAAACCTAACTTTGTGCCCCTTTGGATTCCCAGTCCCTCTCAAGTGGGGCTTGGCTTGGCTTGGCTTGGCTTGGCTTGGCTTGGCTTGGCTTGGCTTGGCTTGGCTTGG
>BLBF01000021.1:26024167-26049643 GCA_015471245.1 Laticauda colubrina | reverse complement strand
CCCCCCCCCCCCCCCCGTTTCTTATGACAGCCGAAAGATGCAAAGCGATAGTAGAAGATCTTGAAGGCTGACATAAAGCCCTCCTAGAAAAAGGAAAACCATCAGTCCTAGAAGAGAGAGAGGAGAAAATATAAAGACAATTATTAATCATTAAACAATTACAAAAGAATACACTCCTAGGGCTTATCTGGATACTTGGAATGAAATGCTTTGATCAACTTAGGGGCTTTAACGTCGGTTTCATGAACCCATTCGGCTTGTGAAGAAGGGAAATGTTTCCAGGCTACAAGATACTGGAGCCGACCCCTCCATTTGTGAGAGTCTAGAATTTCTTGAACTTCAAAATGTTGTTCACCTTCAATCAGTATTGGTATGGGAGGGTCAGCCTGGATGAGTCTTAAATCAGAAGTATGTTCAGGTTTTAGCAAACTAACATGGAACACCGGATGAATTCATCGAAGAGTTTTCGGTAAGTTCAGCTGGACTGTTACAGGATTTATAATCCGTTCAATCGTGAAAGGACCAACATATTTAGGACCAAGTTTCTTTGACTTTTGAGTGGTTTGCAGGTATCTGGTGGACAGGAAAACTTTGTCACCCACTTTATATAATTTTTGTGGAGATCTTTTCTTGTTTGCAAACTTCTTAGGAGCTTCATGGGCCTCATCTAATGCTTTACGTGTCACTGGCCAGTTAAGTTGGAGTTGAGTTATCCATTCATCCAACAAATGGATGTTAGGCTTTTCACGAGGAAGTTCAGGTATGTGTACAAAATCTTGTCCCGAAGCTACTTTAAATGGAGTAAATCCAGTACTACTATGTACGGAGTTGTTTATGCTACTTCGGCAAATGGTAGTAAGTCGGACCAGTTATCTTGTTGATAATTTATGTAACATCTAAGATACTGTTCTAACACTGCGTTAGTCCTCTCACAGGCCCCATTGGTTTGAGGGTGGTGGGCGGAGCTTAAGCCCTCTCTCCAAAAATTTGAGGTAAATTGGACCCCTCTGTCAGAAATTATGCGTTCCGGAATGCCATGTAACCTATAGATATGTGAAATAAACAGTTTAGCCAGTGTCTTAGCAGATGGAATCTTGGAACAAGGTATGCAATGTACTTGTTTGGAAAGCAAATCAATTACTACCCAGATAACCATGTTTCCACTGCTTTTGGGTAATTCTACTATAAAGTCCATAGAGATTTCCTTCCAGGGGGCTGTTGGTCTAGCTACATTTTGTAACAACTCTACTGGCTTACCAGGAGGTCTCTTTGCCGAAGCACAAATTGAACAGCTAGCTACATAAGCTTCAATGTCCTTGTTTAAAGTAGGCCACCAGAATTGCCGCTTAACCAGGTGTAAGGTTTTCACAAATCCAAAGTGACCAGCTGCTTTAGAATCATGAGCTTGTTGTAGTATTTGGCCCCTCAGCACCTGTGGCACATACAACTTGGTCCCCACCCAAGCCAAACCATCTCTAACTGTATAGTCATTTGAATGAGCCAGGAACCACTCATACAGTTTTAAAGCTTCTTTTAGTTGTTCGGTTAGGTCATTCGATAAATCCACTTCTTGTTTCTTCTTTTGGGCTCTGGTGATCACCGGGGCAGCTAGATGTATGGTTGAGACAATTGGACTTATCACCTCCTGGCGCATACTATTATATTGGGGTAGTCTCGAGAGAGCATCTGCCATGAAGTTCTTCCCTCCTGGAATGTACTTCAGTGAAAAATTGAACCGCTTGAAATACTGGGCCCAATGAACTTGTTTAGGGGACAGCTTCCGAGGCATTTTTAAGGCTTCCAAATTTTTATGATCAGTCCATACCTCAAATGGTTGTTTTGCTCCTTCCAGGAAATGTCTCCAGGTCAGTAAGGCCCAATGAACTGCAAAAGCTTATTTTTCCCAGACGGCCCACCTTCTCTCAGTTTCAGACAGCTTATGGGAGGTATACGCACAAGGCTGTAAGGTCCCTTTCTCGTTGATTTGAAGTAACACCGCTCCAACAGCCACATCACTTGCATCGGCTTGAATCACAAAAGGAGCTTCCATATCCGGGTGCTTTAGCACTGGTTCTGCAGCAAACAGTCGTTTTAGCTTTTCAAAAGCTGCTTGGCATTCCATGAACCACTCCAACGTTTTGTCCGGCCTTGGCTTCACCTCCCCTTTTGTTTTTAAGAGATTTGTGATGGGCATTGCTATCTTAGCAAACTTCGGGATAAATTGCCGGTGAAAATTTGCAAAGCCCAAGAAGCTTTGAAGTTGTTCTCTGGTACGTGGTGGAGACCATTCCAATATGGCACGCACTTTCTCTGGATCCATTTCTATGCCTTCAGATGAAATGCGCTATCCCAAATAGTCAATTTTCTCTTGATGGAATTCACACTTGGACAGTTTAGCATACAACTGAGCGGCACACAGTTTCTGTAGAACCGACCGCACCAGTTTCACATGTTCATCCAGAGTTTCCGTGTAGATAAGGATATCATCAAGATAAACCAGAACCCCCCTGTATAAATGTTCATGTAACACTTGATTGATCATCTGCATGAATACAGCTGGGGCCCCTTGTTACCCAAAAGGAAGAACGTTGAATTGGAAGCAACTCATTGGGCAGTTAAAAGCGGTCTTCCACTCATCCCCTTCCTTAATTCGAATTCGGTAGTATGCTTCTCTCAAATCCAACTTCGTGAAAATCTTACCCTTTGCTCGGTGGGCCAACATGTCTTTCATCAAAGGAAGGGGGTACACGTTTTCCACGGAAATGGCATTCAAATTTCTGTAGTCCACCACCAAGCGTTTGGAACCATCTTTCTTTTCACGGAACAACACTGGGGCCGCTACCCGGGCCCTAGCAGGTTGAATGAAACCATGTTCCAGATTTTTATCTATAAACAATCTTAGCTCCTCCAATTCCCATGGTGTCATTGAGTACAACTTCGGTTTCGGGAGCTTCACCCCAGGCAAAATCTCAATAGCACAGTCTGTTGGCCGGTGAGGCGGAAGCTCATCCGAGGCCTTCTCACTGAACACTTCTTTTAAATCCCAATACTCCTTGGGAATTTTCTCCTCCCCTTTCACGGGTTCAGTACCTGTGGAAGCTATTTCAATCAGAATCTGAAGCTTCGGCTGGGATCTGCCCTCTTTTCCCAGTCGCTGCTTGGTGCGTATGTGCAACAACCCCTTTCTCCAGTTAACCTGGGGGTTCCATTTCCGGAGCCAGGGCAATCCCAGTATTAATGGTTGCTCCATCCCAGGGACCACAATAAAACGCAGAGTCTCATTATGCTCTCCCATGATCATCTCTATAGGTTCCGTGATAGAACGTGCAGGGCAACCTCCAGCCACTGATCCATCTAATTGGGCAAGGGAAATGGGCATCTTTAAAAGTTTTAGTTTTAAGTCCATTTTCTCCACTACTTCCATTTTGATTATACATCTTGTGCACCCAGAATCTAACAGGGCTAGCATTTCCCCTTCGACCCCTGAATTGGGTACCCTCAACTTCACCGGAATGGTCATAGGGCCCATGCTTGGACTTACCAGGAAGTCGTCTTCCGAGTCGAAATCCTCCTCCTCAGGGGTAACTGGGGTTTCTGATTCCTCTCCTGCGGGAGGGGCGACCTCTGCCATCTCTTTCGACTTTAGTGCTGCTTTGCGAGGCTTTGCTGGGGATTTTTCAGGTTTCTTCCCTTCTTTTGGTGCCCCCTTTGGTTCCAGCTTGACTTTGCAGTTCACAGCCCGGTGACCTTTCTTCCCGCATCGAAAGCAGGCTGAGAGGTTGGGTCTTGCCACCACTCCTCCCCTCTGAAGTTTGGGGACCTCTTGAGGACGTGGGAGGGAAGGCTTGCTCCACTCAGAACTTCCCCGCCGTCTGCTTCGGGTTAAATCAATTTCCACTTCTTCTGCCAGCAAGTACCACATCTGCAAGTCATTTGGGTCTCTTTTAGTAATGCATCTCTGGTGCACATCTTCATTTAAACCATCTTTAAACACTTCTATCAGGGCTTCCTGGGACCAGCCTCGGATATGACCAGTCAACTGTAAATTCTTGGGTGTAGTCAGCCACTGACCTCCGCCCCTGATTTATGGTCTTCATCTTAATCCGGGCCTTGCGCTCTGCCAGTGGGTCCTCAAACCTCGCCCGCAGCGCAGTCATGAACAGGTTATAGTTCATCAACTGGGGAGCATTATCATTATGCAAGGTCACCATCCACTCTGCAGCTGTTCCCTCCAGAGCCCTGGTAACACATCTCACTTTGGCTGCTTCTGAGGGAAAAATCCTCCCCGTGTTCTTCCATATAGCTCCAAACTTGGGCTAGGAAAAATCCCAAGGTTTTGGGATTTCCCTTGTATTTTACTTCTAATGGAGGCAGCCTAGGAGCTCTACGCCTTCTAGGAATTACACCCCCTGCTGAGGGTCCCGGGGCTGCTGCTGGGTCAGGTTGATTTATGGGAGAGGGGGCTGCTCTGCTTCTCCTAGCTGGGACTACTTCCCCTTCCCCTTCATACCTTTGTGCAGCTTGGAGTTGTTCAAAGGCTTTATCAAGGAAGTCTCCTGGCTTGATTCAGTGAGAATTCTCTCTTTTCCTTCTCTTGCCATGGCTCCTCTTTTCCACGCCGGCGGGTAGTTGTGATCCCGGGGGGGTGGTCCTTCTCTGGATCTTTCCAGCCAACCCCCACCGACCATCTGGGCTTCACAGCTGGATCCTCTTCCGGATTGAGCTCTGCTAGCGAATGGGCTTCTTGTACCAGCAAAGAATCTTGCCCTCCAATGGCTCCCAGGTCTTCCTGATCACTAGTTGAAGATGACATGATGTCCAGGCCCCCTCGGAAGAAAATTGGGTGTTTTCTCCAGGTGGGCTGGTAGAGTGAGATTCAGAATAATGTCAGCTGGAGCTCCATTCAAAATCCAAGAAAGAAATACTTAGACTCTTTAAATTAGAGAAAAGATATATTTTACTGGAAGTGAAGTGGTAGCAACCAAAGAATTCTGAATCTGAGAAATTAGGCGCGCAATTCACATATGCAAAGTGATGGAAGTGTTCCCCAATAGTTCAGATGAAACTTCCAATTAGAAGTTGTGAATATGATCATGTGGCCATCTTCAGGTGATGATGAGGCCTCTGTCCGTTGACCTTGGTATACTTTGATAACGGGTTGCAGTTGCGCAGAGAAAAGAAAGCTAAGCGAGAAATAGAAACCTAACTCTATTGTATTCTTCCCCCCCCATTTACACAACAGAAGAATGTAACACCTCCAGCTCACTTCCCAGACTTATCCCTACCTCCCCTACCTCCCGTTTCTTATGACAGCCAAAAGATGCAAAGCGAAAGTAGAAGATCTTGAAGGATGACACTTCACTTATATTTTATAAATCATTAATAATAATTAAAATGTTCCCATCCTTTCCTAATTCAATTCTCCCATTTGTTTTATTTCATTTGCTTATTAACAAACATTCTACTAGATTACAATAACTATTTTATCCATCATTTCAATCATACATTGTTTCATATTCCTAAAATTATTTCTATTTTTAATATAACAATACTATCTTATGTACCTTTGCAGAATCCCTTTTTCAATTAAATTTTCACCCATTATCTCTAAATAGGCCCTGTTTCTCTATATTTTGTTTCTGTCCTTTATAACTTCTTTTCCTTTCCTTCTTCCCTCTCTTCTTCTCCCTCCCCTTTTTACTCCTTTGTCTCTCTACTTCTAATTCTCTCTTCTATAATCCCCTCTTCTGTTGCTTTCTAATATTATACTTATTTTTCAAAATATTCTTTTTTTGGTTGTTTTTATTTTGAGTGGGATGAGAGAGTTGGAAGGTGTGAGAAGTATATGGACCTGGAACAAAGAAAATGGAAAACTGGAGGGGGGAAATGAGAGGGAAGGCAGTATGATTGAAACTGATGGGCAGGGGTAGTTATGTTAGGAGGGGACTATACTTATGTGAATGCAATCTCTTAGCACTTTTAATACCATCAACCATGGCATTCTTTTGGACCAGCTGTACAGGTTGAGAGTGGAAGGCACTGTGCTGCAGTTGTTCACTTCCTTCCTCAGTGGTCATTCCCAAATACTGCTAAGAGTGGGGAAGTCCTACCTGCAGCTCTTACCTATGGGGTGCCTCAAGGTTCAACCCTCTTGTCCCTCCTCTTTAACATCTACATGAAACCATTGGTGAAGTCATATGTCAGTTCAGGGTTCAGTATTATCATTAGGATAGAACAGAACTTTATTTCAGTCTTTAACCATTAACCATATTATGATCACTATGCTGATAATACCCAATTGTACATCTCAGCTTGAGTGTTACAGTTGAAGCTGCCTATGTAGTGGCCCTATGTCTGGAGGCTGTTCAGCTCTGGACAGGGAGGAACAGACTCAACCCTGACAAGAGTGAGTGGCTAAGGCTGAGTTGTTTTCATCTTTAATCTTATACTTCCCCATCCAAGACTATTGGACAACTTGAGGGGATGGGGAATGTTCTCTTGGAGTTGTAGCTTTTCTTTGACCAGAAGATCTTTCACATGGTCATTCATGGTCACCTTCAAATGAACTATTGCAATGAACTCTACATGGATTTCCTGAAGGTATAGCTGCTCCAAAATGCAATGGTGCAAGTAGAAATGAGTGCCCACATTACACCTCTGAATTATCACTATGTTAAGGAGCTGCATTGATTACCAGCTGGTTTACAGGTGTAATTCAAGGTGCTGCACATCAACTTCATGGCAGAAGGCCTGGTTATTTGAGGGAGCAACTATCTCCAATAGTTTCTTGCCTAGCAGGTACAATTGGGCAGAGTGGGTGAGTTCCAGTTCTTTCAGTTAAAAGTTGTCATCTTGGGGATTTAAAATGCATGCCTTCTCAGTTGTGGTGCCTGCTCTCTAGAACATCATAACCCCAGAAGCAGGGGTGGGATTCTACAGGTTCACACCTATTCACTAGAACTGGTTGTTAACATTCTAAGCAGTTCGGAGAACCAGTTGTTAGAAGAAATTACTGGCCTAATCCTGTAAGGAAGGCAGGAAGGAAACATCCTGGTGTTGCTTAGAGAAACTGCCTCTCCATTAACTCCTATTACATTCTTGGTAGGACTAGACTTCCTGTCTCTGGAACTTCTCTGGAGGTTTTTTCCCCTGCTTTGCTGGTTCTTTGCTTGTGTGGAGTGACCATTCAAAGTTACAGAGGCACTGAAAAAAGTGACTTAGGACAATTTTTCAAACTTACGACTGTTGCAGCATCCCCACAGTCATGAAAGGCCAGGCGAGGAGATGCATGCCTCGATGTAAGTGATAATGAGTTGGCAACACCCAGCCAATAACATGACCACCAAACCATGTCCACCCAGTCACATGACCACCAAACCACGCCCACCACCTAAACCACACCCAAAGAACCGGCTGTTAAAATTTTTGAATCCCACTCCTGCCCAGAAGAATATGTGGATCCCACCTTTAAATACTCTATAAATATCTAACAACCAGACCTGGGATTAGAGTTTGTGGAACCCCTGGCATTCTTTGGTTATTTTTATGGTTTTGTTTAGGCTTTCTTGTTTTTCTTTTATATTATGTATTCTTTTAAAAGTGTCAATCACCTGGGGTCATTTTGGACTTGCTACTCTCGAACATAGAACTGGGTTCCACAGTTCCCGAGGCATTCAAATGTGTGTGTGTGCATGTCTATCTATTTGTATCAAAGATTCCCTTTCTTTTCTTATTCAAGTTCTCCTGGCTGGCTAGCTAGCGAATTATCTTTCTTAGCCTTGTAGAATAGAATGCAATTTTGTCTTTTTTTCCTCTTTAATGTGTGGGTCTATTTAAAAACTTCCAGGAGAAATATATAACAGAAGAAGTCTGGTAGCATCTTTTCCAACTAACACATTAAAAAAAACCCAGCTTTCATAAATTATAGCTCACTTTATCAGAATAATGGAACACCTAAACTGATGTAGAATTTAAATTGGGGGCGGGAGGAAAGAAAGCTTCACCCCAATTTAAATGCTGCATCTGTTCAACCACTCCACACTTCTGATGAATTAGTTCTCAAAAACTTATGCTTTTTAATTTCTTAGTTGGAAAGGGTGCTACCAAACTCCTAATTTTTTGCCTACCATAGATTAACATGGTTCTCCTCCTACAGTGTTTATTGCAGAACATAAGGAAAGAAATGCAGTAAATAAATCAGGAGCTGGTGTTTATTTCTGCTACGGAAGAAGTGAAGTTGGTAGAGAAAGAATAGAGGAGAGAAAAAGAACATCAAAAGGGAATGACTAGGGGGGGTGGGGAGAAGAATCAGGGATACCCAGGAATACCTGTGGGGAAACTCAAGCAGGCATAGCTGTGTTCTCAAATGGGAGGAGTGTGCAGCCAATAATATGTTACACAGCAGAGTCTCAACCTACACCCTATTCATCTTGGTTCAGAAAAAGCTCTGCCTGAAGTTAAGCAGTGTTTGATATACAAAACAAGTGAAAAACTTTCTACCACAACTCTAGAGACTTTGGCCTCTAAACAATTGTGATTCTCCTGTCCCTGCTCCTCATAAAAGGGAGTTCACATTGGCAAGATCACTTATTAGGAATGCCTGCCCATGTGTTGCGTGATGGAGGTTTAAGGCACTTGAACAAGTTTTATTGATTTGTCCTTTATACCTGACCTGGTGTGCAGGCTTAATTTCTTCCCCTATTTAGCCAATTCTTGGGCTGGTCCTAATCAGAGATTGCAAGTGTTTTAATAAAACAGCCAGTCTAGTGAAATGTCCAGGAACATTGCCCATTACTATGAGGAGGCAGTGGGTTTGAGCTCTGTCAAGAAAATAATAGATTTTGATAAACATACCAGCTTGATTCTATTATGATTTCTCTCCTGGCTGTATTGCTTTCAGCAATATTGTTCTGTTATAATGTAGATTTCCAGTCTACAAACTATCCAGCAAATCAATAAATTAACCTAAATGAACATATGTGTTTTAATTGTCATTGGGTTAGCAATGGATGAATTAGATCAATTAAAATACTGTGAGAACACACAACTGTTGAGATCATGATAGAGAAAAGAGAGAGTGGAGTTTTTTTGCCCATCACAAAAAGAGGAACGTACCAACCATCTAATTTCGTGTCATCCCCAGGGCATAGCAGGTACCGATGTGGCAAAAGAGGCCTCTGACATCATCCTGACTGATGACAATTTCTCCAGCATCGTCAAGGCGGTGATGTGGGGTCGCAATGTTTATGACAGCATCTCCAAATTCCTGCAGTTCCAGCTCACTGTCAATGTGGTGGCCGTCATCGTAGCCTTCACTGGGGCCTGCATCACCCAGGTGGGCTGCATTGCAAGGTGGAGCTGTAAATGGAAGATGGAGGCCTGGACAGTCTAGAAATTGGGAAAATACACAATGGGGATACAATGGAATGATCTGTTCCAGCTGTTTCTCACATCCCGGGTGGAAAAGTATGTGAGTGTGTGTCTTAGATGACTGTATAGAAAATGTTGAGAAAGATTAAGAGAAGGAGAGATAATCCCTCATCAAATCATGATAACATATTAAGAACCATAAATTTAGAAGGAGCCACTAAGCCAACAAATCCAGATCTGTGATCCATGCAAGAATACAAAGATTCCCAACTGAGAGTTGTTCAGTGCCGGTCCCATTACGTCCCTGAGTAAACTTCTCTTACTGCTAAGAAGTGTTTCCAATTCTTCAGCTGGAATTTGCCTTTGTGCCTTAAATTCAATTAATCTTCCCTCTGGGATGATAAAGAACAGGTTTTAGTATTCTTCTGTGCAGCATCATTTTGGAGTGTTCCAATACATTGAACACAACACATTTTCGGGGAGAAATCCTTGCAGTTGTTATGGCAATAGTTAGTTCCAACAACTCTCTGACTCTCTGCCTAACCTAATTTTTTTTTTTCATTTTGACTGAATAAGTTACTTGGATGAGTAATGAAAGTCTCAGTTTAATAAACTTTGGTCCAGTTGCTGTGATTTAACATTTTTAGATGCTTTTGGCCTGAATGATTGAGTCTTCATTTACACAGTGAAACTACATTCTCATGTATGGCTGAGGGCAAGGCACTTATACAGCCACTCTAATAAAGGAAATGCATATGTCTTTTGTGATATACATTCTCGTAAGCTTGCTGGCAAAATTCTGGGAGTTGAAACCCACCATCTTAACATTGCTAAAGTTGAGAAACACTGCTCTATGGTAAAATTCCCTGATGTCAAGGGCCCTATAGGGCCTGACAAACAGAATTAATGGACAATGAAATTAGATAAATCATCTTAAAATCGTCCTAAGATTTGATTAGGTGTTGGTTCAAGCCACCCAATTGGTGATAGATACATGGCATTACTAGGTGAAGGAGAGGGTTGCTCCCACACAATCTGCTATTTTCTGCAAATATTTATAAATAAAGCATTTCTAGCTAACAAATATGCATGCAGGCACATAAAAACCAGCTACTTCTCATTCTTTTTTAGATGGGTTTCTTTCTTTAAATTCAAACATGCTTCAGCTACAATTACTCTCAACTTCTGTTATTGGGTCAGTCCATTTAAAGATTATATACTGGATTGAGGACTACAGAACAGTATAGAGTCCCTGTGAATTTTAAAGCACAGATGCAAAGGGTTAAAAAAAAAAGGACTTTCCCTGCTTTAATTAGACCTGTGATGAAGCTTGACTCTATTTATTTTTTATTTATTCTACTTTCTTTCTTTCTTTCCATACCACCCTTCAATAAAACTTCCAGGGCAATTTACAAAGCCGAGTTAAAATGCTAATAAACCATGACAACATGTACATAAAAGTGAAAAGAAAGCCTGGGAAAATTAAAAACTCAACACGGTCTCTTTCAGGTTGCCATCTATGTGATCCCAGATGATAAGGGCAAAATATGTTGTAAAAAATGTAAAGAAATAGGATATTGATAGTCCTCGACTTACAACAATTTGTTCAGTGACAAAGTAAGTACGGCACTGAAAAAAAGTTTTTCACGCGCATGACCCTTGCAGCGTCCGCATGGTCACATGATCAAAATTCAGGTCCTTGCCAACTGACTCACATTTAGGAGAGTTTCAGTGTCTACGGGTCATGTGTGATCACCTTTTATGGCTTTCTGACGAGCAAAGTCATTGGGGAAGCCAGATTTGTTTAACAACTGTGTTACTAACTGAATAATTGCAGTAATTCACTTAACATTTGTGGCAAGAAAGGTCATAAAATGGGGCAAAACTCACTTAACACTTGTCTTACTTAGCAACAGAAATTTTGTGCTCAATTGTGGTCGTAAGTCAATGACTACCTCTATATTATATCCTATAAATTGAACTTATAAGAATATTGGGGGGGGGTGTTGTTTTTTGGGTTTTTTTTAGTAATCCAAGCAACATTTTGAAAGGTAAAAAATTAATAGTTTTTTTCTTGGTTGCAGTGAGACAGATAATAGCAAGATCCTGGAAACCAGGAAAGGCTCTGAATAACTCTATATGATGGCAGAGATATTAGAAAATTACTCTAGTGGAAAATCCAACTTAAAAATATGGTAGTATGGTATTATGATAAAATACAAGATAATTTTTTAAATTTCACCTGGTTTAAACACAGACATAACGATTGTCTATTACCCAGAATTCTAAATAATGTAATTAAATAAGGCTATTTTAGTGTGTGTGTGTGTGTGTGTGTGTGCGTTTTCTGAGGTTTTTGTGGGTATTTATATGTGGATCTTTGGTTATTCGGGTTTTCTCCGGCGTAAAATTGGAGGTATCTAGACGATATTTCGAGGAAGTCTCATTCATCATCTTCAGGCTTGAGTCTTCAGCTTTGTGTTTCTCGCAGTAATGTGAGTTTGCAGCTGCTTCTTCCTTTTAATTTTACACAGGACAAAAACCCGAAGATCCATATATGTATATATATATATGTATATGTATGTACGCATGTGTGTATATATATATATATATATTTGTTTTTTTAAGTTATCGCGGGTACTTACATGTGTGCTGTTCAGCTTCCTTCGGGTATTATCCCACGTCATTGTAGTTCTGTTAAAGTTCTGTAGAAGCCTGAAGATGGCAGATGAGATTCTGCTGAAACGTTGCTACAACTTTAACAGAACTACAATGACGTGGGATAATACCCGAAGGAAGCTGAACAGCACACATGTAAGTACCCGCGATAACTTAAAAAAACAAATATATATATATATATATACACACATGCGTACATACATATACATATACACACACACACACATACACACTCACTCCACTGTATTATAAGGCTATTTTATTTTGTGTGTGTGTGTTTAAACAAACAGATGGTGGGTGGGTGGGTGGGTGTATTTAAACAAACAGATAGTGAGGGCAGCTGGATGATACCTTCCAACATTATCATGACTATACAGGTAGTAAAGCAGAAATGTTTTCAGATACTTGATTCCTAAATTTCCTGCACTGGTCATAGCTTTCTCCAATTGAGTATCTGCCCAGGTGTGTGACAAATCCCAAAATTCTGTCCCTTGACAGAAAGATTCAGAAGAAAGCTTTAGAAAGAGACATTTGCGGCAATTCCTTCCTTACCAATGAAAAGATCTGGTTGTTTGTTGGTTCATGGATATACAGTCAAAACTGAAACATGGACACCTCCGTAATATTTTTGTGTGTGCGTGTGCGCGCACATGCGCGCCTTCAAATCAGTGTTGTCTCCTGGTGACTGCCTGAATAAGTCCCTGCAGTTTTCTTGGTAAGATTTTCACAAGTAAGTTGCCCTTGTCACCTTCTTAAGAGACAAGAGTGAGTGACTGGCCTAAGATCATCCAGCCAGTTTTGTACCTAGGGCAGGTTTAGAATTTATGGTCTAGCCTGGTGTGTTAACCACCACATTAAACTATCTCTTTCCATAATATCTGTTGGGATATAAAGCATTTGAATGTTGGAAAATAGTTAAGTTACTGGACTATTTCCAACCCTGTCCCTTTCATCTGAGTCCAAAGAGACTGTGAGAATCGTGCTTGGAAAGGAAATTAATTTGGGTTTAATCAGAAGCCAGGAGCTTGACACCGGCCACTATGCAGTTCTAACACATCTGGAAGGCACTGAGCTCAGAAAGTTCTTAACGTTTTGACATGTTTTAAACAGAATGGAAAATGACTTTTGAAAGATACCATCTGTCTTACTGAAAATGAGGCTGACCCTAAATTCCACTTCAATTTAGCAATTTCTCTTATAGCAATGAACTCGGGTGATGGGAGGATTCAAGAGCAAGCGTGACAGTCACACAATCACAAAGACATCCACCCTTACACACACATGCACAATTTATTCCTATAACTATCTGTTGCCTTCGTAGTTATAAAAAAAAAAAACATATACACATACACCGTATATTTTGTGTGTGTGTATGTGTGTGTATATATATATCTATACACACACACATACATACACATACACAGTGTCCTCTGAAGACATCCTGCATTACCCACTTACCTCCCAGTTAGTAGTACCTCTCATAATTTTAGTCTCTGAACTTTTATCGCCTTTTCATTTCAGAAAAGACAAGTGTATGTTTATATGTGTGTGTAAAAATAATTAGTTTAACATCTGTAAATATATAATATTAATCTGACTATAAAACATTTTTTTAAAAATGATGAAAAATTATGCTACATTAAAATTAGAAGAGCGAGCCCCAGCAGCCCCCGATATTAATAGTGGGTGTGTTGGTTGCTCTTCTTGATCATCTGCCACACTCTAAGTCAGAGGTCTCCAAACTTGGCAACTTTTAAGACTTGTAGACTTCAACTCCCAGAATTCTCCAGCCAGTTGTGAAGTTTGGAGACCCATGTTCTAAATAGTCATCTAAAAGATTGAACTATGGCAACTGGACCAAAATTTGTTAAATTTAATAATTGGTAAATTCAGAAAAGCAAGACTTGTCTTGTTTTGTTCTTTCATTCTTGATGGATTACTTCTCCATTTCCTCCTCCTTTTGATTTCGAGGCAGCAGTTCATAAGCTCAGCTCTTAGTTGATGCACAGGCCCAAGCTAAAATTCAAAAGTAGTCTGATCGCAGCAGGGTTTTTTGCCTAACAAAGGTGCTACCAGATACCTTCTGAATTTTTTTTTTTTGAAAATTTTTTTATAATTTTAAAAAATTTAATTTTTTAACAAACAAACATATACCAACAAAACACAAAACATAGAAAACATAAAATATCTTTTTGGACGGCAGTTTGATCCCGAGTTACATCTTTTTGTACAGACATAAATTCAAGTTCATGCTTACTTTTATATAGCAATTCCATTTCTTGTTTACTATTTTACATTTTCTATATAGCTTCTCCCCTCTTTTCACTCTCTTAATTCTATTATATTTATTTCATCTCAATTTAAATCATTATACTTATATCTTTTGTCTGTCCTGTTTCAGCTGTCTATTATTTTTTCTCATTAACACAAAATTTCTTCTGTAATGACTGATTGGAGTATAATGCCTTGTCATACTTATCCTTCCCCTAATTTTAAAGCTTAACATAACACATGATTTTCATTCGGATTCTGCGTAATACATTCTAAAAATAAACTCAATATTTTAAAACAGAAAGAAAAAAGTTTTTTTTTGATATATAATATAATTAAAACAACAATCCATAGCAATTGAAATTATATCATTATAATTAATATTCATTTAAGTCTTAAACATTTTACACAATCCTTTCTAAATAAATATACTTCTATGGGAACACTTATAGATTTTGCTTAGTTACTTTCTTTAATTCAATTCTCTCATTAGATACCTTCTGAATTTTGATTACCATAGAGTGGCATGGCTGCTCTCCCACAAGGCTTCAATCTCACTTGAGCTCTTCTGCCTAGAAATGCCCCTCGTGGTGATACATAGATCAATATAGTGATGCAGTTCACCTAATACACCCTAAGTACCAGAAGCTTTGACTAGTACTGACTTGTTTACAAAAAAAGTTTTCTCATTTCTAAGCAAGTCCATTGGTATCATGTCTTAAAGTGGATAGAGTATGCTTTGTATGCCTAGAGGTGGATGGGTATATGCTTTCTTCACTTCCTGGAGATGTTACAATTTTCCTTCTCAATTACCCCCAAAGGATTCTCCTCTCAAGGCAGTACAGATGCTGTGGGTGAACCTCATTATGGATACTTTTGCTTCCTTGGCACTTGCCACCGAGCCCCCAACCGAGGCCCTGCTGCTGCGCAAGCCCTATGGACGCAACAAACCCCTCATATCCCGGACCATGATGAAGAATATTTTGGGCCATGCTGTGTACCAGCTCATTATCATCTTCACTCTCCTCTTTGTGGGTGAGTTTATAAGTGAACTATAGAAGGTAGAGGGGAAAAAGTTGGAGATCTCTACTTACTGTCCCAGATATTTTCTGGATTTATGTAGCTTAGCTTTGCCTCATCAAGGCAATTCAGTAATTATGACTGTCACATTTCTTTTCCAGGGGTATCTTATCCCTAATCCCTGGCTTGTGAGACAACCTGTGCTATTTTTTGTATGTGTGTATGGCAAATTTAAAGGGAAGAAATGAGAGAAAGGGGAGAAAAATAATTCCATAGCGCCATCTGTTTGTCCTTGTAGCATTAGGGCATTCCAATGGGGGGAAAAGATCAATTTCACAAGATATAAATAGAATCAAACTTTAGTTAGGAAAAAGAAAGAAAGGAATAAAAAATTTCTTTTCAACTTTAAGTCGTCACTTGTGACACGATTAGCGATGGAGGGGATGAAAACAGAGAATTGCTAAAACCACAGTCAGCATTTTGAAAGAGCTACTGGAAAGTTCTGATGAAGAGGCTGCCCCCTTAAACTAGGAGGCAGTAAAGATGTTCCAAATTACAAAGTTGATGTAAAGAAGTTCCAAGTTACAAAGCCCCAAGAGACTGAGATTGTACAGAAACAACAGATATCAGAGATGATGAACATTGACTAAAACTAAGCCTAGCAGAATTCTTAGCTATTTCTCTAAAGAATAGACAGGACTTGAATCAAATTCCTTTAGATTCAACTGTTAACTGGAAATCCCACTCTAATCAGAGCTGGAGGAGAATCTTAGTTCCTTCTCTCCCACCCATGTATTCCTTTTCTCTTGGAGTACTGCCTGCCATTTCCAAGAGAACCAAAGCTCTTCACCCTGGAAAGGGAGGGATTGAGGGAGAAGCCCTTTTTTTACATGCTAAAGTAAGGTCCCTCCTAACAAGAAGTCTTGCATCTCTCAAGAAGATCTAGGATTCCAATCCCAACATGTTGATTTGAATGTCTGGGCTGGCAGCTTGTCATCTGTCATGAGGGGCTGATAGGTAAGCAGCAAGAGTGAATCTGGGATGGGAGTTTACTTGTCCATTCGGTACAACACCAAACTTTGGTGGAGGGATGAATTTGCCTGGTTGAAACTTGCATTCTCGGTCCATGATGCATTGCTTTACTCCCTTTCCTTACCCCACAGGAGAGGTTATATTTGACATCGACTGTGGCCGCAACGCTCCCCTGCATTCTCCACCCTCGGAGCATTACACCATCATCTTTAACACCTTTGTCATGATGCAGCTGTTCAATGAGATCAATGCCCGCAAAATCCATGGAGAGCGCAATGTCTTTGATGGCATTTTTGGCAACCCCATCTTCTGCAGCATTGTTTTGGGCACTTTTGGCATACAGGTATAAGTTTGCAGCAAACAGTTGTGAAAAGCTGGATGGAGTTAGAAAAAAAGATGGAAAAGAGGCATGTACTTCCTCTTTCCGTGGACTTCCACAATAACATTAGCAATAGCACTTAGACTTATATACCATTTCATAGTGCTTTACAGTCCTCTCAAAATGGTTTATAGAGTCAGCATATTTATTGCCCCCAACAATCTGGGTCCTCATTTTACCCACCTCAGAAGGATGGAAGGCTGAATCAACTTTGAGGTACTCAGGATCGAACTCCTGGAGTGAGCAATAAGTTAGCCCTGTAGTACAGTATTGCATTCTAACCACTGTGCCACCATAACCTGGTGCCCTCTAGATGTTTCAGATTCTTAGCCAGTATGGTCAATGCTCCCATCCCAGGTAATCCCAACACATTTAAGGGTAGCTAGTTAGGAAAGCTGATGTATAACCACACAGTGGCTATGTGCGTGCGTGCGTGTGTGTGTGTTTGTGTGTGTGTGTTTGTGTGTGTGTGTGTGTGTGGTGTGCCTGTATCTATGTCTGTATGAAATGTAAATGTTTATGCATGCTTTTGTAAGTAATTATTAAAAGTCCCTGACACTTCACAGGTAGACAAGGCAGACGTACTGTATAACTGCCCTAAGTATGCATCCTGGCGGTGAGGACTGCAACTGGAAGGAAAGACCTGGAAGACAGGGAGAAGCAAGGTTGACAGAAGACAAATACATTAAAATACAAATTGTGTATACACAGCTGGATAGCATGGAGAATAAAGATTACCATCATGGAAATATTGCACAAATGGTTTACCTCAACGAATATGACATTGAGACATTTTTAAGCCCATTTTTAAGATAACACTGGGAATGGGATCAGTTGGTATGCTTTCGTGACTCACAGGAAATATAGGAAGAGGGAGAAGGGACAGCACACCAGGCCAGCAAGAATCTGTTATTATAGCCAATCTCTATTCAAGTAACTTTAGCCTTCTAGTGGTGTTGATTTCATGGTCTAATCCAGGGCCTCAGCTTTGCTGGCTGAGGAATTCTGGGAGTTGAAGTCCACAAGTCTTAAAGTTGCTAAGGTTGGAGACCCCTGGCTAGTTCACTTAGTGAGGCTGGTGAATGGATGGATACATGGATGGATGCATGGATGCACAGATGCATGGATGGATGCATGGATTATTTGTATTTAGACAGTCTCAGATATTTTATTTGCTTTGAGCTTTTACTTTAAACCTCTGGTGCTTCTTGCCCTGCAACATATAATATTTTAGCCCTTTGGTCCTTTGTTTTCAAACCCTTTTCTTACATTTACCTGAGGGTCTTGTTCCTCAGATCCTGGATCTGTTCCTATCTCTTCTTTGTCCTGCATCTGACCCAGATTTTCCTTCTGTCCTCTTCAGGCAAGCCACTTCTAGTACTAAAAAGTTGGCTATCCACTTACCATCCCTCTTTTTCCCCCATTCCCACCCCACAGATCGTCATTGTGCAATTTGGGGGGAAACCATTCAGCTGTTCTCCACTGAATGCAGAGCAATGGCTGTGGTGTCTTTTTGTGGGCTTCGGGGAACTCGTCTGGGGACAGGTAAGGAAATCATTTTCGTTTGCACCAGTATGTGCTCTATCTTACTCCTCCATCTGTATGGATATTTCCTTCCAGGTCTTATGTTCAGATTTATGACCCCCAAAAATATGAAACAGGAGAGAAGAAAGTCATTTCTTAGTCATTTTTGCTGCACCGTTTATAGAATTGTATACCTCTCTCTTTCTTCCCATATTTATCTATCCCACCTTCCTTCTTTTTTTTTTTCAAGTGAATGTTCTTCATTTCAAATTTGGCCACAGATAAGGTGCTCCAGACCTATAAAACTGTCACTGCTCTTTTTCTCCCGTTGCCCTATAGATTTACATAAAATTCTTATATTATTTTTATATTACAACTATATATTTTTGCAATGCAGTATAATCTAGAGTACTTTCTAAACTCCTCTAGCCTGGAATATGTCTTTTCCACATCCGTGGCCTACTGAGATGTTGTTTTCATGAAACAATCTATGGTTGCCCCATGTTCTATCACTATCGCTATTTATTTTACCCGAAAAATATTGAAACTGAGCAAGAGATACCTTCTACAGAGAAAAGACTGAGAAGTAGCCTAGGTATTTACACCCTATTGCAGGTCATTGCCACCATCCCTACCAGCCATCTTAAATGCCTAAAGGAAGCAGGACATGGCCCTGGTAAGGATGAGATCACAGATGAGGAAATGGCTGAGGATGAGGAGGAAATTGACCACGCTGAGCGGGAGCTGCGCCGTGGCCAGATCTTGTGGTTCCGTGGCCTCAACCGCATCCAGACCCAGGTATGAGACAGTGAGGAGAAGCCTCCTCACCTCTGACTCCGACCAGTGCTTCCCTCCCCACTCCCTTACCCAATCCTTCCTTTGCTTTAGCAGTGACTTGAAGACAAATCTTTCATCTGGTTATCTCCTACCCCTTCCCAGGACATGGTGGTTTCACCCTGATGCTCATGCCTGGTGGAGAGAGAGAGAGAGACCTTAAATGCCAGGCATTTCCACACTGCCTTGTTTCAAGAGAATAAACCAATGAATGCCTTGCTTGAATGCATGAACAGGGGCAGCTTATAGAAGCAGAAATGGGATGGTGATTGGTTTTCTGTTTTGTTTTTGTTGTTTTTTTGTTTGTTGTTGTTGGGCTACTTAAAAATTGTCCAAGAAAAAGCAAATCTGTAACAGCAATTGTAACAGTACTGCTACAGTCATTGTAATACCAGTACCAATAAGGAAATTGTAGTCGAGTTAGTGGTAGTAATTTCTTCAGTAATGGGTCATGTTAGTTCCTCATAACATAAATGAAGAAAAGAAGCTGAAACAGGATGTCTTGTCCAAGGACATCCAGTATGATGCATGAGTATGGAAACAAATTGACTCAATTCTGACCACACGGTTATTAAACCCCACCACGGCACTTCCATAGAGAAAGATGATAATGGTAAGAGCTACATAACTTGCACTATCCAAAGGGCCCCAAATATAATTCTGGCTATGGCATATTGTATTTGCTTTGGGGGATTTTTTGGGGGGGAGCTTTATCCAAATGTTCATGATGGTATTGGAGCTGGGGCCTCATGCATAACAACCTGCTGAATCTTTATTCTGTTACTTCATCCCTTGCTCATGTGCAGGTTCACACACAATTATTGTACAGCCTGAGAGTGAAAAATCAATTGCCACTTCAGCATATGATTTAGAGCAGAAAAAGAGAATAAGTTTAGAATCCTGCAGTTTGGAAGTACCCCAAAAATCATTTGAATTAAGAATTAATTAATAATCAATTTGATTTACCTGGGCTTATAAAGATCTGCATTATATGTTCCTTTTAAACAAAAACTAAAGCAAGGGTTATCAGGCACATATACGTTGCACTCATAAATTTGTGGTCAGTGTCAATGCCAATGTGGGACACCCAGAACTCATCTGAAGCTGCTCCTCCTCGGGTACTTATAGCATTTGCATACAGGTATGAGTGGTCACCAGTGGTCCATGTGAACGGCATGATTCCAAAAACACCATGTCTGGCTTCTATATTCTAATTACATGCTTTCTGGTTGCAGCCTTTCCCCCTCCCCCATCCCTTCCCACTTCCTCCCACTGCCTCAAAGAGGGGGTGGGACATGTGCCTTGTTGCAACTCTTTTTTTTTCTTTTAGCATGTAAAAAAAAAATGTTCCTGCCTTAAGAGTTGATGCTCTTGGATCAAGGAAGTTCCCTGGCCAGGAGCATGATGAGAAATGACCAATAGCATGTGATGTATCGAAATTGCTGTTGAATGGTTAAAATGAAATGACTGCCACCCAAGCATCATGTCTTCCAACCCTTCCCCCGACAACAGCTCTTAGTCAACTTACACTGATGAAGGGTGCTCGGGGGGCCCATCTTTCATGACAGAACCCAGGAATCTGGCTCTCCTCCCAATCTCCCCCTTCAGGAGTAAAAACCAGGGCTTCCAGGATGGAATGTAGAGGTTTCAGGCATGCTTAACCCCTCCATTCAATGCAGACCCCCCTCATCTCAGCCTGTTTAGTCAACTTCATCCCCTTGAGATGTAAGTTGTAGCCACAGTGCCACACCCATCTGAGTCAAATGAGTCAGAACAAGGGCAGCTTCTACAAGGCTGACTAGCCAAAGGAGAGGGGAGCAGGGAGGTTCCTGTAGTTCAAAATGCCTTGCACCAAAACCTACTGGTATCCAATTGGAAATTCTCCTGCTTCTGCCTGCTCATATCATTTGCACCAGCAGGAGATCAAGAATTCAAAACTGGTTTGTACCGATCTTATATCTCCAAGCTGACTGATTTATCTGGATCTATTACATCTAATTTCACCACCATGTGACCTCATAAAGAAGTTTTAGTCCGTGCCAGCTCTAAGTGACATGTTTCCTATTGCAAAAGTGGGAAAGTAAAGTTCAAAGAGTAATTTGGCAAAACCCATCCTGGTAAGTTCATGGGACTTTCCCCATTCCTGATGTGCTATTCAGCCATCTACCAGTCAGCAGATAACAATACCGGCATGATGTTTGCTGAGCCCTTTGTTAATCCCTATCTTATCTCTATTCCCAGTCTCTGCCATTACCTCACTTTCCTCCAAGGTAAGGGGTGAGGAAGCTTAACAAATTTTAGACACCTTGAAGCTATCTGTGCCAAAATAAATATAAGAAAAAATACCATAATCCTACTGGGAACAGAATGAGCAACATGGGGACACAGTGGAATAAAAAGAAGCTGTAATCTGTATGTACCATGGATAGATGCAGGCCGTATCTTACAGTGGGAACATTCATTCCACTTTCTACTAGGCTCCCTTTGGGCCATGCTGAGTTTGTGATACTGTCCAAATACTATTGATAGTTATGAATTATAATTTACATGGAATGAGGAGAATGTAATACTCCTCAAACACTGTTATATTTGGAACAGAATGCATCATCTAAGCTTTTCTTTTTTGAGAACTTCTATGATCTTGGATTAACAATAATATGTAAACAACAATAATAATAATAATTCCTCACCAAGCATGGTTCTCTAAGAAAAGACTTTTCCCCTTCCCAGCTATTTCTTCCTTTGTGACACACCTGACTACTCTTAAAAATAGTAAGTTGGGATTCCTTGATATAATACATCCAATGTATAAATTCAGTAGAATTCATATGAACAAGCTTTTCTATGAACTACGTAATGTCCCATTGCAAGTAATATCTACATACTCACAATTGGAAGTTTTTTCATGTGAAACATCACCAAAATTTTCCTATGCATAGAACTTCTACTCCATTGGGCAGGGGGGAAGCGTACATGTACACATAACACATCCTTCCAGTCTAAAAGTGCCAGGATAGTTTTATGTGCTGAATATATCAATATCCTGAATGCATAAACTTTTCTTTCTTTCTTTTCTGTTTCTTTCTCTTTTTTGCAGGGAGTGTGGGAAGACATGTAATAAATGGGTGTAAATTCATGTTTAAAATTTAAGGTAGAGTCTGACAATGGACATGTCTCAAGGTGACAAAGGTGGATCCTAAATCCCTCTTTCCCTTTCCCTTTTCACACAGATACAAACATATATGTAACTTCGCTGTCATTTACACACACTCTGTCTTTCCAACCAATCTATTTCATGTGTGGGAACAAAAAGGTTTACTTACCCTTTCTTGGCATGTCAAAATCTCATATTTTCCTTTGTCTTGTTAATAGTGCAAACTAAGAAGCCTACCCATTCAGTATCCTCCTCGGTTGTTCCCAGTTTTAATCAGCTTGTGCATACAGTGGCTGGGACCATGCTAAAATCATCATCTGGTTTCCTTGATTTTGGTGTAGAACAATGAGTGAACGAAAGCAAAATAGAGTGATGCAGAAGGTCCTTTCCATCAACCCAAGAACAAGAACCTGACCTACAGACATAAATAAGAGAGAAACATCTCCAAAAGGATTGGATCAATATCCATTCATTTTTCCAAGTAGATATTTTACAGCATAAGAAGGGAGGTTTGTCTCAGAATTTATATACATAAACTATCGCCAATAATACTATGCAACAGTTCACTGTATGGGGATGCCCAAAGTTCAGTTACATACTTCATGAATACATTACAACCAGGGGTGGAATTCAATTTTTTTAACAACTAGTTCTGTGGGCGTGGCTTAGTTGGTGGGCGTGGCCAACTCAATATCACACACATTGAGACACGCATCTCCTCGCCTGGCCTCTCATAACTGTGGGGATTCTGCAGCAGTCATAAGTGCAAAAAATGGTCATAAGACACTTTTTTCAGTGCCATTGTAACTTTGAATGATCACTCCACACAAGCAAAGTACCAGAAAAAGAGGGGGAAAAAACTCCAGAGACGTTCCAGAAAGATGAAGTCTAGTCCAGCCAAGAACGTAATAAGGGTTAACAGAGAGGCAGTTTCTGTAAGCAACACCAGAATGTTTCCTTCCTGCCTTCCTTACAAGATTAGGCCAGTAATTTCTCCTAACCGGTTCTCTGAACTGCATGGAATGTTAACAACCGGTTCTAGCAAATATGTGCGAACTGGCAGAATCCCACCCCTGATTACAACCAACACATCTGCGTGAACTAGAAATAATAGCTAGATTTAAATGTGGGGTTTCTTTTTTTTTTTTAAACTACACAAAATGCATGATGAGTTTCTGAAATACATTATGGTTTATCTTCTTTTAATCTTTTATTGAAATCTCTGTAGGTATTTTTTTTTGTGCACTGTCTAATGTAATGTGGCCACCCCTCTCTGTCATACTTCAGATAAGTTGGGATTTAACAGAGTTTCTAGCCAATATGGTCTTCCTGGATTAGGGAAAGATGGGAATAGGTTTCCTGCTTATAGGGGATGTCTAGATCACCTACTGTATCATGCTATGTCATAAGACATGGCTTACTAACCAGGTTGCCTAGTTTCCTATTCCCCAGTTTCATATTTCATGCTAAGCCAAAACCAAACATTTTGGCTTAGTGAGCCACATAGTGTACACTACATACTTGTAGATAAGCCAAAAATTTGTGGTGTCAAAATACACCCCCCCCCCAAATTGGCTTATGTTTATTTGCAGATGGGCTTGTCTGCAATTTTTTAAAAATAAAGTGTGTATGTATGTATATATATGTGTGTGTGTGTGTGTGTGTGTGTGTGTGTGTATTTGTTTTTTTAAGTTTTCGCGGGTACTACTAACATGTGTGCTGTTCAGCTTCCTTCAGGTATTATCCCACGTCACTGTAGTGCTTTTAAAGTTGAAGCAACATTTCAGCAGAATCTCATCTGCCATCATTAGGCTTCTGTATTGAGTTCGTATGTGGGTCAGGCTATCACAGTCGTGAGTTTTAAATTTGAGGCTAGCCTACTGTTGTTCAAGGATGTTTTTTTTTTACATCCTGATTAGTTGGGAGTCTTGGTCTGTGTTTATTGGTCTTGGAGTTTGTTTGATTGGTGTTTCTGGTTTCTTCTGTCTGTTTTGTGGCTTTGACTGGCTGGCAACACTCTGTTCTTGTGTTGGAGGCTTTCAGTGCAGCTTGGCTTCGTGTGAAAGGATGGCTATTATCTATTAGGAAGCCAGGTTTCACCTGGGTGCCTGGTGGGGGGGTGTTTGTGCTGGAGGTATCAAAGGGAGTCTGTTTGTGCCCAGGTGTTTGCCTGGCTTGTGTTGTGGAGATCTTTCTATTTGAGAGTGCAGGCTTCCAAATGATTGACAGTCAGGAGGAATCATCTCTTCTATTCATGCTTTCAGGTCTTTTTTCAATCTCTATGGCTTCTCTGATGATTCTGTGGCTGGGGTTTTCTATAGTGGCCAGGGTTTTGGTGCCATTGAAGTTGATGTTATGACCTGTGGTTTTCATGTGTTGGACTAGTGAGGAAGTGTATTCCAGCTTTTTTACTGCATTTTTGTGTTCATCCAGGTGGGTACTTATTCTTCTATTGGTCTGTCCAATGTATGTGGCCGGGCATGAAGCACAGGGAACTTCGTATATGCCTTGGTTTTCCAGGTCAATTTTGTCTTTGGGGTTTCTAAGGATGGCTGCTATTTTTTTGTCTGTTTTGAAGGCAATCTTGATGTGATGCCTGTGTACTATCTTACTGATTTTGTCTGTAGTACCTCTTATGTAGGGTAGGACAGCTGTTCCATAGGTCTGTTGATCTTCTAGGTCTCTATTCTGTCTTAGTGTGTTTTTGTGGATCAAGCTGGTGATTTTGTTTTTGTGGAAGCCATTGGCTGTCAGTATTTTAGTCAGGGTGCATAGTTCAGTCTTTATATGTGTCTTGTCTGCCAGGCATTTGGTTCTGGTGATTAGTGTTTTGGCCACGGAGTTTATCTGTCTGGGTGGTGGTGGGATTGGGCGTTGAGGTAGCGGTTGGTGTGTGTTTTCTTCTGGTATATGGTGTGTCCTAGTGTCACAGAAGCCTGATGATGGCAGATGAGATTCTGCTGAAATGTTGCTACAACTTTAAAAGCACAACTACAATGACGTGGGATAATACCCGAAGGAAGCATTATCCCACGTCATTGTAGTTCTGTTAAAGTTGTAGCAACGTTTCAGCAGAATCTCATCTGCCATCTTCAGGCTTCTGTATATATATATATACATACACACACACACACACACATATATTTTATATATATATATATATATATATATATGTTTTTTTTAAGTTATCGCGGGTACTTACATGTGTGCTGTT